>JAPPVO010000014.1:104801154-105367241 GCA_030407325.1 Camellia japonica | reverse complement strand
CCATTTTTTTTTTTTTAACCGATAAAGTCTTATTTTTAAAATATTTATGTATATATAACTGTTTTACCTTTATTAAAAGATGAAAATAATTGAGAAGCGTCAATTCATTGAATGTTAATAAAAAATTATTAGGTGTAACAAGTGGATCACATGACAATGTTATCCACTAATCACCAAATATTATGCATCAGCTTCAATTTTAAATTGTGGGTCTCACATTTTTCACCAATCATAAATCTTTTGATAATCACCTAATCATTCCTCAAAAGTATTAGATATTTTTTGTTATTCAAGTGATATAGCTCATGTGACATTTTACTTTTGTGTTTTATATTTTTGTTATTTGTTTCAAACTCAAAAACTTCATAACTTTTATTATACACATTTATTTTTAGGAAAAATTATTTACAAGTCCTATTAGGGAGACTTATACTACATATAATTCTACTAAAAAACTCATGTTTTCATAAGTCCTGTGTGAAGTTTGTTGACACATTTACCCTCAATATTAATTGTTAATATCATAAAGAATGATAAAACTATATATAGGAAATTGAATGTTACCATATATTAAGTTTGCGAAACGTAACGTGACACCTACATAAACGTAACGTAACGTGTCACGTTACGTTTCGCAAACTTACTAGGTTTTTCATTTTTTAAATTAAATTACATAAACGTAACGTAACGTGACACTTGTATAAACGTAACATAACGTGTCACGTTACGTTTCGCAAACTTACTAAGTTTTTGATTTTTTAAATTGAATGTAAAAATGTTACTTGTTCGTGTATTTTGAAATTCACATTCATATAGATATGATCTATGGTAACATTCAATTTCCTATATATGGTTTTGCCATTATAGTATATAATAGTATATTAATACCATTTATTTACAACTCATAGGATCTTGTGGAATACATTCCTATCTAAATAGGACTTAAAACTCTATAAAAAAATTACACAGGACTTAATATAGCATAAGTGTCCGAAATAGGACTTATAAATAAATCTCCATTTTTTTTAATAAAAGTTATATTTTTGGAGTCTACATAATGAAATCTATCAAACAAAACTAATATTGAATATAAAATTTTATAAAACTAAAATATTAGTTTTTTAGCTATACAAAACTAACAATTTCTCAATTTGCAAAATTATTCAGTAAAATTAAAAAATTTCTCAGTTTTTCTAGTATTAATTGAGAATATTCTTAATTTTTGAGAAATTTCTCAATTTTTTTCAATTTTACAACTGAGTTAGTTTTTCCAGTTTTAAAATGAGAATATTCTTAATTTTAAACTTGAAAAAAATATAAAAAAAAAATTAGACCAAACAAATAATGTTAGTTAAATAAATTAAGAGAACTTAATATTAAAATGGTTTAAATTATAAATTTATAATAAAAATGTATATTTTTATTTTATATAATTTAATATTTAATATTTATTTTATTTGATAGATTTTGTCGTGTTGATTGTAGAAATATAAATTTCATTAAAAAATAAATGTATATTGTAAAAATTATAATGATTTGAAATTTTGAAAATCAAAATAAATGTCATGTCGCTATACTTTTTTTTTATATATGTTATTGTATTCATACATTATCAATCCATAATACTATATTACTATCAGATATTTTAATTTTCTAATATGTATCGCTTTAATAATATAGTAATATTTTGCTAGGAAAAAATTATGGAATCGTATATTGTTCTCCTATCAATTTATGTTTAATACATATATACTTATCAGTACGAGTACGAAATAATTTTCTCGTATGATTCTGTTGATCAAGTTTGCGCTCCTCCAAACATTGTCACTTTGCTACCTGAAAACACAAACGTGAGTTAGCCGACGGGTGTGTGTCAAAAACCCCTCTGATGCCTAAGTCAGCAAAATAAATAATAGACACAAATGCTCTGTGTATTCGAGAGTAAGAATTGTAATATCTGTACATAGGTCCTGTCATGAGTTTTTATAGATTCTGCCTGACACAATCCTAGTAGGACTCCAACTCTTCTCAGCAGAGTCCTCCTAGAAATCACACTCCCAAGGATAATGCATATCCTGATAACTCCCTACTCATTGCTATCTAAGTGAGATGGTTTTCTAGCTCAGTTAAGTCAGTGTGGTTTTAACCGAGCCGGCTTGCCTCTGTCATGCTCTTAATAAAAGTAACGACGTACATAGCTCTCGGCCGAGCTATACGTAGCTTGGCTCTTATCAGGGATGAGTACCTCTATTAGCTACAAGGCACGCTAGCTGACCGAATCAATGTCAGTCGATACCAAACTGAGCTACCGAAGCCTCTATCACGACCTACAACCTAGTCCTTAGCACAGTCCAATTTATCCATATGAATTACCCACTCAATTGCCCCTTAATTTCATCTGCGTAGCATGTTTGGGATTATCCACTTTCAACCGACCTGTCAAGGTCCATGCTATCCAACTTCCAAAACACTCCGCCAAGCCGAGCAGAAATACCATCCGAGCCCAAACATAGCTCGGTTCCAAGAATTGCGTCGGTCGTACACTCCGTTGTAGACGCGCTCCCGGGAACTCTCCGATACCCGCACCGGCGAGGGCGCGAAATCTCGTTTTGTTTCGAGCTACTACAGTTCGGACTCAAATATCACAGTTCTGAATCTAATCTCACAATCTGCGATGTGAAACTGATAAATCACCAAAGAGTCCAAATCCGGCAAATCGTTTTGGAAAACTGATTTTTAATAAAGAAGTGTCAAACATGGACTGCTTTGCCAGATACAGAGTCGCCACCTAAATATTTTGTTTTTTAGGAAAATTTAGGAAGCCTTGACTCGTGCCTAAGGCGACGTGTCCGTCATCACCAAAGTTGCCTCGGCTCGGGAACTTAGGTACGATTGGGGAAGGTCATCTATGAGCACTCCCGCTCGCCCGATCAAAGATCGGCCTGTACTAAGCATGATATGTTGTTTTTTAAGACACATGTATTCTTATTCCGGTTAATTAGCTAGAATTACTATGTGATGTGCACAACACACAAGTATAGACTAGATCGCCTAATTTGGAACAAAGCATCGCATATCCGTTTGTTTGGAAATGGTTTGAAGTTTGCTACTCGCAAGTAGGCTAAAACACGAATTTCAATGAATTGTTCCAATTCAAGTAATCCAACCTTCACCCACAGGCATTCAGGCAGTAATAGCAAATAAGCAATTAGCCTCATGGCAAGCACGCTTTCATGGCAACATTAACACATATGCAGTATGCTAAAGCGTAAACACTCACAGTGTACTCCGAGCCAAAACAAAGAACTAGTTAGAAATCATACATGATCCTAGTTCATGTTAAGATGGCTAATGCAACACATGCGAACATGCAACTAAAATAGGCTCGGCTATTCTAGAATGTCATGTGAAATGCAACTTGGTACATGTATTCAAATAGGAATTGAAATACAATGTAGTTCGTATGATGCGCCAAGCCCGGTACATGCAAGACAGATAAATGGATGCACGCATGCGAAGCATAAGGTATGCTAAATGAAATATGCCCTAAAACTAACCATCGTAAGCGGTTAAGTAAAAGGGAGAAAGAAATGGAGGTTGGAAGACATACATCACACACACGCACGCTTATTACAATAACGTGCCCTCTCGAAAGAGGGACCGAATAAGAAACTAACTAGCTAATCTAAGCTAATTAAACTAATTATTACAACACAATTAATTAACTAATCCTAGTTAACTAATTATTACAAAACGAATTGAATAGCTAACGCATTAACTAATTAAAGGTACAAACCAAAGCAAAAGCAGGCTATCTAAGCATGGCAGCTAAGGAAAGCAGTAAAACAGGAGCTTCAGAGGGAGAGGAATGGATGCATGCTCGGTTGCCTCGTTCAGAAATCCAATGCGATGCCCCGATTTGCCTCTGTTTTCATCTGTCCTCAGAACTCTGAACCAAGCTTCAGAAAGCTGAAACCCCACCTTGGGAATCCTGTGAGAGGGGGACCGACCACTTTTGATCCTAGAAACACTTGCCGACCACTTTTGGTCTCTAGAAACACTTGCCGACCACTTTTGGTTGTTGAAAAACCAGAAAAGTGGTCGCCAGCTACTTTTTCTGGCTGGCCGGCCAGTTGTCGCTGCTGAATCCCAGTTTTCTACAACAGAGAACAAGAAAGGGCATGGCAATGTATTTGCAAAATATGTGTGCACAACCACCCTTCCTATCATGTCATGAACTCAAGGGAGTGTGGTTCTCAACCCTCGGGCCACCAATCGCGCATTTCCATGCATGATGGCCGAGAGGCGAAGTTGCACAATTCAATATGAAAATGAATGCACAAGTAAACACATAAAGCCTAAAACTCTATCATGTGTGATCAAGAGCGTCGGCGACCGAGAATTGAGGCACGTTTTATCACTTGAAGTATGAAACGTCCCTCTTTTTCCGTGTTTGGACTAACACCTATTCCAAACACAATGCAACACAAGCATGACATACATAATGCAATGTAATGCAACCTTAGAATGCGACTTGAACAACCTAACAAGGCTAATGGCATGCACAATACTAATGCATGCAACAACTAGCATGCACAATGCAAATATCAATTAGCAAGCACAATGCCATGATGTAACCTAAATATACACAATGCAAGGTATAAGGCATACACAATGCGATGAACATGGCATACACAATGCGATGATCTACGTGGCATACACAATGCAACTAGCAACCTAGCATACACAATGCAAGGAATAATATGGCATACACAATGCTAACTGCTAAGAACTAGGTGGCATACTCAATGCAAGGCAATCAATGGGGTTCTTAACACAATGTAATGCATACATGCACAATGCAATGCAACAAGGGTAACAATATGCAATACACCAAGCATGCAACAATATGCAAACCACATATTCAATGGACTTAAACCGAAATGGACAGACCTCAGCCATGCCAAAACAGTGGCCATTGGTGATGAAATGAAGGCACATAAAACACATACAAGCATGCATGCCAATGCATTGGCCATTAAAGAGGCCTAAGAGCACAACTCTCAAGAAGGCTCAAAGAGCGACAAATGTGCAAGTGTAACAACACCAAATGCATTGAAATGAGGTAAGAAATGATGCCAAATCATTCAAATAAAGCAAGTAAGGCATGCAAGAGTCCTAAGGCATGAAGGCTAGTGAAGAGGACTACAAAGGAGGCATGCCATACATGGCACAAATGCATGAACTAAGTATGTACAGAGCTCAAGTAGGTCAAAATAAGGACCTAAACATGCTGAGACGAGGGCTCAAAGGCCTAGGCACACAAGCATACAAGCTAAGGCATAAACTAGGCAACAATGCATAACACTCAAAGGCACTTAAAGCATGATTGAGGTAAGAACATGGCAATGCTAAATGCTCTGAAATGTCATGTTAGGTGATGCCAAATCATGTACACAACACAAATGAAGCATGCAACGGTGCTCAAAGCTTGAGGCAAGCAAGAGCATTTGTACTACAAGTATACAAAACATGAAGCATGTGACCAAGGCAACCCAAAACAGTATGTAGTTCACTTTTTTCATTCTAACGGTGAGTTATCGGAGTTGCTAAATTATACCTTTTCTTTATCTTCCATCAAATTCGACACAAGTTTTATCTATAGTTAAAGCTATCAGCGTAATAATTTTGGAAGGTTGATGGTCAACCGAGTGGATGATTGGGTGGTCGACCACTTGATGAAAGTTGTACAAAATGCTAAGCTAGAATTTTGAAGCCCTTCAGTCATCTGGTTACGCTAAAAAATAGCAATTTCACCATTGGAGCAACATTTGCTATTCTATAACTTTTATTGCATTATTCATTGCTAAATTATAGCTTTAACTATCCCTTTTACCAATTGACCGTCGCTCTAACAAATAACTCATTTTATTAATAAATTATTAAATCAATTAATAATTTTTAATGATGTCAGAAATGTATTTCAATTAACAATTCTAATAATTTTTTTATTACACAAGAGAGTAGTTTGGAATTTTATTTTGTTAATTCTATAAAATAAAAAAATTATGATAAATGAGTATTTGTAATTTCTAAAATCACATGAGACAATCTGTATTTTAAACAAATATAAGAGATGTATTTGTAATTTATCTTAAATTTCTTAAGATTGTATTTACATCTTAAATTTATAAAGAAATATATATATACAAAAAAAAAAAAAAAATTACCTCTATTGGATTTACACTTTTCTTTTGCTCATCACAAATTTTAATATCCAAAATAATTAGTATTGTGATAGATATGTTGGGGATAAGCGCCCCTCCATACTTTTTTATAATTTTTTTGTGGATTCCAATCCTGATTCACACTGATAATTCAAACCGCATATCTATCAACCTATCTATGAGAAAAATTAGTTTCATCAAAAAATTATATACATATGGATAGATCGCTTTTTGTTTTATAAAATGAACGACCAATATAATTGTAAACTTAAATCATTCATTTTATAAAATAAAATACGATTTGTTAGTGTAGGTCCGAATTGAGGTCTACAAGAAATATGTGAATGAGATATAGAAGAGGACTCTTCGCACATGTGGGTGGTGATCATGAATAAATTGGTAGGTCCCATCACAGAAATGTACTCACACACTTGGGCTCATTTGACAACGCCATAAATAATTTGCTTATTGACTTATTTTAATTATATTATTTCTCTATTTTTTTTTATACATTTTTTCCGTAATAAGCAAAACATCAATTTATAAATCATATCTAAAACAACCTTTAAATTGAGTAAGATTACATCAACATAATTTTTTATAATATTTTCATACGGCCTATTCATAATAAAAGTAAATCTTATAACATGTGATGATTTGGAGTCCATACTCATTGTAAGTGGTAAGAAATATTATAAAAGAAGTATAGTTGTAAATGTGTGAATAAAATTAGACTCCTCCCAAAAGGAGAGAAGGACAATAAAGATGATAACAAGACTTGCCATCTTATTGATATATGCTATATTGCAGATGGAGAGAGATTGTTCAGGGTTTAACTAATTGGAGTCGGGTTATGAGAAAGAAATTTCTTATGAATTTTTTAATTTCGGCATGAATAACTTGCCTTTAACTGAATCGGAAAAAAATTAATTAAAATACGCATAAATTGTTCCAAATATCTTTTACCATTGAAAAAAGAGAAAAGGTGACAGAAAAACTTGAAAGAAAGGAAACTTCTTTTTCACAGCATCTTTCAAGTCAATTCTTCAATTTTGATTCTGTCTCCCTCATATTATGGCAATTGACCGACTTGAGGGTCCAGTCTGCTCTCCAACAGTAATCCCCTCTCTCTCTCTCTCTTCTACAGCTCAAGTGCCCTGGTGTGAACCATGTATGCAGAGTGGTCGAGCCTTCGACAGAGGATAATGGCTAAATAGTGTTATATAAATTAGAATAAATTACATTTTGCTCCCCTAAGTTTTATGATTTTTTTATTTTAATTTTTAAAATATTTTTTCTTTGACTCTTATGTATTTTTTTCATTTTATTTTAAATTAATTTCTGTTAAATTTTGGACAAAAAATATCACGTTAAATACATGATATATAAAAATTTAGATAAATTATATTTTGCCCCTTAAAGTTTTATAATTTTTTCACTTTGATCCTTGAAGTATTTTTTTCACTTCAGCTCCTAAAGTTTGTACTTTTTCTCCATTTACTTCCAAATTAAAACTTTAGGATTAATTACCTAAAAGTCTTATTGGTAAGGCAACCCAGGTCCAGCTTTTGTAGGTAGATTAATTCGAGACCATTTAGGGCAGTGGGTGACTGATTTTAGTAAGAAAATTGGAGTCACTACCGGTGTCGAGGCAGAATTGTGAGCTTTGAGAGATGGCTTAAACCTTTGCAATGGAGTGGAACCTTGTTAATCTTGAAGTTGAAACGGATGCACAGCTAGCCAAACTTCTAGTGTTGGGTGAGGTCAATTAATCATATTTATCGAGAAGTTTACACTTGTATGGACATCCTTGCAAATCAAGGAAATAACCTTCCAGAAGGATTTTTTGTTTACCCGTTTTTTCCTTGTATTTCAGCACAAATGTTTGATTATGTGAGAGCATCCGCATCCGACTCTTTACAATAATTTTCAAGCTATTGTAAAGAGTATCATTATCAAATTTGTTTTTCATCAGTTTCAACAAATTTTTTCTAAATTAACTTTTTGTTGAATTTGTTACAGTACCTCAACAATTTTGTTGAGCCACTGTTCATTAGTTACATAATTTTTTATTATATTTTCTAGAGCAAAACTGGGGCAAAATCTTTAAACCAGTCGTCCACCCAGATATCTTCCTAAATATTCTACCGGATGTCCCATGAGTACCTATAGTAGAAGAAGAAAAATGCCCAAAATTAGCCTAACCAATCGACTGGCCGGTCAACCGGTCAACGGCAATTTTTTTTTTTTTTTTTTTTTTTTTGCATTTTTTAAGAATTGTTTGGATGGCATCTCATCAATTTAATAAAAAAATAAAGAATAATAAATACAATAAGAAACTAATATTTTAATAAGATTGAGTTAGAATAAAGAGTTTGATATAGTGAGTACTAAAAAGGTAACTAGCTAAAATAACAAAATAGCCTTTTCAGCTCTAATTTAACTAAAAGTTTGAAGAGACTGATGCTAATGCTGATGCTCTTAGAGCATCTTCAACCCATCCTTCATATCTTCAAACATGAAGGATGGTCTCCTCCAACCCACCCTTTAAATTCATCTTCATTTGAGAGGAGAATGAGTTCATCCTTCATATTTAAAGGGAGGATGAAAAAATGAAGGAGCCCTCCAAAACACTATTCATTTTGTATTTCTTATTATATTACAAATAACTTTTAATTTATAAATTTAATTTTTATAAAATTGACATCATTAAAAAGTATAAAATCATACCTTTAAAATGAGTATAATATTAAATATATTTTACAAAAATTTTAAAATTAAATATTTATTAATGAATAAAATTACTTTTTGAATAGAGTTTGAATGAAAGAAATAAAGGATTGTGGTTGGAGTTTGAATGAATAGTGACCTCCTCTATATTTACTTTTTGTATAAAAAACATTATATTCATCCTCTTAGTGAGAGTATTGCATTGGAGATGCTCTTAGAGGGGTTGTGTACCCTAGAATGATGTATTCTCACACTTATCTTTTGCTTTGGAAAATGTTCTAGACCACTAATCTAAGAGCTCTAATAACTCTAATATTGGTGTGGGTCCCATATAATGGGATGTTTTGGCCTTGTGTCTTTTTTTTTTTTTTCTCTTATTTTTCAGCTGATTAGAATTATTAGTGTTCCAAAATTAGTATACTAATCACTGCTCTTTAGCTTTATATAATATCTCCTTTTTACCAACAACAACAACAACAACAACAACAAAAAGTTCCATTAAGGCCTCGTTCCATTTTTTTTTTTTAACCGATAAAGTCCTATTTTTAAAATATTTATGTATGTATAACTGTTTTACCTTTATTAAAAGATGAAAGTAATTGAGAAGCGTCAATTCATTGAATGTTAATAAAAAATTATTAGGTGTTACAAGTGAATCACATGACAATGTTATCCACCAATCACCAAATATTATGCATCATGCTTCAATACAAAATTGTGGGTCTCACATTTTTCACTAATCACAAATCTTTTGGTAATCACCTAATCATTCCTCAAAAGTACTAGATATTTTTTGTTATTCAAGTGATATAGCTGATGTGACATTTTACTTTTGTGTTTTATTTTTTTGTTTTTTGTTTCAAACTCAAAAACTTCATAACTTTTATTATACACATTCATTTTTAGGGAAAATTATTTACAAGTTCTATTAGGGAGACTTATACTACATATGATCCTACTAAAAAATTTATGTTCCCATAAGTCCTGTGTGAAGTTTGTTAACACATTTACCCTCAATATTAATTGTTAATATCATAAATAATGATAAAACCATATATAGGAAATTGAATGTTACCATAGATTAAGTTTGCGAAACGTAACGTGACACCTACATAAACGTAACGTAACGTGTCACGTTACGTTTCGCAAACTTACTAGATTTTTGATTTTTTAAATTGAATTATATAAACGTAACGTAACGTAACGTGACACCTGCATAAACGTAACATAACGTGTCATGTTACGTTTCGCAAACTTACTAAGTTTTTGATTTTTTAAATTGAATGTAAAAATGTTACTTGTTCGTGTATTTTGAAATTCACATTCGTATAGATATGATCTATGGTAACATTCAATTTCCTATTTATGGTTTTGCCATTATAGTATATAATAGTATATTAATACCATTTATTTACAACTCATAGGATCTTGTGGAATACATTCCTATTTAAATATGACTTAAAACTCTATAAAAAATTACACAGGACTTAATATAGCATAAGTGTCTGAAATAGGACTTATAAATAAGTCTCCCTTTTTTTTAATAAAATTTATATTTTTGGAGTCTACATAATGAAATCTATCAAACAAAACCAATATTGAATATAAAATTTTATAAAACTAAAATATTAGTTTTTTAGCTATCCAGAACTAACAATTTCTTAATTTGCAAAATTATTCAGTAAAATTGAAAATTTTCTCAGTTTTTCTAGTATTAACTGAGAATATTCTTAATTTTTGAGAAATTTCTCAATTTTTTTCAATTTTAAAACTGAGTTAGTTTTTCCAGTTTTAAACTGAGAATATTCTTAATTTTAAACTTGAAAAAAATATATAAAAAAAAATTAGACCAAACAAATAATGTTAGTTAAATAAGTTAAGAGAACTTAATATTAAAATGGTTTAAATTATAAATTTATAATAAAAATGTATATTTTTATTTGATATAATTTAATATTTAATATTTATTTTATTTGATAGATTTTGTCGTGTTGATTGTAGAAATATAAATTTTATTAAAAAATAAATGTATATTGTAAAAATTATAATGATTTGAAATTTTGAAAATCAAAATAAATGTCATGTCGCCATACTTTTTTTTATATATGTTATTGTATTCATACATTATCAATCCGTAATACTATATTACTATTAGATATTTTAATTTTCTAATATGTATCGCTTTAATAATATAGTAATATTTTGCTAGGAAAAAATTGTGGAATTGTATATTGTTCTCCTATCAATTTATGTTTAATACATATATACATATATACTTATCAGTACAAGTACGAAATAATTTTCTCGTATGATTCTGTTGATCAAGTTTGTGCTCCTCCAAACGTTGTCACTTTGCTACCTGAAAACACAAACGTGAGCTAGCCGACAGGTGTGTGCCAGAAACCCCTCCGATGCCTAAGTCAGCAAAATAAATAATAGACACAAACGCTCTGTGTATTCGAGAGTAAGAATTGTGATATCTGTACACAGGTCCTGTCATGAGCTTTTATAGATTCTGCCTGGCACAATCCTAGTAGGATTCCAACTCTTCTCAGCAGAGTCCTCCTAGAAATCACACTCCCAAGGATAATGCCTATCCTGATAACTCCCTACTCACTGCTATCCAAGTGAGATGGTTTTCTAGCTCGGTTAAGTCAATGTGGTTTTAACCGAGCCGGCTTGCCTCTGCCATGTTCTTAATAAAAGTAACGATATACATAGCTTTCGGCCGAGCTATACGTAGCTCAGCTCTTATCAGGAATGAGTACCTCTATTAGCTACAAGGCACACTAGCTGACTGGATCAATGTCAGTTGATACTAGACCGAGCTATCGAAGCCTCTATCACGGCCCACAACCTAGTCCTTAGCACGGTCCAATTTATCTATATGAATTACCCTCTCAATTGCCCCTTAATTCCATCTGCGTAGCATGTTTGGGATTATCCGCTTTCGACCGACCTGTCAAGATCCATGCCATCCAACTTCCAAAACACTCCGTCAAGCCGAGCAAAAATACCATCCGAGCCAAAACATTGCTCGGTTCCAAGAATTGCACCGGTCGCACACCCCGTCTTTTCATGCTCCTGACATCGTGTCGTTATTGGGACACGTGGCATGTTTTGATTTCCCCCACACACTACGACAGCCGTCACACGCTGCCCAAAGATTTCGAAAAGCCCCGCCTTTTTCTTTTACCTCAATTAAATACACTGTTCATTTTCACGAGCAATTTTTTACTGTTTATCTTCTTTCTAGAAAAACCTCGAGCATTTTAACTCCAAATCCTCACTTTCTACTGCCAAGTCTCCATCTCAATACCTAAATCGCTTGCTTTGCTCATCCCAGTCGCAGCAGCTCGTTCTATTGGATTCTGCCTTCATACTTTCAATCTGTAAGTTCCTCATGCCCCTTCCTCCTTTTGCTGGTGTTCCCTTTAATTTCTATAATTCCAGCACCTAATCCCCACACAAGCGTGTTATACACACTAGAACGTTTGAGTTTAAACCCAAAGCCTCACGGTCAAGCCCAGAAACACACTAACTGGATTTTGAATTTTAAAACAATGTTTTTTATCCAAAATTACGCTGTGACTGAACTAGGAACTTGTTTGCGACCCTTAGGCATATACTTGACCGAACTAGAAGCGCGCTATAACCTTGTGCATTGATCTCCAACCGTGCTATAAACCTTGAGCTGGACCTGTTTGACTACCGAACTGGAAACTTGTTGTAACCCAGATGCAGCCGAGCTAGGCTTATACTATTTTTAACATCTGCCTATTTACTTAGCTCGGTCCAGTTATCTGGGCATAACACCTTTTATGTTCACTTTGTAGACTTGACTAGGTTGGCCAGGCACACCCTTGCACCTTGCCCTAGGGCGATTTTGCTCAACCAAGCCATCCAAAGCCACATCAGTGTCGAGCTAGGCTGCCATACTCAATTTTACACAACAACCTTTAAGTTTAATGGGTAAATATTGATTCCTGGTAAACTCGCCTGGGGCCATGGTGGAATTCTGAAAAGACTATCATATCCCTGATGACGTCCACCTCTCCCTGGCCGAGCTAGACACCACACCCTGGGGCAAACCGGGCTTCGTCCCCTTTACAATGATATCAATTGTAGAGGCTGGGCTTCGGTTCCTTGTACAACCCCTTATATGCGAGTTCCTTAGGCAAACAAGATTGTGTCCAACCCAACTCTCCACAAACACTTATAGAATAATAAATGGCATCGCCGAGCTAAACCGCCGACTCGGCCTCAACCTCGGATTGGCCGAGCTATTTCATCAATACTCGCGCAGCCAAAATGACGACGGTTAGGTATACTACCTCAGAGTAAGAAGAGGCTGAGAAAAAATTATAAAAAACACACCAAACAAAGACTTAAACAATGACGATTTCTTTTGGGTTTCAGGCAATTTTGAAGATCATGAAGCCCAGTTATCGGGCTATAATATAAACTGGAATAAAGGAACTGCCGGTAAGAACATTTCAGTTCAATTATTCTTTGTTGTTCCAATTAACCACCGTGCTAACCCATTACGTTCCTTGTCTTTCTTTTCTGCAGATTTAAACCAGCTTAAATCACATTATCCTTACGCTAATCAAGACGCCTTTCGTGCCGCATTTCGATATCACCACCGCGATTGGGCTGAGCTACTAAACTTCGAACCGACCTATCGGTATAGCGAAAGGAGAAAGACTAGGGTTACTGACTTTCTTCTCAAACCATCACCTGAACCAGACCCAAACCTACCCCAAATCAACCTCATTCTTCTAACTGAGGAGCAAGAAATGGCCAAGCGACGAGCCGTCCGTGCCCTAATCACTGAGCAAACCACAAATCCCACTGCCGAGGTTCAAACCAAGGTACCATAGGCCGATCAATCATGCGACGCTATGGTAGCCCTCCCCACTACCCAAGCTTCGTCATCTCGGCCAAATAAACGGCCCCGTACCAGTTCTGCCCCACAACGCTTGAGAGACAAGGATGACACCAAGCCGCCGGAAATCGAGCTGCCAGAAGCCACTCTGCCCCAAGGTCGCAACCGGCCAAGCCCTTCAAATCCTCCATCCCCTCCAATGTGGGCACCAACTGTGTCCTTCAGGGGTCATGTAGTAACAGCCTCTAACTCTATTAGTGCTAAGAAGGACCACCTCCTAACCTTTAACTTAGCAAAGAGCGTATGTTTTCCCACCGACATAAAGCGGCACGAGGGTTTGATCGAGCTAAAGGCAATCCGCTCGGCGTCCAAGTCTATGATACTAGTAAACTCTAAAATCCCTGTAACCCAATAATTGATACCATTATGGACCCACTGCTCGGTTTTAAGTCACCGCTCTGAATATTTGTGCAAGCCCTCCAAAAGAGTCAAGTGCCTCACAAGCATGTCCTTGACCTGCGGAAGACGGCTTAGTCGGTCGTCGCTGATGTTGATACTAAAGCGGCCGAACTAAAAGAGGCTAAGGCCAAACTGACCGAGCTAGAATCAGAGAATGCACAGTTGGCCGGACTGGTCCACTCGGCAGAAGCGGACAAGCAAAAAGCTCTAGCTGAGAAGAAAGATCACTATCTGCGAGAGTTGGCAAAGTTAAAGAAGAAGAAAGACGCCAAAATAAAAGCGTCGCAAAAGCAGTTGAAGGATGCTGAGGATCGCGGGTTTAAAGAAGGTGAAGAGCTCTACGTTCAACAATGTGAGGTATCAAGGGATATCTTCTTTAAATACGGGTGGAAGGCTGTGGCAGCCAAGCTCGGTCAGGGGCCTGATTCCGAGGTCTTTCTGAACCCTCTCCCTCATACCGAGCTATATGACGGACTACACCAACGCGGTCCAATAAAAGTTTCTCCAAGAGGGGGAGGAGGAAGAGACCCCAGAACCATCAACACCTCTCCTGTCAACACCGACCGCAATCTTCAACTTTCTCCACTAGCTCAGGTGATCCGTTCAGCCAGCTGCACCAAGCACGATTGACATGGAGCCTGAAACCGAGCTAACCCAAGAGGTAGCTATCCAAACCGGCCTAACCAACGGCGAAGCTCGGGTTGACCTGGATGCCTTGGATGATCTCTTTGCCTGACTTCTTTTCCTTTTTTTTTTTTGTTTTTCCTCTACGAATATGTAATTGGGCTACAAGCCCCTCCTCTTATACTAAACTTCAAATGAATGAAAAGAAAAACTTTGCATTTGTTTGTTCGATTTACTTGCTTTGTAGTGTATCAGTTTTTCTGCATGCCCAGCTAGCCAAGTTAGCTCGGTTATGCTTTTATAATGCCTACCTTTGTTCGGCCGAGATACTTATCCTGGCTAAAACACAACTCTGGGAGACTTCAAAACTTTTATAACCGAGATGTGCGCCTAGATCCTTATCTTGGCTAAAAGAAAACAATTTATATTAAAGCTGTAATCTTTACTTGAGCCTAGACCCTTATCTCGGCTGAAGAACGAACTAACTAAAATCTTCTGCCAACCTTCTTGGGCCTAGATCCTTATCTCGGCTAAAGAAGAGAACTAAGTGTTTGTCAAACCTGCCAACCATCTTGAGCCTAGATCCTTATCTTGGCTAAAGAAGAAAAAGTGTTGGTCAAATCTGCCAACCATCTTGAGCCTAGATCCTTATCTCGGCTGAAGAAGAAAAAGTGTTGGTTAAACCTGCCAACCATCTTGAGCCTAGATCCTTATCTCGGCTGAAGAAAAAGGTGTTGGTCAAACCTGCCAACCATTTTGAGCCTAGATCCTTATCTCAGCTGAAGAAGAAAAAGTGTTGGTCAAACCTGCCAACCATCTTGAGCCTAGATCCTTATCTCGGCTGAAGAACAAAGTGTGCTGGTCAAACCTGCCAACCTTCTTGATTGCCCCCAGTTGGCAATAACTATGAACAACTTCTACAAAGGAAAGAATTTTACTGAAAAGAAACTACTTGTTTTATTTGCAAAAAACAAAAATTACAAGTGTTTTAAGAAAAAGCTAAAAGTAAAATAGTTTGAGGTTGGCCGTGTTCCATGGCCTGGGAATAGCTTTGATGTCCATGTCTTCTAAGTGATATGCCCCTCTTCCTGCTAAACCAATCACTTTGTATGGTCCTTCCCAGTTTGGTCCTAACTTGCCATCTCCAGGTACCAAAGTGTTGCTCATTACTTTGCGCAGTACCCAATCTCCAATCTTGAATTGCCTTGGATACACTATTTTGTTGTATTTTCTAGACAACTCCTGTTGATATGAGGCAATGTGCACCAATGCCCTTTCTCTTCTTTCTTCTGCAAGGTCGAGTTCTAGGGCTATGGCCTCTCCATTCAAGTTTGGATCAAAATTTTCACTCCTAATAGTGGGGAGGTCTACTTCCAAGAGATTATTGCCTCAATGCCACAGACCAAAGAAAAAGGTGTTTCACTAATTGACCGTCAAGGTGTAGTACGGTAAGCCCATAAAACATGAGAAAGCTCCTCAACCCATTTACCCTTTGCTCTTTCCAGTCTCTTTTTTAGGCCATCTAAGACTACTTTGTTGGAAGCTTCGGCCTGGCCATTGGCTTGGGAGTATGCTGGCATGGAGTTGTAGGATTCTATCTTGTATTCTTCGCAAAAGCCCCTAAAGATTTTGCCATCAAACTGAATACCGTTGTCGGATATTAATGCCTTGGGTATGGCGAACCGAGTTATGATGTTCTGCTTGACGAATTTTTTGACATCTTTTTCTTTGATGGATGCGAGTGCTTCTGCCTCCACCCACTTTGTGAAATAGTCCGTTGCTATGAAAAAGAACTTTCTGTTGCCGGGCGCAGTTGGCAGTGGTCCTACTATATCCAAGCCCCACATTATAAAGGGCCACGGGCTGGTCAATGGTAGAAGCTCTCTGGCTGGTTTATGTATTTGGTGTGCGAACTTCTGTCACTTTTCGCACTTCTTAACATATTTCTCCGAATCTGCTTGCATGTATGGCCACCAATACCCTTGTGAAATTGCTCGGTAAGCCAGTAACCTCCGCCCTTGGTGGCTTCTGCAAACACCTTTGTGTATTTCGAACAAAAATGCATCGACCTTGCTGGGATGGACATATTTCAAGTAAGATCCTGAGAAGGACTTTTCGTACAATGCTAGTGATAGAGAGAGCCAAAATCGCTGTGACTTTGCTCGAATTTTGTTGGCTTCTTTCTTATCTTCAAGCAAGACGCCATCTTTTAAAAACACTATGATGGGATCCATCCAAGAGGGGCATAGTTCGGCACAACACGCTTCAACTGCTTCGGGCTCTTCTATATTTGGTCTGGGCAAAAAGTCAATCAACAATGGGTGTTGGATGGATGTATCTGCCATTGACGCAAAACTGGCCAGCTCATCCGCTTTACTATTTTTCTCTCAGCCGATTTGCTCTATCCAGACTACTTCGAACTTCATGATCTCCTTTCTGACCAACTCTTGGTACTTAGCCATCCTATCATCCTTTGCCTCGTAGTCACCTGAAATCTGGTTGACTACCAGCTGGGAGTCACTGTACACCATTAACTTGATGGCCTTCATGCGAAGTGCTGATTTCAAACCTGCTAGCAATGCTTCATACTCTGCCTCATTGTTAGATGCTGAGAAGCCAAGGTGGACTACCTATTCAATTGTTAGGCCATCCAGTGAGATGAGGATTATGCCAAGTCCCGCACCATGCCTGTTGGATGCTCCATCCATGAAGAGTTTCCACATCTCTCTGACGAATAGCTTCCAGCAAGTGGAGGGATCGGATGATGTCTTGGGATCAGGGGCGTCGCTGATGCCTTCTTCCAGGTTAATGTCTACCGTTAGGCTTTGATCCTCACTGTCTGACTGTCTCAGGACTTTACTTTTGGGTGAGTCCTTGCTGGCAAAGCTGCGATCTATTCCTTCTTTCCATTCTTTAGGGCTAAACAGCTTACTGTTTAGTTGAGCATCCAGCTTTGGGGGTTATGCCATTCCTGCGGCACTGTCCCCCCTTCTTTCGATTGCTTCGATCAAATCGATTAGGTAAACATGATGATTGCCTGGTGCGAACTCGACCACGAAGTCTGCCAAAGCTTGGGCCTTTATGGCGGTTCTTGGTTGAAACTTAATGTCAAACTGCCCCAACTCGACTGCCCACTTCAAAATTCGTCCAGAAAAATCCGCCTTCTCAAACAAGGCTTTTAAGGGGAAGGCCGTCAAGACGATCACGGTGTGGGCATGGAAGTAGTGCGACAGTTTTCTTGAAGCCATCATCAAAGCTAAGGCTAGCTTTTCCAACGGCAAGTATCTTGTTTCAGCGCCCAGTAATGTCTTGCTCACATAAAAGATAGGTAGGTGCTGTATTCCTTCAACTCTTACCAACACCGCGGTAACTGCATACTAGGAAACTACTAAGTACAAAAAGAGCTCTTCTCCTGGTACTGGGGTTACTAACAATGGAGGAGAGGTCATCTAGTCTTTCAAGCTTTCCAAAGCGCGGTCGCATTCATCATCCCATTCAAACTTAGCCTTCAGCGCCTGGAAGAATGGTCGACACCTGTCTGACGACCGACTTATGAACCAGTTGAGCGCGGCTGCAAGGCTAGTGAGATGCTACACCTTTTTGACTGTGTTGGGCCTCTCGAGATCTTGAATGGCTTTGATCTGAGAGGGATCAGCTTCTATATCCCGGTTGGTCACTAGAAAGCCCAATAATTTGCCTGACCCTACGCCGAATGCGCACTTAGATGCGTTCAGACACAATTTGTGGGGTTTCAAAATTTGAAACATTTCATCTAGGTCCCTGAGATGGTCCTTTTCATCTCTGCTCTTGACCACCATATCATCTATGTAAGCCTCCATTGTTCTGCCTAACAATGATTCAAACATTTTGGTAATCATCCGTTGGAATGTAGCATCTGCATTCTTTAGGCCAAAGGGCATGACCTTGTAGCAATATAGTCCTTTGAGTGTTATAAACGACGTGATCTCCTGATCCGGTTCATACATAACGATCTGATGGTAACCGCGATACACATCAAGAAGGCTAAGTTGGTTATGCCCTGCTGTTAGGTCCACTAGTTGGTCTATTCGTGGTAGGGGAAAGCTGTCATTTAGGCATGCCTTGTTGACTGTTTTGTAGTTGACGCAAACGCGTCATTTGCCATTCTTTTTTGGCACCACTATAGTGTTGGAAATCTACTTGGGATAGTGTACTTCTTTGATCGCTCCTGCTTCCAGCAACTTTCCCACTTCCTCTGCCACTATCTCTGTATGGTGGAGTGCCAATCGGTGAGTTCGCTAAATAATTGGTCTAGCAGTTGGATGGACATTAAGTTGATGGCAGATGAAATTAGGGTCAATGCTAAGAATGCCATACGGCGTCCAGGCAAACACCTCGAGGTTAGAGGTCAAAATTCCATGATCCCTATTCTCTCAGTGCTGGACAAAGACGAGCCGAGCAACAAGAACTTTTCTAGGTTCTTTTCATCTATCCTTACCTCTACCAAGTTTTCCACTACCTTCTGTTCGGCTACTTTACCGACATCTACAAACAGTTCATTGCTTTCTGGCTCCTCCACCATTTGTACAAACCCTTTTGCAGCTCGGCTGCCGTTTACTGTGACGAAGCATTGTTTCAACATGATTTGGTCTCCTAAGACTTCTTCAATCACTCCAATTTCGTTGGGGAACAGTTACGCCTGATGGTAGGTTGATGCCACCGATCGCATGGCGTGCAATCATGTTCTTCCCAAGATTATGTTGTAGGTGGAAGGGACCTTCAATACCCAAAATTTCACCTATTTTGTCATTGTTCCTGCCTTGACTGGTAGAATTATCTTGCCCACCGGCCATTCAGGCATTGAGTTGAAGCCAACTAAGAGAGATGTTGCGGGTGCCAAGTCTCTGTCCTCTAATTTTAGTTGGTTGAAGGTCTCGTAGTACATTATCTCGTAAGAGCTCCCTTGGTCAATTAGGATTCGCTTGATATCGAAGTTCTTGACACACAAAGTGACCACCAGTGCGTCGTTATGAAAGTATTGTAACCTTGCCAAGTCTTTGTCAGAAAAGGAGATGACGTTCGTTGCCTCCGTTTTTCCCTTTTTGACGGTAGGTTGTGCACTTAGTACCTCTCTCAAGTGCTCAGCCTTTTTGATCATCCCTCTGAGCTCATATACCCACTCGGGTTCGACGATCCCATGTATCACGTTGATTATGCCTTAGGGTGGACCGTCGACAGGCATCCTATTTGGCCTGTTGAGGTCCTAGGGGGGTGGCTGTGTTCCGCCCTCTATATACTGGTCCAAGTGACCAATGGCCACTAACTCCTCCATATGTTGCCTCAACGGTGTACAGTTTTCAGTTCGGTGCCCCTTTTCATCATGGAAGGTGCAACGGTATATATCATCATAGCCCCTTTGTGCTTCTCCCAACTTGGTTGGCCACCGAACGAAGGGTTCGTTGCATATCTCACTAAGAATTCGATAGATAGGTTTGTTAAATACCATGGTAATGGTAGTGCAGACTCTCAACTTCCGTGCTTGGGGGTCTTCTCTGTTGGCTCGTATGCCTTGTCCATTCTTACTTGGTTGTTCTACCGTGTTGACTTTTGCTGCAGTCTTTCTATCCGGCATCGCTGTTGTGCCAGATTTTGCTTTAGCGCGGGAGCTATCTTCTTCTACCCAGATGTGCTGATGTACTCTCTCCATTAGGGCCTCCATTGTGAGGGGTGGCATCATCGTCATTGAATCCCTCAACTTGTTACCTGTCAGTAAACCCCATTTGTACTATGCGATGGCGAGGTTTGTGAGGCAATCCCCAATCTGATTAAAAGTCTCACAATATCGACTGTTGTAAGACTTCAACGTTTCCTTCTCACCCATGTCAATGGAGAGTAGCTGGTCAATGTCCACTGGAGTCTTGGTGTTTGTTCTGAATCTGGTTACAAATGCTTTTGCTAGTTGCGCTCATGAAGCTATGTTTCCTTCTGGCAACCTTTTGAACCATGTTAAACCCAGGTCGCAAAGGCTGGAAGGAAACATGATACACATTAAGGCCTTGTTTTGCCAATATACGGCCATAACCTGACGAAAGTGGCTTAGGTGCATGTAGAGGTCTGACTTCCCCTCATAAGTAGTGAACTTGGGCTGGTGGAAGCCTGAGGGTAACGATGCGTTCTTAATTGCCGAAACGAACAACGAGCTCTCCGACCTTGCTAATACTTTATCTGCTAGTTCGTAAGCAAGGCGTGGTACTGGCATCCCTACCTCGACACTCCCATGTGTCCTAGGAGCTAATCGCTGTAGAGCTGAAACTCTACGAGGGTCGTGCGCCTGGGTTTCCTCCCTCCATCGAGCCCTCTCCTCTAGCACTACACGTAGGTCTTCCGACCTAGGCAACTCTGTGTGCCTAGATGTCGTTTGGTGCGTGTGTGAGGGCCGATAACTGCTTCCCTCCGTATACGACCTTTCAGTCCTCGTTCTTTCAGACCTGGAGTAACGAGTCCTGGAAGTCCTTGATTGTGTGTCGCCTGACCTGAGACTTCTACTTTCAGCTTGTGATGGGGTGGCTTGTCTGTCACGCTCTTCTGAGTGGTAAGAGCGCGCGTTGCTTTTGCGCCCTTCCTCTGCTACCACCCCGTTGCTTTTTATCTGGCGCTTCATCATCTCCATATCTGCCGCCATTCTCCATATCAATTCGTCTTGCTCACTTACGCGATCCTCCAGAATCTGAGGGTCCAACCTTCGCTTCTGCCTGTTAGGGCTTTGAAAGCGATGAGGACTTGAGCCTCGTTTTTCATGTGTATCCCTCCGTGGGTTCCGTCACTGGGGATCTAACTTTGCCATGGGTGGGATAAAAGGTAAGCCTTCACGCCTCCCGCCCCCCTTTGGGGTTTGCCCATCAATAGCAGATTGCGGCAAGTCCTCATTGTGCGCCATTGATCTCAACTAAAGAGGAAGCTTGATCAAAAGGTTTCGTTCTTTGTGTTATTCCCACAGATGGCGCCAATTGTACGAGCATGAAATAATTTTCTCGTATGATCCTATTGATCAATTTTGCAATCCTCCAAACGTTGTCACTTTGCTACCTGAAAACACAAACGTGAACTAGCCGACATGTGTGTTCCGGAAACCCTCTGATGCCTAAGTCAGCCAAATAAACAATAGACACAAAACTTTGTGTATTCGAGAGTAAGAATTGTGATACCTGTACATAGGTCCTGTCATGAGCTTTTATAGATTCTGCCTGGCAAAATCCTACTAGGACTCCAACTCTCCTCAGCAGAGTCCTCCTAGAAATCACACTCCCAAGGATATTGCCAATCCTGATAACTCCCTACTCACTGCTATCCAAGTGAGATGGTTTTCTTGCTCGGTTAAATCGGTGTAGTTTTAACCGAGCCTGCTTGCCTCTGTCGTGCTCTTAATAAAAGTAATGACGTACATAGCTGTCGGCCGAGCTATACGTAGCTCGGCTCTTATCAGGGATGAGTACCTCGGTTGGCTACAAGGCACCCCAGCTAACTGGATCAATGTCAGCCGGTACCAGACCGAACTACCGAAGCCTCTACCACGGCCCACAACCTAGTCCTTAGCACGGCCTAATTTATCCATACGAATTACCTTCTCAATATCTGTCATACAAACAAGCAAGGATGGACGCAGGTCGATTGTCGGAACTTCCAATTTGTCATCCGTCTGCCAGATTGGCGGATTGGAGAAAATCAATCTGCATCCGTCCACCAATCCGGCGGATGTGGATTTAGTGGGTTGGAGGATTAGCGGATGGATGCGAATTGGTTTGGCGATTTAAAATTTTATAAATTTTTAACATAATTCAACTTGTGCACTTCCTCAAAATATATATATATATATATTACAGTCAATGACTTAAAAAAGTATTACAATCACTGCATGCCTTATCCAAAGAAAGAAAGTTTGAAACTTTAGAATATTACAATTACTGCATGCCTCATCCACATATTACAATCACAGCATACCTCATCCACATGAAGTATTACAATCTGTGGTTCTTAAAATATAAAAACAATTCAATCCAGCAAAACCATGAACAGAGCAGTAGTAGAGATTGTATGCCTCCGTGTTGTTACATTTATATCTGTTTTCAAAAATAAAAACTAACCAGCATATATCATCTTTTTTATTTATTATTTTTACAGTTAGATTTAAAAACCAAAAAATATAGATAAATAATACGTCTATTTTTTTCAATTCAAAAAATATATTCAAGTTGAAAACTCTTTTTCAACAGAATATATTTAATAGAATATTTAAACTCTTTTTCAATTGAAAACACAAACAGATTATCTAAACAAATTGAAAACACAAAGTCTTACAAATTACTAAGGGTGCTCGCGGTTTGGCGGTTCGGTTGCGGCCAAAGGAACCTCAAATCTGTCATCCGTCCAAAACTAGGTGGATTGAAAAAAATCAATCTGTAATCGTCCGCTCGTCATCACGCATCCGTTCAAAATGCGGCAGATCAGTTCAGTTCAGTTCGGTTCAGTCGGTTTGAGAGGATCGGTATATCCACTGCTCACCCCTACAAACAAGTGTTCATAACAAACACTTTCAATAACAAATCAAGACTTTGCAAAACACCTCCATCACGATAATAATTTTATTTTTTTCCCTTCATAAAAAAAAAAAAAAAATTACACTGTTGAGGGAAAATAAAATTTTGAAATTCATACCAATATGATATCACCTTAAACTCTTACTGGTCAAAATATTTTTATTACAATGAGTTATAATTGTGAGTAAGAAAAAAAACAAAAAGATGGTGAAACAAAAATTACAGAAGATTTATTGCAACATGCTCTCCAAGCAAAGTTAGATGAGCTGAAGTAGGAATTGTCCTATCTATTGTGAAGTTTAAGAAAAACAATATACCTCATGCACACATTTTAGTCAAATTACAAGGAACAACTAAATGATGCCCAAACATTATCGCAGCAATTCAATAATGCAGAAAGTAAGTACATCAAATAAAAAGTTTCAATTAATTTTTGTCATATGCTGATTACTAACAGATGGCATAATAAATTATGTAACTTGACTGTTTCATGAAAGTGACCATGCAAACACTTATAAGCATTGATCTATAAAAATCCTAAAACAATTATGAAATTCATTTATCGATCGAACTATTAAAGTACAGTATCATTTCATTTTCTTAAAAAAGTTATTCAATATTTTTTACATAAAAGAAAATATACTAATGACTAATATTATATTCTTATCACACAAGATATTTGTTGCACAGGAAATAAGACTCAACAATTCTTGATATATAAAAATATATAACATATTAATATTAATGCATTCTTACACCAATAATATGTAATAGTGAGTCCAATAAATTTGTATTATGAGATTAACTATTAAACACAATTATGTAATTATGTAATGAATTTCATACCTTCAATTGTATTACATGTACGGATTATGAAAAATTGAAGTGGAAGTTGATAGAAAAATATTTGTATAACACTATATATTTAAAGGACTTGTTTATTATTTATTATTTATTGTTTAAGATAAAATTGTGATTTCAACAATCTAATTATGAATTAATATTTATGTTTATAAAATTTCTCATTTATCATTTAAATTCTTCAACCGAGCATGTATTCATTTCTTTCTTGGTTATATTTTGGGTACAGATCAATTTACTTATACAAGTCTTCATATTTTGTATACATATTACATACTAATTTAAGAGACATGTATAATTATAGTACTAACAAACAATTGATGAAAATCACGTATAATTCTAATAGCCAAAAATGATTAGTACTATGATAGACATGTTGGTGGATAAGCATCCGTCCATACTATTTTTGTGGGTCTCAACCTGGATCTGCACCAATGATTTGAATCGTCTATCTCGTAAACCCTGTAATAATGGTCTATCTATGCGCAAAAAAAAAAAAAAAAAAAAAAATCAGCTCCATCAAAAAACACATTTTATTTTATAAAATTAACGACTAATATAATTACAAATTTAAATCGTTTATTTTATAAAATAAAATACGATTGGTTGGTGTAGATCCGAATTCAGGTCAAGAAGAAAGGTATGCAAAAGTATACAGCGATGAGGTATTGAGGGAAACTCTTTCCACCTGTGGGTGGTGATCATGAATAAATTGATAGGTCCATCACACTTAGTCCCCATTTGTTTTGGGTTATAGGGAGGAGAATAGAATTCATAGTGAGGTGAGACCCACTAATATCATGTTTGTTTTGAGAGATGGAGAGAGTATTTGTAATCCCCTCCAGACTATGAATCCCCTTGGGAAGGGAATTAATTTTTTTTATTTTTTGTTAAGTAAAAAACATTGTTTTATTTGTTTTATTTTTCTGGAAATTTTTTATTTTTTTATTTATTTTTTATTTTTTTACATGTTGGGCATTTTTTTTTTAACATTAATGTTTAATGTTTTTATATTTTTTATTTGTTTTATTATTTTACATTTATTTTATATAAAAATAATTTAACAATCCCTACACTAACAACTGTCATCAAAACAAATATAATTTTACTTAATCCTCTCACTATTAATTCCCTCCATTCTACCTCTGAAAACAAATGAAGCCTTAAATTGAGTAAGATTACAGTCACACACTTACCTTTTTCACAATATTTTCATACCTCTTACTCATAATAAAAATAAGTCCCATACTATGTGATTTAACTTAAATTAAGCTAAAAGATAAAATAAGCAACTTATAAACCCTACCAAACACTCACGATGTAGCGCCTATTCTTATTGTAAGTGGGTGTTAGAAAATGTTATAAAAAAATATATAGTAATAAATGTGTGAACAAAATTAGAGAGGGAGAGATGGACTAGAAAGATGGGGATGAAGAATCAACTTTTACAGTCGTCATTTATTGATAACAAAAAACTTAGGGTCCCAAAACTTACTCAAAACTCCGTTACGTAGCTGGAATTATCAACGGTTTAAATGGCTCAAAATTTTAAAACGACATCGTTTTGAGATTTTTTTTTTTTTTATCTTAACTGTAAGATTTATTCTCTTACCGGTAAGATAATTTTCCCATACCAGGTCTGAGTCATTCTCTTACCGGTAAGAATGTCAAAACGACGTCGTTTTGACATTCGAGACATTTGAACTCTCACGCATTCTACTAGCTCTCACGCATTTTCTTACTCCAAATAGGTGTGTTGTAAAGATTAAATTAATTAAGTGTGAAATTTGTAAGTGAAATAAATTTACATCATTAATTCTTATTTTTACATAAATTCTAAATAAATAATTTTGGGTTTGTAATCTTGCTGTATTGATAAACACTGTATTGCAGAGGAGAAACTTCAAAGAAAGGAAACTTCTTTTCAAAGCATCTTCCAAGAAAATTCTTCAATTTTGATTCTCTCTCCCTCTCATATTAATAGCAATTGACCGACTTGGGGGTCCAATCTCCTCTCTCTCATAATTATGGCAATTGAGTTGACTGACCGACTGACTCGGGGGGTCCAGACCCAAGTAAACTTATTCACACATCTTATGCAACTGTAGCTGTTCAAAAACCCTTACTTTCACACCATGATGTGAATTTGAACCTTACATTTTATTTTATTTGCACTATCTGTTCACATTTTTCTATCTTCATAACTTTTCTCAGACTCGTATATAAAGACACCAAACCAAAGTACTGATCACTAAACACATAGTAAAGTCTACATACAACCCTTGAGAGCTCTAAAACCTCCTTTTTTTGGTTAGAGAGAGAGCCAAAGATGGATGAGAATGAGAATAAGAAACAAAAGCTGCAAACTACTACTAGTAGTCAGTTCAACAAGCACCATCAATTCCTTAAGATGACTTTGAAGTTTCTTGTTTGTGTCTCTCTTTTATCAATCCTATTTTCTTACTCCTCAACCTTGTCTCACCTCTTCTACTACTTCAAATTTCACTTCTCAACTTTAATTTTCCCACTTTTTAGCCAGACTTTTGAGAGAAAGTATATGTTCCTTATTTGCAACGGAATCATTGCTTTTCTCGCCAAAAACTTGAGCTTTGCTAGCCCTTCTTATGAGGATGGTGTGAAGCCATTGTACACAACCGAAGCACAACTCCAACATAAGGAAGCAGCCATGGAAAGTACTCTAGGGACTCTGGAGAAGATAGAAAAACAAGAAAATGAGTCTATGGATATAAAGGTACATGGAAGAGAAAGTCAAGATATGATCACTGAAACTGAAGATGATGAAGAACAAGATGCAAGTGGGTCATTGATTCCACCATTAAATGTGAGTGCAGAAGAACTGAACAGAAAATTTGATGAATTCATAAGGAAGATGAAGGAAGAAATCAGGATTGATGCTCTAAGACAGCCAATCGCTGTGTAATGTGTGTTCTGAACGATGAATGATCTTCATGGATTCAGTCTTTTATTTTAGGCATGGCATCATTATGTGTTTTTTTCATGATCACTGTAATTTCATGATTACTTGTTAAACCTTTTTTTCCAGAAGAACAGAAGATTACTGTATATTAATTTTGATCTTGTAATATACAGAAATTTCAAACAGCTACACAGAATATAGGGATTTATCTAGAATTGCAGCACAGGTTCTTATTAGCTCACTGTTGTTGAGTTCAAGGTCAAGCACAAATATTCCTTGAGCAAAACAACATTCTGACTATAACAGACATTTGAGGGACACTGAATTAGAGGAAGATACAAAAATTTAATTTTACTTTCACAATGATGGCACTTCAAAAACTCACATGATTTTTTAGAGTTTCTGATCATTACCTGCAAAACTATGTTAGAGAAGAAAAAAAATCATTTAATTATTCTATTATTTTGCCTCCGTTTGGAAAGTGGGTTGACTTTTTGGCTTTTTAACTTTTTTCGCTATTTGAGCCTGGGCTAAAAAGCTTGGTTTGGGAAGAGTTTTTTGGCTTTTTGACTTTTTTTGTGAGAAGAGTATAATGATTATGGGTTGGATGTGATATTTTATTTGTTGTGACTAAAATAGCCTATTTTGTTTTTTGTGGCTATTTTAGCCCCAAAACCACTTGCCAAACACCACCATGATTTTTAGTTTTTTTAATTATTCTATTATTTTAATCAAGCAGCTAAACTCATTTAGCATAACCTATGACTATAAGACAGGTGAAAGGCACCAAATGATTCTAAAAATAAAATAAAAAAGATACCGGTTCATCTCTTAAAAAAAAGATACCGGTTCATCTCTAAATGATTGAGATAATTATAGAACATCATTCACAGTTTGATGCAGGGGTCCTACATTTGTAGTTAAAGAAACACAAGATTTGAGGGCAAACAAACAGAAAGAAATAAAAGAAAATAAACAAATAAAAGATCTGAGTACATGATATTTTTGTGACAATAATGTAACAAGGGTTTTCCTTTTGTCATCTATAACATAGTACTGTGCCAGACACTGACCATTTATCAGTGAGAATATAAAATTATGTGGTTAGAAATGAGGCTCTCCTTGTCATTAATCTATCATTAAGTCTGGGAACCAGACTTGTACACCTACATTTTTCAGGTTGGATGGTTGTTTGATGGAAATTAAATTTGTATGGTATGGGGTCTTAAATTTGAATTATAAGATGATAATTTTAGATAATTTCTGAGTAATTAAATCTGGATTCAGTATTGTTATTAATCTATATTGCTTCATTTAAATAATAATTTAATAGATATCATGAAAGGGGCTCTCTACACAAGAGGGACACTCTTCAGAATGCGATTCAAATGAATAATAGTCACTCCTATCCTATGAAGTATCAACAATTCAAAATGAGTGTCCCATAGTGTCTATGGGACACCGACACCCCAGGGACAGTTATTCACATCTCGGACATGTCACTTGGCATGTCAATTTTAAAAAATTTCTTTTTCAGGACATGCTTCAAGACACCTTCACAAGTTTCTTTTTTATAATTTTAGCGAGGTGATTTGAGATCAAAGTAAAATATATAAGAACAAAGAGGAAAGAAAATGAAAAAAAATAAAAATACACCCACATATACATTGATATCTCTTATATTTTTATGCCCTAAATTTATATTCATATACAAAGAAAATAAAAATATAATAAATAATTTTTTTGTCGTTATCTCTATCGTGTCCGTATCTTAATTTTTTCAAAATCGACATGTTCCATCATGTTCATACCTGTGTCCGTGCTTCTCTGTCTAACATTATTACCAGCAACTGCACATACAGTTCTGAAATTGAGATGCAGGAGGGCCTCAGGGAGTGATTGGCAATAAGCCTAGTGAGTTTGAGAAAGCCAGTTCTTTATCTATCTGCAAGTGGAAACAGGGTAGTCAAAGCCGAGAATGTCAATAATTGTTGTATAAAACACTTGAAACATTCACTGACTAAAAACAGCTTGAGTTAAAGAGATTGTGATAGTTTTAAACAAGTAGAATTTTTCTACCTTCATTTCTTTTCACTGTTGAGGCGCGCAAATAATGGGTTCAGAGCCTTAATAATTCATAGATCAGTTGATGGAGAAATTAACCATGTTTGAATCTTGTGTACCAAATTACCTGTAAGTTTACACAATGAATCAACCCAGAAATGCATGATGCTTCACTCCTATGGTTGAGATGAGAAACTACACACTATAACCACCAAAAAAAAAAAATACTCACCTCATATATCTCTTCTTTTCTGAAAAATAGTATTAAAAGAGAGAGAGAGAGAGAGAGAGAGAGAGGATGAAAACAACAATTATATTCCATTAGACCTTGTGTCTGAGAGTATACCTCCCACAGAATCACAACAGCAATTTTGAATCTCATGCCACTGAAACTTTTGTTAGCAATCATCCTCATGAATGATAACTAGGAAAATGAAGGGAAATTGCTTGAAGATGCTATGGGGGTGAGGGAGAGGCCACTTTCAAGCATTTTCTTCTCTTTCCTTGTTCTTTACTAGATCCAATTGGAGTTTTGATGATCAACTATTTCAGGGGCCCTAGGGAATGGCATTAATTAATTTTTTAAAAATCTAAATACTCATATGATATAACTCACACAGGGGGGAAAATCAAGGATTGAAAATTGCGAGATTTCAGCCACTGGTTTGAAACACATGAGTATTCCTTTAAATAATTTGGCTTCGCAAATCACTATAATTCATAATCAAAAGATGAACAACAATCAGAATGCTTCCACTTTCACTCCATGTATTATCCTTCACATGTCTGTTTGAACATTATAAATATATTTTCATCAAATTACACCAGAGATATATTTGATATTACCAATATTTTTTAAATTTAAACGTGTGACGTGACTACAATAAAATTAAAATTAATTAGGATAAATTACACTGACCACTCCTGAAATTTAAAAAAAAAAATTACAATAATTACACTGACTCCTCTTCTAGTAAGGCAAAGCTACAGAAGCTAATGCAAATACTTTGTAGACATAGGTATAGATAAGGGTAAAATATACATTTCAATGCAAAAGATATGATTGTATAATTTTTCAATCCATATCACTAACGAATTATTGATGAAAAGAGGGCTAAGTGTTGTGATATGAATTAAAACTTTAAGGGAGCCCAATGTAATTATGCCAAACTTATGGAGCTCGATATATTTTTTCAGACTCAAGGGAGGTTAGTGTAATTTACCCAATTAATTAACACCACAGAAAGTAGAAAATAAAATATTAGGACTTGAGTCTTGACCCTGTAACAAGATTGAGGCACTTCATGCAAGGAAAATGAAACATTCTAGCAGTTAGGAACCAATTATCTCCAGATAAAGCTTGACTGCAAGTCTGCAAATGTCATAACTTCAAATATTGAAGTAGCAGCAGCAGCAGTAGTAGTAGTAGTTAAAAATATACAAAATCTTACCTCATGACCATAATAGAATTTCCATCAGAAAGCTTATCCAGCCTCAAAAGAGCATGGTTTAGATCCACTGAAAAGGAAACTCAAACTTCTCATAGAACTGGTCCAGGAAACATGCAAATAGCTCAATGTAAAGAAGCATGAACACCATGGTTATGCAGCATAATACAATTTAACTTTTCACCTATTTAAGTTGAAACATACAAATAATCTGTACTGGTCTGAATTCACTACTTAAAAAAGTCTTTTACATGAAAAGAAAATGAAAAGCATTGAAGAACAGATGAATGCAGAAGCCAAAATCCAGAATCCAAGTTGATAATTGCTACACCTTTCAAATGAAGTAAGCTGGTAAAAATGCACTATTTACAGTAAGGGAAAATATACATAAAAAAGACCTCTTCATTCTTCAAAAGCTCAGCTAATTACATTCTATAGAATACACAATCTTAGAAAATTTATTTTATTTTCCTCGACCACATCCTTCGGAACCTTCGGTAACAATTTATCTTGAAGACGTGTTGGTGACCAAATGAAGATCAGTATTCTAAAATGTACCCGTTGATTAGCCCAATATCTAAAACTAGTCTCTGTTTTATAAAAATTTCTATGCTGTGAATTCCTACTCATTTTGGCCCTTTCATCACAATTGTTCCACAAATTAAACAGTGGGTGAAAAAGTCAAATCCATAGCAACTCCATCAGTAGTTGGCATATTTCTCACCTCACTAATGAGCCTTGTAAGTTCTTTTGTGAGTTCTCGATGAACATAATCAGAACGCTCCTTTGTGATTGATGATTCTGTGAACAGAGTTCCAGTAAGGGTATAAAATTCTTGAAACCATTCATCATTGCCATTCTGATTATTCTGATCATCACAAGGAACAAGTGAGTTCTCTTGCCGCCACCGACTTGGAAAATACTTCTCAGGAAGTTGAAAGTAGTTTTTCATTAAAAGTACACGAAGAGCGTGTCTGCATAAGATTCCCGAGGACTCAAATTCCTTGCAGGAACAGTGAATTTGTTCGTCTTCTGGTATCCATATAACAAGACGCTCTCCGTCAATCTTCTTGAAGTGGTGTACAATGTGTGATCCATTAGTCATTTCAGAAGTAGCATATTGCATAGCCAGCACCAATTCATGCTGCAATGCATTGAAAGCGAAAGGAGTAAGAATAGTCCGTGCATGCTCTTCAATGGGTAAGCATGTTCTGAAATGCATATACTGCATCTCTTCACGTGTCTGAATTTTAAGAGACGAGGAAATCCCAACCTGTAAAAGATTCCACATAAAAATAATGATCAATACAGATCAAGTATCAGAAAAAAAAAAAAAAAAAAAAAAAAAATACTAACTAACTAGATTGGAATTTATATAAACAATACCTGCTCCAAAAAACTACGCAAACATGTTTGTGCACTAAAGACCCCTTTCAAGAAAGCATCTACAGACTTAGAATATTCTGTTGTTTCCATTCTCGCTAGAAAGCAACCTTTTTTGTACGGTAATGCCCAAGATGTCCGGAAGGAAAAGAGTAGCGCAATGTGTTTGTCTGAACCAAGTCCATATTGACCAACCATCTGATTCCATCGAAATTCAAAATCCTCAGTGCTGTCCAGATGATATAGCACATCAAACTCAGATCTAAATTCTGTATATCTGGGTCCAAGTGGGAGAGAGAACCAACAGGATAGTTTGGGCAGAATGTTGCAAATAGAAATAACATGCTTAGTATTTGGTAGTTCACTTCTTATAGCATCTCTAAGCCCAGGGTCCAGATCGGTTAGAATTGTCTGCGGACATCTTCCTTTCATAAAATGTACAAAAGTCTGTGTCAAGAAAAATAAAAATAAAAATCATGAGCTTGACAGGAGCGAATATCAAAACATATGTAAAACCAAGAAGAGAATTTGGTTAGTAACCTGCAAAGCCCATGCAAAAGAATGCACTGTTTCATCTTGCAACAGAGCACAACCAAAGAAGATAGTTTTACCATGGTTGTCAATGCCAAGCCATGCTCCAAAAAGCATGCCGTAGGTGATTGAACAATATGTTGTGTCAAAATAAACTACATCACCAAACATGGTGTATGCATGAATCGAGTCCCCAAATGACCAAGCAATATTCTCAACCTTTTCATTCTCATCCACGGTAACATCATAAACAAAATAAGGATCCCCTTCTTTTGTGGCCCTACACACCTCAAGAAGCTCTAACGTATCGTTTTCTCTTTTCTCAGTCAATAAAACTTCATTCTCTTGAACCACTTTCTTACGATTTTGAACAAAATTTCTAACATCCCTTTCCATAAATGGCAATTGTCCTCCTTGGATTCCCTTTTCTAACTCCAGCACTTTAACTATACGATGAATTGGAAACCCAGCTTTGGAAAGCAAGAGTATTCGCTCTTGATCAGCTTCCTGAATTTTACGGTACGCCGGAAGAAGACGCACTTGATCATCTTCCAATAATTCATGATTATGCACATTACTAAATTGTACGACAAACCATTGAGAGACCCCATCGACAACCTCTTTTGACAAGTACATTTTTGCATCACAACCACAGCGAACTGATTTCCGATCCCTATGGTTCTCCCCTGTAGGTTTTTTTCTTGCTGGAGCAAAACCAGATCGATAACATACAAAATCCCTTTTATAAACACCCAATTGTGGGCTCAACCTCGAGCGCTCTTTCCTAATTGAAAACCCATTCTTCCTAGCAAAATTGCCGTAGTACTCAAACGCATCCTCATCGCTTTTAAACACCATTCCTACATAAGGTGAAACCATTGCTTCAATCGAGAAATTATCATTTTTTACCAACTTGGATGCTACTGATGCGTCTTCAGCATCTCCCTCATATGTTACAAAACATTTCCAATCCCCACATGGGCATTGTTGCCGATGCATCCATATACTTTTCGACGGCATCGAAACCATTCTGACCACTTAATTGAAGTGCATATATATACACATATGTAATTATATGTGCCCAATACAATTCATTCAAATCCTTGAGTGACCCAAAAGCTGGCAGTAGACAACCCTGTAATGGGAAAAAAAATGCATAAATACATACAAAAAGAACATTAAAATGGGTTTTTTCCCAGTTCATTATGCCCACTTAATTGAAGTGCATATATATATAGATGTAATTATATGTGCCCAATATAATTCATTCAAATCCTGGAGTAACCCAAAAACTGGAAGTGGTCAACCCTATAATGGAAAAATAAATAAATAAAAATAACACATAAATACATACAAAAAGAACACTAAAATGGTTTTTTTTTTCCAGTTCATATGATCACAAAGTAACCAAATTTCTATGATTAATTCCCTGAATTAACATTTTGGGGTTGAATTTGCAAATATGTATACAGTGTATACAAAGGCGTGTGGAAAGAACAAGAGTAATTAAGCGAGTGAGAGAAACTTAGCGGGAATTCTGAGAGATTAACGTACCAGTGAAGGACGGGGAGAGAGAGAGAGAAGAGAAGTGCTAAAACCCTAACTCCAATTTTCTTTATCTTTCCTCTTCCACAGCTCTATGTGCCCTGGAGGGAACCATGTGAGAATAATGATGTTATATAAATTAGAGTAAATTACAGTTTCCTCCCTTAAATTTTAGGAAAATTAGAAAATGTTTCCAGAGGACTACGTATTTATACTCCTTAATCAATCACCATTCAATAGCCCCGTTCATATTCTCCAATCACCCAACACAATACCCCACATACTCACTTTCTCCACCAATCACGATATTATGAAATACCATGTGTTTATATTCTTGAATTACTGAATAATTACCCTAAATTTTAGGAAAATTTTATGATGCACACTTTTTTAGGATGTGTATCATTTGCATATTTGGTCACCACCTTTGAGTTAATATTACGATTTATTATATTGTTAGTCATGATAAAATTTTCATTATGATTCAAGAGTTGTTTGATTATATTTCATGTGATGTTCAGTTATAACTCAATTTTTTTTTTTTTTTTTTGGTTATGACTCATAATATTGAGTTATATTATTTGTGATAATCAAACTCACAAATAACATAACCTGCATATAGTACATACCCTAATATTTTCCTAAATTTATAGTTTTTTATTTAAATTTTTTAAATATTTTTTACTTTGACTCTTTTTAATATGAGAAATTTATTTATAAATCTCATTTAGAGGACTTAAAACTCAATAAGTCCACAAAGTATTCTTGTGTTCCATCTAATCCTATACATTTGAACTTATATTCCAATAAGTCATTTTACCGATATTAGAAGTATAATGTAAACTATTTTATCCTTATAAATTTTTATTATAACATATATATTACCATATATGTAGCAGTGAGAAAATTATAATTAAATATATTTTATTTATAATATATATAAAATATTATATATAAACATAGAAGATTATTATGTTTAATATTTTCTTTGCCTTAATACGAGAGATTCACTCAATCAAAAATCTTTTTTCACCATTATTTTACAATAAAGTCTTGCCATGAAAAAACATTTGCAAAAGAATGTTAGTTGTACATATAGACCAATAATAGAGATGATGATGGATTCATAATAGAGATGATGATAAATCGACAATGAACAGTCATTTTTTTGCCATTGTTATACATAAACCGTAGTCTCTTCATCAATTTGTATAGTCACAGATATTGTGTAGTTTATTCGCTAATATTATGCTGGAGTTAATTATATATAGATTCTTCTAAAAAGATGCGTCAATTTATATGAACTATTTGATGATCTTTTATATATTGTTTGATGATTTATTGTGCATTTGTTTGTTACTATATGTAACGCCCCCACCCTTCACACGTCATTGATATTGTTTGCTTTGGGTCACGTCCACACGGATTTGCTCTTCCCAGTAGGTCACCTATCCCAGAACTACTCTAGCCGAAGCACGCTTAACTAGGAAGTTTTGCTAGGGATCTCACAACTTGGAAAAATGCCTCGATGCTATGCAAAGGTCCGGGTTTTTACTTTTATAGCCAAGGAACTCCTTCTTCATTCCCGATATAGGACACCAGGACCTTACAATCCACTCCCCTCAAGTCTGCATGTCCTCGTGTAGTAGCCTGCTATGGGCTCGCCTTTTTCCATGCCCCCGCCTTTTGGAAAGGGTTTGAAAAGAAGGCCTCACAGTTCGGACTCTACCTGTGGTTCTGAATCTAGTCCTACAAGTGCAATGTGAAACTGATAAACACCAAAGAGTCCAATCCGACAAATCATTTTGGAAAATTGATTTTAAATCAAACAATGCCAAAACTAGACTGCTTTGCCAAATGTAGACGCACCCTTGGGCTTTGCTACTACAGTTCGGACTCAAATGTCACGGTTCTGAATCTAATCCCGCAAAGTGCAATGCGAGACCGATAAATCGCCAAAGAGTCCAAATCCAGCAAATCGTTTTGGAAAACTGATTTTTAAGAAAGAAGTGCCAAACATGGACTGCTTTGCCAGATACAGAGTCGCCACCTAAATATTTTATTTTGGGGGAATTTAGGAAACCCTGACTCGTCGCCTAAGGCCACGTGTCCGTCATCACCAAAGTTGCCTTGGCTCGGGAACTTGGGTACGATTGGGGAAAGTCATCTATGAGCACCCCCGCTCGCCCGATCAAAGATCGGCCACTACTAAACATGATATCTGGTTTTTGAAAAACACATGCGCTCTTATTCCGGTTAATTAGCTAAAATTACTATGTGATGTGCACAACACACAAGTATAGATTAGATCGCCTAATTTGGAACAAAGCATCGTATATCCGTTTGTTTGGAAATGGTTTTGAAGTTTGCTACTCGCAAGTAGGCTAAAACACGGATTTCAATGAATCGTTCCAATTCAAGTAATCCAACATTCACCCACAAGCATTCAGGCAGTTATATCACACAAGCAAATAGCCTCATGGCAAGCATGCTATCATGGCAACACTCATACATATGCGAGATGTTAATGCATAAAAGCTTACCTAGTACTCCGAGCCAAAACAATAGCTGGTTAGTAATCATGCATGATCCTAGCTATGTTAGGATGCCTAATGCAACACATGCAAAATGCAGCTAGAATAGGCTCGGCTATCTAAGAATGGCATGTGAAATGCGACAACTCGATACACGTATTCAAGTTGGGATTGAAATACTATGCGGTTAGTATGATGCGCCAAGCCCGGTGCTTGCAATACGGATGAATGATACAAACATGCAAGCATAAGAATGCTAATTGAAACATGACCAAAAACTAACCACCGAAAGCAGGTAAGTAAAAGGGAGAAAGACGTGGGGTTGGAAGACATTCACACACTTATGCACACTTATTACAAAATTCGCCCTCTCGACGGAGAATCCGAAAGAATAATACAAATTAACTAATTAACTAACTAACAAGCTAATTAATTTATTACACAACACTTAAACTAATTAAACAAATTAATTAAGCTACAAAACTAAAGAGGCCTCGGGAAGAGGGACAAATGCATGCTTGGACAGCTTCGCTCGGAAATCCATCGCCATGCTTCATGTTGCCTCTGTTTGCACTACTCTACATCTCTGAAAACTGTGCCAACTTCTGTGACACTTCTGAACTACCTTGGGGACATTCTGAGAGTCCATCGGCCAAGAGATATGGCAATCGGCCATGGGATGAAGGTCATCGACCAGAAATGAGGCTCTCGGCCAAATATAGTTAGCCGGCCGGCACTGAAGATGGCCGACCGGCAATCTCTTTCTGTAGAATGCTGTTTTGCTGCAACAAATGACAAACAGAGCATGACAATGTATTTTCAAAACAATGTGTGCACAACCACCCTTCCTATCATGTCATGAACTCAAGGAAGTATGATTCTCGACCCTCGGGCCATCAATCACGCATTTCAATGCATGATGGCCAAAGGAGCCAAGTGTGCATTTTAATGTCAAATGAAATGCACACAAAACACATAAAGGACCCCAACCTCTATCATGGTTTATCAAGAGGCAAGGAATGTAAACATGCAAGCAAAACTAGTGCAACATGAGCATGTTAATGGCAATGCCATACAAGGCTAATGGTAACAAGCATGCCAAATGTAATGCAACTTAGACAAGCATGCAAAATGCAACATGGACATTCAAGCATGCAAGGCAAACATGTGACAACATGTAAAGGGACAAGATATGCAAACATGCAAAGCTACTTAACAAAAGCATGCCAAATGCAATACCACTTAAACATGCAACAACATGTTATGGACTAAGTATGCAACAAGGCACAATTGAACTAGCATGTTACAACATGCAATTTACCAAATATGCAACAAGCATGCGACAACATGCAAGGCAAGCATGCAACAACATGCGGGGATGGACTTAAACCAAAATGGACAACTCTCAAATAGGTCCAAATCAGTGGCCAAAATGCTACAGAAATGAGGACAAAAGCTCATACAAACATGCATGCTAATTGGCCTAAAGACTAAGGCATAAAAGGGTAACTTTTAAGCACACTTAAAAGAGGTGAAAAGCATGCAAATGTGACAACATTACATGCTCTGAAATGATGCTAGGGGTGATGCCAAATCACCTAAACAAATCAAGCATAGCATGCATAAGGCTCAAAGCCTAAGGCTTGTGAAGGGACTTGAACCAAAGCTACACAAAACAAGGAGCATATGGCAAACATAACCCAAAACAGTCCTAAATCATGTCAAGATGATCCTAAAACATGCGAGGAATGAAGCCAAAACATGCTAGAACAAAGGACCAAAAGCACGAAGCAAACAAGGCCACAAAAGAGGTGTTACACTACACCTATCAAAGCCAAACATGGCATGACTTAAGCAACCAAAAACAGAGTTATGGCATGTCAAAATGAGCCCAAAAACCCACTTAGATAGCATCCCAAATGCCTAAGCATGATGGCATACACAATGATACATTCATGAGGCATAAAACATCAACTCCTTAAAACATTAAAGGAGTGATAAGTGCAAGTATATGAGCATACTATATGGACTGAAATGACATAGCAAGTGACTCCAAATCACTGAAATGACCCAAGTAAAGCATGCTAATGACTTGGACACCCAAAGCTAACAAGCTAAAATGTATGGTGGCTATACAAAGCATGGCATACATGGTTAAAACAACTCAAATCAGAGCTTAAGCATGCTACAACAAGGCTAAAAGCTTCATGGAGTTGAGCCAAAATCATGCTAAAATGACATGTTACAACATGATGCATGTTAAGGCAAATCAAGGGATTACAAGGCAAGTATATGGTGCATGCAAGAGACCACTAAACCAACTTTGGACAGAGGTAAATCATGGCAAAATAACACCAAACACTTGCTGAAATGAAGCTAAAACAAGCTAAGTACACATGCTATAAACATAACCCATTTATGCTAACATTCAAGACAATAAGGAGAGGGGATGACCCTCTCCTATTTAGGACACCAAAACCACCTCTCCACCACTGAAAATCCTCTGGATTTCAGTGGTAGAGAGGTCATACAAAGACAAGAACAATGGCCAAAAGGGATGGCCTAAAACAAGGCCTAACAAGGCTTAAAGGGGGGGGAGGGGGAAACCCCAAACCTTAAAATGACCTTAAACAAAGTTCTAAAGCAAAAAAAAAATAGAACTTTTATCAGTTATAAGTTAAGCTTAAAACAATAAGCAAGAAGGGCTAAAAGCTTAAGCAAGAAAAGGGTATCTAAAGCAAGGAACTCACCCTTATAGAACCTCTTCAAGAAGAAAGCTCCAGCAGGTTTTCTGAGTTCAAACCAACCCAAGAACACTGAAATCAACCTCCTAGCACCTCAGCAACCAAGGATGGTGTTCTAGTGTGTATTTGTGTACAATAGTAAGACAATACTACACTTTTGGACACAAAACAAGGCTAAATCAAGAAGAATAGATACAATACTATATCTATCATCTCCAGAGCAGATTTTCTGAACCCTTGAGGAGGGAGGAGGAGCTCCCTTTTTATAGAGGTTCAATTCTAAAGCTTCTAAGAGAAGCTAAGCAAAGGGGTCAATCCCTCCATACACGTGTATGGAGGGGGTGAATAATGGGTGCCAGCTGTGCCAGCTGGCACAAAATATCTGCATAAAGTAGATGAATAGGGTTTGGCCAGCAAAAAATGGCCGATCGACCAACACAATGGCCGGCCGACTAAATAAAGTGACGATCGGCCAATACTTTTGGCCGATGGCAAAAAAAAAGGGCCGATGGCCTCAAGCCTTGGCCGGTGGGTTGAGGGTATGGCAAACAAGCCACCCTCTTCCCTTAGAAGCAAAAACACAAGTGTTTGGTCCACAACCAAGCACAAAACAGACAAGTTGAGAGATCTTGAGGCAAGGCGCGTGGCCGAGACCTCCGGGAACTCAAAACGAACACGAACATGGATGATCATCGAGTGTTCAAGCGATGACGTCCAAGTCTTGAAGATGGTCAAAAATGGGGTGTCTACACCAGATTACAGAGTCGTCACCTAAATATTTTATATTTGAAAATTTAGGAAACCCTGACTCGTGCCAAAGGCCACGTGTCCGTCATCACCAAAGTTACCTCGGCTCGGGAACTTGGATACGAGAGGGGAAGGTCCTGAAATGAGCACCCCCGCTCGCCCGATTAAAGATTGGCCTCTACTAATCATGATATGTTATTTTGTAAACATTATGTGTTCTTGATCTAATTATTAGCTAACTTTAATATGTGACGCACACAATCAAGTATAGGCTAAAATAGCAAGAATTGGAACGACTCAACTTATTTTGTTTTCGAAAATTGTTTGAATTTGCCACCCTCAAATGGGCTTAAAAGTTTGCAGATTTGTCACCTCAAGTGGGCTTAAAACTCACATTTATTGCATCGTTTCAATTCAAACAATAAAGCCTTCATCCACAGGCATTCATGCAGTTAATCATTTAAGCAAATAGCCTCATAGCAAGCATGCGAAACATGGCAATATGGTAATCACACTCATGCAAGTATGCTAAAGCATAAAACTCACCAAGTACTCTGAGCCAAAACAAAAAACTAGTTAGAAGATGCATGATCCTAACTATGTTAAGATGCCTAATGCAACACATGCAATAATGCAACTAATAGGCTCGGCTACTAATATGGCATATGAATCGATTTGAACAATATGCGATTAAACATGTATTCAAAGAAGTATTGAAAATGCAGTTTGAATAATGCGCCGAGCCTCGGTGCATGCAAGACAAATGAATGGATGCAAACATGCGAGCATAAGGTATGCTAATCGAAACATGACCCTAAACTAACCATCGAAAGCGGTCAAATAAAAGGGAGAAAGACGCGGGGTTGGAAGACATGCACACACATACGCACACTTATTACAACATTACGCCCTCTCGAAGGAGGGTCCAAATGAATAAGCTAACTAGTAACGATAATTAATGCTAACTAATTAAACTAATTAGACTAATTATTACAAACCAAAACTAATTAACGATTCTAAGCTAATTATTACAACACTTGTATAAATGAAATAGCTAACTTATTATAAGCTAACAAAAGCCACTAAATGGCCTTGAGGGCGAGGGACGCATGCATGTTCGGTTGATCCACCCGAAAATGCCACTGTCTTGCCATCGGATGCCTCTGTTTGCACTCGTTTGATCACTGAAAATTGTACTAACTCTCAAAATGCCTCTGCTTTAACTCAGGAGCACATTTGAGCAAAAATTCATTGGTGGCCGGTCGGCTACAAAAAGTGGCCGTCGGCTACTACAACTGGCTGGTCGGCCATTACTTCTGGCCGGTCGGCCACCCCTTTCCTGGACTTCTTCTTTTGCTGCAACAGAGAGCAAGCAGAGGCAAACCAATGTATTTTCAAGGAGTGTATGTACTGCTACCCTCCTTATTATCACACAAACTCAAAGGAGTGTAGCTCTTGGCTCTCAAGCCATCAACCAAGCATTTTCAATGCATGATGGCTAGAGAACCAAGCTTGTACAAGCTTAATGAGTGCACAAACAAGACCAAAACAACCACCACCCTATCATGCATGATCAAGGGTGACGGTGACCAAGAAAAGTGTCACGTTTCATCACTTTAAGTATGAAACGTCCCATTTTTCTCGTGTTCGGATTAACGTCCGATCTGAACACATGCAATGCAGCACAAAGATGCTTAATCTTGCCTCTTTTACTTTGTTCATTTTTGTTTACCAATTTTAGATTACCAATCCATTCTTTAATTGATTAGTCCAAAGATGAATGTCCTCTAATTGAAAGTAGGCTTAAACCACAAGTACCTTGAGCATGAAAGAGGCCTCATGCTGTTGGTAATGAACTCCCAAAGGAATCAAACCATTAGACATGAGGGTCTCAATTCCACACTCAAGCCAACAAGGGGTTCAAAGCCACTTTCGAAACAAATGAAAGAGTAAAGAATGGAGGAAGATTGCAGAGATTTAAAGTGCTGAAATTATATGTAAAACAACACTAAAGCATGCAACCAACACAAGCAAGTGGTATCTAAGGCCTTAAAACACCAAACTAGTGAAGCCATTACACTATAGGCATGCAATACAAAGCTCAAAAGGTACAAACACTTCAAAACAGTCTTAAAACAGCCTAAAAGGAGTCCGAAAACATGTTTGAAGTAAGCCAAAAATAGCTAAAATAAGAGGCCAAAACATAGCACAAGTTAAACTATTACACACAATTGCACTACAAGCATACAAAGCAAGCCTCAAGTTCTCCAAGCAGCCCAAAACAGAGCTGAAACATGCCAAAATAAAGCCTAAAACATGCTTGAATTAAGCTAGTTTAAGCTAGAAAATCATTCTAACATGTGAAGCAACCTAGGCATGGAAGCAAGACACAACAAGGGGAGGCTAACCTGTGATACCCCTGTTCCGTAATATGTCAATTGGTCCTTAATATGAGTATAATTATGTGATTGATATGATTTCATGTGCCATTATATGAAAATATGTGGTTTTGAATTTCTATCTGTTCACCGTAGGAATATCTGTTTGAATAATTTGCTTTGGGAATTAAATTGAGGGCCATATTAGCCACGGAACCTGAAATTGGTTACGCCATTGTGATTGGCATGATTTTTAGAACCTACGGTGAAATTTAATTAGAAATTGATTCTGGTCAGATTAAACTGATTAAATTGAGTGCCCAATTATTTTATGTTAAAATAATATGTGAGTGGGGCTATTATAAGCCTTATTAAAACCAATTCCTTCCCTTTACATTGATTTTGGGCTGATCAACTCTAAGAAGAAAAGAGGAGGGTCGACTGTTAGAGAGAGAGAGAGAGAATTGGGTGATTTTGGCTCAAGGTTTGGAGGACTTGAAGATCAAACCAAAGATTTTGTTATAGTTTGGGAGATTGAACTCTTAAGTAAGTAAACTCATGGATTTTTGTTTGTAAATTTGTAAATTCAAGTGTGGTTAATGACCAAGAACATGAGTTAGCTTGATCATAAGGAAATTGAGTTGTTTGTGTTCAATTGAAAGTCAATGAAGGCATGCATGCATATAATTGTTGTGGAATTGCATAATCTAGCATGTATTGAGTTGAACATGGAAGTAAAGGTGTCAAATCTTACATGCAAGCATGCTTTTGTTGTATTCCATGAGAATGAACACCATTTGCTTTGTTGGGATGGAAATGAAGTCAAAGACTAGCATGCGTGTTTGAATTGAGCTTGTTGGAGATGAGTTTGAGATATTTTGGGATATACATGTAGTTAAATCAAGAAGTTGAGCTTTCTAATGTTATAATCTTGCATTGGTGCCATGTTAGTATGATTATATTTGAGATTTGAGCCATTGCATGCAAGTAGTGTAGCTGGAAAATCGATTTGGACCTCAAGAACACAACCTGGAATTTCCAGAATTTTGACGTCCGCTCGAGTGGGGGAAGTGCCGCTCGAGCGAACAAATCGAGCTCCCAGCATTTTTGACAAACATGGTGCCCGCTCGAGCGGGGAAGTTGACGCTCGAGCGGGGAGCTATGTAGATAGGCAGTCCGCTCGAGCGGCCGAGTTCACGCTCGAGCGAGGATTTGAGGTAACCAGTACTTTTGCAGGCTTAAGGGTCCGCTCAAGCGGGGAAGTCCACGCTCGAGCGAGGACCCTGTTTTCTGAAATTCTGAAAATGCATTCTGTGTTTTGTTTTCCGTTCCCTTTCACTTCTAAGCACTCTTAGGCATACTCTAAGCATTGTAATTGAATTAAAGAGATAAGAATGAAGCCTAAAGAGGAATGTGTAAATTAAAGAACAGATTGAGTTATTTGTGACCCGTACATGTTATGTGATGTGTAGGGTCAAGCTCCAAGGCAAATCTACAAGCCGATCACTGTGAGTAATATCTAAATTATGTTATTGTCCCATTTGCTTACTCTTATGTAAGTTTTGTAAAGTTCATTAATTTGAATGGTGGACAGCTTGATATAAAGGCCTATGTGCTAGTTTGATAGAAAGGCCTATGCACCAGTTTGATAGAAAGGCCTATGTGCCAGTTTGATATAAAGGCCTATATGCCAGTTTGATATAAAGGCCTAAGAGCCAGTTTGATATAAAGGCCTATGTGCCAGTTTAATATAAAGGCCTAAGAGCCAGTTTGATATAAAGGTCTAAGAGCCAGTCTGATATAAGGGCTGAAATGCCAGTTTGAAAGGCTTAAATGCCAGTTTGATATGACAAGCTTGAAAGGCTTAAATGCCAGTTTGATACGAAAGTATATTTGGGCCGAAGGCCGTTTGATATAAATGCGGGCCGAAGGTTGATTGATAAAATGTGGGCCGAAGGCCGTTTTGGTACGAAAGTATATGTGGGCCGAAGGCCGTTTTGACATGAAAGTTGAAAGGCCTAAAGGCCAAGTTGATACGAAAGTTTGAAAGGGGCCAAAGGCCAGCCTGATCTGAATAATAGTCTGAGATGAATGATAAGTCTAAAATGAATGATAGTCTGACATGAATGAATTGGGCCCGAGGCCGTACATTGTGTTTGGAACCTCAGTTACTTAACTTACATATGTCCATGTATGTATGTATTAGTTAGAAATGAAAATTGGGCCCGAGGCCGTTTGATGTATATTGTTCCAATATATATTCTTTATTTGGTATTATTCACTGGGCTTTCGCTCACGCTCATTCATGTGTTTATAGGTGAGCCCAGAGAAGTCCAAACCCAGCCTCAGTGAAGTCAGTGTGGAACAACAAAGATTTTTGGGGAAGTCAGCCCTTGTGTCTCACGCACGAGACCCGCCTTCGCCTTTTGTCGCTTGTTTCTATTCTGTTATGTTGGCGAAGTTTTGAGTACGTCTGTGTATAGTTTTGTTTGGCTGACTTAGATTTGAATGATCCTGTCTGTACAGAATTTTATGTCATTGTACTTTCTGTCGTGCGTTATTAACATATGTATGTAATGATGTGCATATAAGCACGGCTCTATGGACAAAGTTTCAAATTGCTTCCGTTTGGCCCCCATGAACTCTGTTAAAATACGTTTGGTTTGGTTTGAGGCCGTAGGTAATCTCATGATTGCTGGCCGGTTACGTCCTTAACCCACGGGGGCGGGTTCGGGTCGTGACATAACCCCTCCTATTTTGGACTTCAAAACATGTTTTCCACCACCGAAATAACTCTAAATTTCACTAGTTTAAAGGCCCAAAAAGTTTGATTTGAGTATGCTAAAAGATGGCACAAAAGGCTTTACAATTAATCAACAAGAATGGTAGACTATCCCTTAACACAAAATAGCCTCAAACCACCATTTTTAAACCATAAAAACAAAGTTTTTTTTTTCAGTTCAAAACCACCCCAAAAACAGTACAAAAAGATGGCAAAAACAAGTATGAAAAATAAGCTTAAAAGGTAAAGGTTATACCTCTTGAAGCCAAGCATAAAATAGGCACAAATCTGAGCTTAAACTACCTTCTAGAGCTCAAAGGAAGCTCCAAGAGAGCTTCAAGCAACCTCAGCCCAAAGATGAACCACTTTGATCAAGGATGTCTAGGCAAAGGAGAAGTGTATCTCTACTTGTATGCACAAAAGGGCAAAAGAGAGAGAGAAATCTAGAGAGGGAGGATTTTTACAGAGAGAGGCTCCGGCTCCCAAAATTTTCTAACCTTGAAATATGAGAGATATGGCCTCTATATATATAAAAAAGAGAGCCTTGGTCGAAAATATCAATTCAGAAATATCTGGAGCAATGTGGAACAGCTAGAGGGGAAATATCTGCAAAATATCTGAGTTTTGGACACCAGTGGCCGATGGCCACTAATTATGGCCGAAAAACCTCACTTCTGGCCGACCGGCCACTACTGGTGGCCGATAGGCCACATTTGTGGGCGACAACAAAAATCTGCTCTTCAGGTCCAACTTCAAATGGGTATATCGCCTTTATCTGGACTCCTTTGCAGGTCATTCTTGTGCCTAAAATAAAGCCCCAGAAGTCTTATTTCCAATGGTGGGAGCCTCATATCAAAATTCCAAGTTTGCAAAAAGATATGCCTCTTTTAGTGAAGACTGCTCAATTTTGGTCCTAACCGGATTGATGCCCAACTTCAACCAACCATATCTCCCTCATCCGGACTCAGCTTTAGGAGATTATTGAGTGAAAAATGAAGCCCCGAAATTCCATTTTCCAACGGTGGTGGCCTCATAGCTGAAATCCAAGTGTACAAATGGATAGCCCTGATTTAGCGAGGGTTGCTCGACTCTCTCTTAACGGTTCATGCCCAACTTCTTCCCCAACTAGGTTTTTTTCCCTCTCCTCCCATTTTCTTCAACTCCAAACCTTTAAACAAGATGTTTTGCAAGATTTTCAAAGATTTCACCTCTCTTTCATTCATTTCCACTTTGTTCTTGCTCGGTTTACCGAAAAACGTAACTTTTAACGAAATGCGAGCTTCGGAACATCGTAGGAACTTTGTTTCAAAAATATTTTGAAAGAGAGGGTTTTAAGGTCTAAAAATCATTTTAGTCAAAATAGTTTTGGTCCAAAAATAGGGTGTAAGGTTGGGATTTGACGGTCTCCTTACCAAAGAAATCGAACCTTTGCACTGCACACCTTTCATCACCAAGTAAGCGATCAGTGGCGCCCAAGTCTTAAGGGCGGTCAAAAATAGGGTGTCTACACCTGCCAGCTCACAAGCCCACCCACATACACCGAGAGACGCTAGGGTCCCACACTTGGTACTCCGGAGAGTCGACTCTGATACCATTTGTAACGCCCCAACCTTTCACATGTCATCGATATTGTCGGCTTTGGGCCACACCTGCACGAATTTGTTCTTCCCAGTGGGTTACCCATCCCAGGATGCTTAGGTTAGAGTAGTTCTGGGATGGGTGACCCACTAGAAAGAACAAATCCGTGCGAGCGTGGCCCAAAGCAGACAATATCGATGACATGTGAAGGGTCAGGGTGTTACAAATGGTATCAGAGCTGACTCTCTAGAGTACCGAGCATGGGCCCCTAGCATCTCTCGATGCATGTGGGCAGACTTGTGAGCTGGCAGGCTACTACACGGAGACGCGCAGCCTTAAGAGGAGTGGATTATAAGGTCCCGGTGTCCCACATCGAGAATGGAGGGGGAGTTCCTAGGCTATAAAAGTAAAAACCTGGACCCTTTCATAGCATCGAGGCCTTTTCCCGAGTGGTGAGATCCCTAGCAGGACTTCCTAGTTAAGCGTGCATAGGCTGGAGTAGTTCTGGGATAGGTGACCCACTGGGAAGAACAAATCCATGCAAGCATGGCCCAAAGCGGACAATATCGATGACATATGAAGGGTTAGGACATTACAAATGGTATCAGAGCCGACTTTTTCGAATACCGAGTGTGGGCCCCTAGCGTCTCTCGGTGTATGTGGACGGGCTTGTGAACTGGCAGGCTACTGCACGGGGACGTGCAGCCTTGAGGGGGTGGATTGTAAGGTCCCGGTGTCCCACATCAGGAATGGAGGGGGGGAGTTTCTAAGCTATAAAAGTAAAAACCTAGACCCTTATATAGCATCGAAGCCTTTTCTTGAGTGGTGAGATCCTTACCAGAACTTCCCAATTAAGCGTGCTTAGGCTGGAGTAGTTCTAGGATGGGTGACCCACTGGGAAGAACAAATCTGTGCAGACATGGCCCAAAGCAGATAATATCGATGACATGTGAAGGGTTGGGGCGTTACAAATGGTATCAGAGCCGACTCTCTGGAGTATCGAGTGTGGGCCCCTAGCGTCTCTCGATGTGTGTAGGCAGGCTTGTGAGCTGGCAGCCTACTGCACGGGGACATGCAGCCCTAAAGGGGGTGGATTGTAAGGTCCCAGTGTCCCACATCGGGAATGGAGGGGGAGTTCCTAGGCTATAAAAGTAAAAACCTAGACCCTTATATAACATCGAGGCCTTTTCCCGAGTAGTGAGATCCTTAGCAGAACTTCCCAGTTAAGCGTGCTTCGGCTGGAGTAGTTCTAGGATGAGTGACCAACTAGGAAGAACAAATCCGTGCGGGCGTGGTCCAAAGCGGACAATATCGATGACATGTAAAGGGTTGGGGCGTTACACTATATTTGTTGGTTAAACAATCATTTCTATTGCCATTAAACAATCAAAATAGTCGATTTGTACTTTTTTTAATTTTGTTTCGTGTTTTCACATTGCAATATGAATATTCACATTGGTATGACTTTTTTTTTTGTATGTTAATTGTAAACGATGAATATTCACAATGTATTTTGATATGAATTTTGTTTTTTAGAAGGCAAGTTGTATGTTTGTTGCTTGAACAATCATTTTTGTTACCACTAGACAATCGAAATAGTTGATTTTCACTTCTGTTTTATGTTTTTACGTTGCAGTGTGATTGTTCACGTTGATATGAGTTTAGTTTTTTAAGGGTAGTTATATGTTAATTGTAAACTGTGAATATTCACATTGTTTTTTTTTTACATGAGTTTTATTTTTTTGAACGTTTGTTGTATATTTGTTATTTATTATGAGTGTTCACATTGTACTTTCGTATGCGTTTTGTTTTTTTAAAAGTTAGTTGTATATTAGTAGTCATACTATCACAAACTATAATGTGTATTTTGGTTAGAAACACAGTGTGTACATAGAGATGCAAATGCTTACATTAATTCGGTAATACAAATAGGTAATCGCATCAAATGTTAATATTCACACACTCATGTCACATTGAGTGTGTGTATGGTTCCCTAAGGAGATGTTATTTATCAGCGTGCATTTTTAATGTGAAAGTTTACATCAACATTTAGTGAGAGATTTTCAAAAAGTAGGCAATTTAAGATTTTCAAAATGTGAGAAATTTTTTCTGTAGAATAAGGGAGAGACTTTTTTTCCCCTACAATAAGGAAGAAATTTTCTCCATAGAATAAGGGAGAGATTTTCTCACTAAAATGAAGAGATTCTTCCTAAAATGAGGAGAGATTTTCTTTATAGAATAAGGGAGAGAATTTCTCCATGAAATAAGGAGTCGTTATTTTTTATTGCGTATTAATTTCAAAATAGAAATAAACACAGAAAGTTAGAAGGGTGATTTGGTCATATTACACTAAATAGGATCTAATGGAATATTAAAAAAGAATATGAGTTAGTTGGAACATAAGTCTTAAGAATGAGATTTATTTAAAAAAACTCCCTTTTAATGTTTGTATTTTTTCAATTTATTTCAAAATTAATTTTTGTTTTAGACCAAAAATGTCGTGTTGACAACTACATGATATAAGAAATACATTATATAAGAAATTTAGATAAATTATATTTTACCTCCTAAAGTTTTAACATTTTTTTCACTTTGAACCTTAAAATATTTTTTTCACTTTGGCTCTACTTTTTCTTAATTTACTCTCAAAATAAATTTGCCAAACTTTAGAATTATTATTTTTTTAAAAACTAACTAGGCCTAGCCTAGTTGGCCACTATGACTCTCCTAATGGTTCAATTCCAAGGAGAGCTCATGGCTTCAAGTGTTAAGAATTTGATACTTTGCAAAGGTGAGCAGGTTAACATGTAGAGAAATTTTATGAATATGTTAGTTGTAGCAAAAAAATTGGTACAAAAATAACATGAGAGATGTTGCATGTTGACTTTTTATATAATAAAGAAGAAGTTTTAAGACTTACAATTTTATGTTCATAAATTTATCCACAATAATGTGATAAGAGAATTGAGTTTCACACCTATTTAGGGACAAATTCAGGATTGAGACTTTGGGGGGCTACTCTATAGTTTGAAAAATTGGGAGGCTACTCTATATAATTTTAAAATTATCTAAAAAACATTTGAGGGTGCGAACTCCTATAATTTTAAATTATTTTAAAATTTCTAGTATAATATATGATATTTTTCAAATTTTTGGAGGTGCGGCTGCCCCCTAGCCCCCCTAGATCCACCATTGCACCTATCATATCACATCATTATGATTAAATTATGATACTATTTTTTTTGAATGTCTCAAACATTTTTCATAATAGAATAAATAGATTATATGACATAATGTTGACTTTTTTCTTTTAATTTTTTTCCTCGATTTCATGTAATGAATGTATAATAATTTTTGGATTGTTGTTGTGGTTGGAAACGGTAATACAAGATATCGTTAATGCATCATGAATTATCTATCAGGGCCGGCCTGAGGTAAGATAGGCAAGCTCGTCAACCGGACCTCCAAATTTTGTCCAAAGAATAGGACTTCAAAATAATTTTGATTTGATTATTTCAGTCTTAAATTATTTTTGGCTTATTAAAATAAATTTAAATAGAGTATTCATTCCATTATAATGTCATTTTTCACGTTTGATTTACTAAAAAATATTATAAATGAAATTATCATTCGTCATTGTGAGAAAATATTAATTTTATAAAGAGGTTAAGGAATGATTATTCAATTCAATACAATTTTATTTTAGTGAACTAAACACTACAGTATAGTATTAGTATTTTAAAAATGAAGGTTTAAACAAATAATTGAATTGGTAAATTATTTAAAAATAATTAATTATTGTTTGCCAAATGTATGAATTATTTATAGAATATTGTTTGAGTATACGAGTTACAATTGTGTCTTGAGAAATAATTTTATTTAAGTTGAAGTTAATCAAATTTTATAATTTAATTTACTACTTCAAGAAAAAGTGTGAATAAATTAATAGTGTTAAAAATTAAAAAAATGTTTAAAATTTATCTCACTTATTCTGTTTTACGTCAATAATTATGTGTACCATATGCAGCAAATTTATAAAAGGTACCCCAAAAAAAAAAAAAAATTAAAGATTATTACTGTTTTACTAATATATATTTTAAAATATGTATGAGAGTTGGGACCCCATCTTCTGAGTTCACCTTAGTCTCCTAAAGTGTCAAGGTCGACCCTAGTTGTCTATATAAGTAAATGTAGTGTTTTCTCAAAAGGCTCCAAAAGTTTATTCTTAAAATCTCATAATTTTAAAATTTTCTTTTTCCTACATGGCAACCCTTTTGATTGTCTTTCGACCCTGTTTGTTTTCAGAGGTATGATAGATAAGATTGTTAGTGTGAGGATTGTTAGTGAAGAGATTGTTAGTATGCGGATTAAAAAAAATTGTATTTGTTTGTAATATATTTTAGGAGTGCTGCTATTAGCACCTGCCTAAAATCTTTGGACCCCCAATTTATAATTTTTTATATTACAATTATACCCTAAAATAAAATTACATTAAAAAACATCATTTAATGGAACACCCACTTATCAAATTAGAACTAACACTCTTTAATATTGGACACCCCCACCTCCACCTCCACCTCCAACTCCAACTCCAACTATACGTATTCCATGTTTGTAAACCCTAAAACTATTACTCTTCGTAACCAACCAACATAAACTCTAAATTTATTGTTCTTCATAATCATTTTAAACCCTGAATGTGTCATCTTCATCACCATCATCAACCATATTGAACCAGAAAGTTTTGCTTCAAGTATAATGTATACTTCATCACTTATTTCACCGTGTAAAGCAATGGAAGACGAGGACAAAAATTCTAATGAGATTGGCATTCTATTGGTAAGTTTATCTGTCTTGCATTAATATTCTCAATCGTTTTCAGTCGTTCTTCTTTTGTTCTAGCTGTTCGATACTGGTTTGCCGGCTGTTAGGATTATGTTCGGTAATACAGTACTGAACATAAACCTTTAGTTCAATAAATGGGTTCCGAACATTAATCAGATAGTCAATACTATTAACCGAATATAATCTTTAATTTCGGCACTATCAAATTGAACAAAACCATTAGTTTCGGCACTGTTCAACTGAACATAATTTTTTCAATTTTGAATTACATTCACACGTGTTTTCAGAGTGATGCTTTGACTAGAGGCAGTAAGGTTGATTCAGAATTTGTAATGGATTGTAGTAATGAATTTGTCACTCATGAGGTGAGTCTTTGATTGTTTTACAAATAATATAACTTTTTTGTCCTTTTTATGTGCAATAATTGGTTAGTTTAATTTATTTATTTTAGATATTCAAGAGTTAATTCGATAGGCACGTCAAGTTAGGAGAAGAAATGAATTTGTTATTGTCGTGCAGAAATCAGATCGGGGTGGTATTTGTGATAGGAAGCCAAGACTTAGCCTAGCTTGTGAGAAAAGTGGATTTTATAGGGACACTCGAAAAAACAGCAGGCCTAAGACCAAAAAAAACAAGACTGACTGGTACTAACAATGTGAATGTCCTTTTTTATTAAAGGGCAAAAAATTAGCCACAAATGATAACTGGATCTTGATGGTTGTTTGCGGTGTGCATAATCATCCCACTGTAGAATATGTTGAGGGTTATTCTTATGCTGGAAAGTTGTCACATGAAGAAACCTCTTTATTGGTAGACATGTCAAAGAGTATGGTACGACCGAGTGAGATATTGGTTACATTGAAACAACGTGATGATGCAAATCGTTCCACAATGAAGACAATTCACAATGAAGACAATTTACAATGCACGTCATAGGTATAAAGTTACTGAGAAAGCTGGGAGATCTCAAATACAATAACTATTAGGTCAGTTAGCGGTCAACAAGTACATTGAGTGGCATAGGAGCTGTACAGATATTGAGACAGTGGCTGATTTGTTCTTTGCACATCCTACTAGTTTGAATTTGTTACGTACATTTCCAAAAGTATTGTTGATGGATTGTACTTATAAGACCAATCAATATCGGTTGCCCCTTTTAGAGATTGTAGGTGTGACATCGACAAACATGACATTTTCAGTTGGATTTGCATACCTGTAGTATGAGAATGAGGATAACTACGCATGGGCACTTGGTATTTTGCGTAGTGTCATGGATGAAAATACTTTTCCTTCTATTATTGTCACAGATAGAGAATTGGCCCTTATGAATGCCATATGTACGGTGTTTCCTGGAACTACAAATTTGTTGTGTAGATGGCATATTGGTAAGAATGAGCTTGCTAATTGCAAAAAGATGTTTGAGACGAAAGATAAATGGGAAATGTTTATAATGAGTTGGAATATGTTGGTTATGTCATCGTCTGAAAAAGTATACATGCAACGACTATCTTTGTTACATAGTGAGTTCAGTACTTATGAAGATGCACTTCATTATGTTACCTCAACTTGGTTCGATACATACAAGTTGAAATTTGTGGCTGCTTGGACTGACACATTTATGCACTTTGGAAATTCCACAACAAATAGGTAAATACGAACATTTAAATTTATTAGTTATTTAATTTTTTATAACATTATGTCTATAACAGTTTATTTTTATGTATAGAATTAAGAGTTCACATTCAAATCTTAAAAGATATCTTGGATCAAGTCAAGGAAATTTTAAGTCGAATTGGATAAGGATACATAATTTACTTGAGTTGCAACAAGGTGAAATAAAATCATCGTTTGAGAAAAGCAAGGTAGTTGTGCAACATGATTTCAAACTTGCGCAGTTTAAGGAGCTTCGTGGTAATGTCTTAATTACTACATTAGAGATTATATTAGCAGAGTCCAAACGAACATCTTCTGTTGGTATTGATATTGTTGCATGTGGATGTGTCGTTCGACGTACTCAGAGTTTGCCATGTGCGCACAAGATAGCAAATTACATGAGGAAAAATTGGTTAATTCCCCTCACTTCGATTCATTCATATTGGATTAAGCTTGATATGTTGAGTACCCCACACACTATAAGTGAAAATTGGACTTGTACACCTGAGTTAGAATTGTTTGTCAAATGATTTGAGAAGGTGGATCTAGATGTGAAGAGGTTTTCGTTACAGAAATTAAGGAAGTTAGCCAAACCTGACTGTACATTTTTGATTGAGCTGGAAGAGAAGTCTAATCCACGGGGTTGGCCAAAATTGAAGATTGAGACCTCCATTTGTCACGAGCCTTCTGTATTTGAACTAGTTGCATCAGCACAAGATAGGTATTCACCCAGAGTCATTGCCAAGGCGTTTGTAACAACAAAAAACGTGAAAACAAAGAAGACAAAAAGGTTACGTAGTTTACTAGTGAGGTATGTAATTGTGTCATGTTCTCTACTTTATTGTCTAACATTGGCATTGGGCTGTGATAGGTTCACTATAGCGTTTCTGGTTTGGACCTGACCCATTTGATGTTTTGGATCTGGCTTTCATTTTCATATATAGTTATCCATGTCTTGTTTCCCCTTATATCTCACTGAGTTTGGATTTTGGAATGTGTTGATTGCGTTTGGAATAGGTTGATAGCTTATTTTTCAAACTTTTGTTGCCTAGATTTTTGTCCCTTCACTCGAACGGTCTTTGAGAACCTCCAGTACTTTTGCAAGTTTGCAAAACTACTGATAATTTGTATTCTTCGCTCGAGCGAAGCTTCTTATGCTCAAGCAACGACCTCTGTCTGCAAAACTACTGGGAGTTTGTATTTTGCGCTCGAGCGGTGAAACTTATTGTGTTTGGTCGCTCGAACGACACATCTTGCGCTCAAGCGAACTCCACATATATCAGTTCGTAAACAACCCATTTCAAGTCACTTTTTCATCTCTTTCTCTCTCTCTAAACATTTCAAAACCCTAATATCTCTCACTCTCTCTCTAAAACTCACATATTTCCCTCAAATATACCTAGATCTGTTGATCTTTTCACCTGTGTGTCTTTGTTAAAAAGTAAGAGCTCGACGTGGGCTTCGTTCTAACCGGAGCAAAGTTGGTTTTTGGCGTCTTTGGGTTTCCTCTCTCTCTCTCTCTCTCTCTCTCTCTCTCTCTCTCTTTCGTGTTCTAGTTGGAGGTAGGGATACTTTTCACACTTTTTATGAGTTTTAACTTAGTTATTTGTCATTTCTAAACCATATTGTGAATTTGGAAGATTTGAAACAAATCTAGACTTTTGGATAAAAATTGGGGGGGGGGGGGGGTTTCAAATTGGAAATGATTTTGGATGTCAGAAATAATGTTGAGTTTGGTGGGAATGATTAATTTTGGATACTTGGGGTTGATTTTGAAAAGAGTAAGAATTTTGCCCTAAATGCCTCAAATGTTGGTTTTGTATAAATAATGAAATTGATGTTGAAATTATTGAATTCGATTGATATTGATGAGGACAATAGAGTTGGATATGTATTATCACTTACCTCTTGAAATTTGGAATGTTTATCTTTATGTAAAATTAATTATCTGTTTAGAAATATTTGTTTTAGGCTATCGGTGGAGGATAGCCATGATTGTCGTAGAAATTGCATGTGAATTAGGAGAATTGAAACTATTTCCTCATTCATTTGCATTGAGTATTATCCCACACTTATATATTGAAAATGTTATTGTTTTAAGAAAATGGGTGAATCTGGGAAAGGAACTATTGTTATATTAAACAAGTTGGCATGTGTGTCCTGGGTGAAAGTCCCAAAAATCGCGCGTATACATGGGTGCCGATCCCGCGGACGAAATTTTCATGAAATGGCAATAGTAGTGCTTGTATAGCCTACGTTTACATGGGTCTCGACTTACGGTTTCCTCCGGGCAAAATTTTTTGGGAAAGGTTGTATTGTTTTGAAATTCTCAAAGTGTGATTCACTGCCCCATTCTCTATTGTAATGGAAATAATTTATGAATCAATATATATACTTGGTATTGCATAGTTTTGGAAAAAGGTATAAAAATGTTTTGGCACGAGCATTGCATATGCATTCACCTTATAACTTTGTTAAGATTCATATACTATGTTAGATTATTTCTACTAGGCTTTGGCTCACCGTATATAGGAAAAACATTTCAGGTGCTGATGATATGTCTCTGCCAAGGCAATAGCTTGGAAGGACTTGGAGTGAGAGCTTCTTTTTGTGTATTTATTGTACTTATTTTGTACAAACCAAAGGCTTTAACTGTATTGGACTTAAGTCCACTTTTGTTGTAACCAAGCATCGTCTTGGAAAGCTGTAAGCCCTTAGGGCATTTCTTATCTATTTAACTTCTATTCTTTTTCTTTTGTTTGCAACATATGCTATAGATTCAGGGACATGCATTATGAATGTATACCGCATATGCTTCCATTTTGTAAACTCAATTGGATTTAATGAAAGATAATTACTTAATCGTTGTTGTCATTTACTGATATTGTGGATAGATTATTGTATTTATTTCGGGGTGTTACATTCACCGGCTTCGATCATTGAATCCAAATTCCTTTTTAGAGGCATTCCCTCTCGAATTGAGATGATATATTAAATACGTTAAAAAAGTTGCAGCAGATGGCAATTGTGGGTTCTGAGCTATTGCTGGTTTGATGGGTTTTGGAGAACAAGGATGGTTACAAGTGAGAAAAGATTTACTTAAAGAGTTGCATGCGTATAGTGACCACTACAGGAAATTATTGGATCACAAAAGAGAATTAATGACCTTACCAATATCTTGGCATATTTTCAACCAAACCCTGGGTTGGACCGGTAGATGACAATGCTTGACATGGGTCATCTTTTATCGTCTTTCTACCAAGTCGTTTGGTCCACTTGTCTGTGCAACAATGTTTGACATTCCTCCATCTTAGGTCAATACCGACGTTTGTTACCTCTCGCAAGGAGATACGTATTGGCTTTGTCGACAACAACCATTTTGTTCAAGTATTTGTTTCAACACCTTATCCTATAATATTTAAAACTTAATAATGACAACATTTTTGTACATTCTTATATATATATATATTGTAGCTCATTTTGGAGCCTAGTCATCCTATTTCACCCATAGCAACTAATTGGAGGAGGTACCACAATCCTTGTGCAACAGGCTGGGAGGTTCCATACAGTTCTAGAGTACAACATTTCAAATCAGTCATTAGTCTAGACGTAGCCACAATCGAAACAATAAACCTAGATGAGGACTAATGTCATACTGTAACAAGCCCGCGGGGGACCTCGGCTACAGCTCGGACTCTCCTTTTGTGTTGCGGTTCTAAATCTGAACCAAAGAGTCCAACTCTGGCAAATCGTTTTGAAGAAAAACAGATTTTTTGAAAAGTAGTGCCAAACATGGACTGCTTTGCCAGATTACAGAGTCGCCACCTAAATATTTTTTAATGGGGGAATTTAGGAAACCCTGACTCGGTGCCGAAGGCCACGTGTCCGTCATCACCAAAGTGACTTGGCTCGGGAGCTTGGGTACGATCGGGAAGGTCAGCTATGAGCACCCCTTTCGCCCGGTCCGAAGACCGGCCTCTACTAACCGTGATATCCGATTTTGAAAACATTACATGCTCTTATTCCAATTATTAGCCTAGAATTACTATGTTATGCGCACAGCAAACAAGTATAGACTATGTGCCTAATTCGGAAATAATCATTGCATATCCGTTTTGTCTCGAAAAACGTGTTGGTTTTGCTACTCGCAAGTAGGCTAAAATACGGATTTCAATGAGTTACTCCAACTCAAGCAACCCAACCTCCACCCACAGGCATTCAAACAGTTTATCTCACATAAGCACTTAGCTGCATGGTAAGCATACTGTCATGGCAACATTCACACGCATGCGAATGCTAAAGCATAAAAATTTACATCGTACTCCGTGCCAAAAACAATAACCCGGTTAGCAAACATGCATGACCTAGTTCATGTTAAGTGACTAATGCAACACAGGCATAAATGCATTCTAGAGTAGGCTCGGCTAACCCTAAGCATGGCATGTGAAATGTTACAACTATCACGTATTCAAATTGGAATTGAAAATACGATGCAGTTTGTATGATGTACCGAGCCCGGTGCATGTAAACAAATGCAGGATGCACGCATGCATTGCATAAGGTATGCTAATTTAGATGTGCCCTAATCTACCAACATAAGCGGGTAAATAAAAGGGAAGAAAGAAATGGGGATTAGAAGACATACACACACCACGCACACTTATTACAACTTTGCCCTCACACAGAGGGACCGAAAGAATAATACAGTCCAAAGAATAAATGAATAAATTATTACAAAATTCTAATTACTAAAATTAAATCAAGTAAATAAAAGAAAGGGGGCCTCAGCCCTGCCTCGGGATGCGCGAATGATGCATGCTCGTTGTGACTTGCCCGGAAAAGCCTACACCGTGCCACTGCCACCTCTGTTTTTACTGCCCCATCTCTCCAAAAAAATACCAAGTCCCAGGAAACCTTCCTTGTGTTCTTCTGAGTGCCACCGGCTGGAGGAAACTACCACCGGCTGCTTGTGGTGGCCACCGGCTACAAAATAGTCTATCAGCCAGAAATACAGTGCCGGTCGGCACTCTTTCCTGCCGGTCGGCACAAAATTCCTGCAGAAGACAGTTTGACAGCAACAGCAGGCAGCAGTGCATGGTATTGGATTTTTGAGCATATTTATGCATGACCAATGCTTCCTACCATGAATGGGACTCAAGGAAACATGGCTCTTGATTCTAGGGCTATCAATTGTGCACCTTGGTGCATGATAGCCTAAGATACCAAGGTTGCATTTCAATGGTATTATGCATGCAACATACAAATGAAATCCAAGGCCTTATCATGTGTTGGTCAAGGGCCTTGGTGACCAAGAGGTAGGACAAGTTGCATCACTTATGGTATGAACTCATCCTAACCCTCAACTTGGCTTGACACCCCAAACCAAGTAATGCAATGCGTGTTATGCAAACATGGCTCCACAATACAACCTAATACTAAGATGCAAACATGCCAAATGTAATGCAACATGCAAAGTGCAAATGCAATGCAAACAAGGGTAAATCAAGCATAGGGTAATCATGCTACAACACTTAATGAACCAAACATGTAACAAGCATAAGGCAAGCATGCAATGGTGGACTAGACCATAATGGGGGAGACCTCAAATCTCCCCAAAACAGTGGCGAAAATGGGCTGAAAAGGTGGACAAATATTCATGCGAACATGCAAACCAAAAGGCCTAAGGCTAAGGCACAAAGTGGAGCATTCCATTGCCTACAAACATGACCACTCATGGCCTATATTGGACAAGCAAAAACAGATTTTTGCTATGCAAGAACACACCCAAAACTCACACACATGGCATCCCAAAAACTCTAAACACACAAGCATGCATAAGACCCTCTTTAGAGCATAAGCGGCCAACAATTCAAAGCATGAATAAGATGGTAAACGGAGGCACATGAGCATGATATAAGAGCTGAAATATGCATGTTAAATGACTCCAAATCACTTAAATAACATAACCAAGGCATGTCCATGGATCACACACTCAAGGCTAACAAGCCATAATGCAAAGTAGCCATGTCAAGCACATCAAACACGGCAAAATCAGTGGCTCACAGCCCTAAAACATGGCAAATCAAGACCAACATCTTCAAGATGCTAAGCTAAAAACATGGAGATACATGAGGCTAAACACATGGCATGTCATTAAGCAAAATGGGACATTACAAAGCAAATATGGGAAGCATGTTAAGGGCCACGAAACCGACCTTAGATAGAGATCAAACATGACCTAAAACACTCAAAAAAATTCTGAAATGAAGCCAAATGCAAGCAAGCACACATGCTACCTCATGAGCCAAAAATGGAGGCCAAAGAGGGACAAAGGGGAGAGGGGTATCCCTCCCCTATATGAGACTTCAAAACACCTCCCTCACCACTGAAAACCCACTGGTTTTCAGTGGTGAGAAGACCAAGAACAATGAAGTTAGACAATGCTCCAAAAAAAAGGGCACAAAAGGGCCAAAACAAGGCCTAAAAGAGTGAGGCTTCACTCAAATACAAAAGTGACCTTAATGAAAGTTCTTGAGCAAGTAAAAACAAGGTTTTTTTATGTTAAACACAAATCCAAAATCACAAAGCAAAAGGGGTAGAAAGTAGTTGCAAGAATGGGGAAACTAAAGCAAAAAGTTTACCCTTGAAGATCCAATGAAGAACAGGTGGAGCAGCCCTCCTCTAGTGATTAAAACCAGTCCAAGATCACTCAAAACAAACCTCCAAGCCTCCCAATCTCGGATTAAGGTGTAGTAGTGTGTGTAATGGTGCAAAAGTGAGGTGAAATCACACTTTTTGGTCCAAAAACACACACACAAGGGGAGAGAGAGGGAGATATAGATATATATGGATGTATATCAGAGATATATGTATAAGCTCTGGTTTTTAGGTCTAAAATGGCTAACCATTGAGCAATGGAGAGGGGTGGTCTTTAAATAGGCCAAGACCAAGCCAAGACTTAATGGCTAAGCAAAGGAAAAGGCTCAAAGGGGTCAAGGAGGTGCAAGGCTTCTTGGAGAAGCCAAAACAGCTGGCCAAGCTTCTCCAAGAAGCTTGGCCAAAAGGGGTCAAGCTTCTAGAAGCTTGAAGGGGTTCAAAGGGCAAAGGGGGTCAATCCTATGCACGGGGAGGAGTGATGGTGTAATCCAGCTGGCACAGCTGGCATACACCATCCTCAGGGGGTTCAGAAGGGTCACCGGCCAGCCAAAAACGTCACCGGCACAAAAAAGTGCTAGTCGGCAACATATAGTGCCGACCGGCCAAAGTTTTTGAGAAACAGTGCCGACGGACAAAAGGGAGTGCCGGTGGGTGTGGGGCAGCCGGTGGGATTCAGGGATGGCTAACAAGCCTTCCCCTACCCTCAAATGCAAAAACACAAGTGTTTGGTGCCAAAACCGAACACGAAGCAGCCGAGTCAAGAAGTCCTGAGACGAGGCGAGCTGCCGAGGCCTCCGGGAACTCGAGACGAACACAATCATGGATAATCACCGGGTGTCCAAGTGGTGACGTCCAAGTCTTGAGGACGGTCAAAAATGAGGTGTCTACACATACGAGTGAGATAGGAAATAGAATTAGAATGGATTTAAATTATGTTATTTTTTTTTTGTTATACTGAATTAAAATGGAAAAGAGTGAAATGGAATGGATTTAAGTTATGTTATTTTCTTTGTTATAATGAATTGGAATGGTAAACGGTAAATTGAAATGGATGTTATTTTTTGTGTTATACTGAATTGAAGTTGACAAAAAAAGTGAATTGGAATGAATTCAAGTTACATAGTGGTGAACAAATTTTGTTTAGACATACAGTGTTAACAGGATCACTAATGTTCAACAAAATGGTTCTGAACAAAGAAGATTAGTTCAGCAATACAGTGCTGAACGAATTGTTTTTGTTCAGTTTTACAGTGCTGAAGTGATTAGGCCAGCAATTGTGATTAGGCCAGCAGAAATTTATTGTAGCTCGGCTTTTTCGCGCCCCCTTTCGAAAGGTTTGAAAATAAAGCCCTACAATTCGAACTCCCACGGTTCTGAATCTAATCTCATAAGTGTAATGTGAAATCGATAAACACAAAAGAGTCCAAATTTGACAAATCGTTTTGGAAAAAGTGCCAAAATTGGACTGCTTTGCCAGATACAGAGTCGCCACCTAAATATTTTATTTTGAGAAAATCTAGGAAACCCATGACTTGTGCCAAAGGCCATATGTCTGTCATCACCAAAGTTGCCTCAGCTCGAGAACTTGGGTACGAGTGGGGAAGGTCATGAATTGAGCATCCCCGCTCGCCCGATCAAAGATCGGCCTCTACTAATCATGATATGAGTTTTTATAAACATTATGTGTTCTTATTCTGGTTATTAAACTAGCTTTCCTATGTGATGCGCACAAGCAAGTATAGACTAGTTTGCTCAATTTGGAACAATTCAACTCATGTTTGTTTACGAAAATGGTTTGAATTTGCTACCTTAAGTGGGCTTAAATATGCAGATTTGCCACCAAACATAGTGGGCTTAAAACAATATTTGCCACTCAACAAAGTGGGCATAAAACATTCATTCGTTGAATCGTTTCAATTCAAACAACGAGCCTTCATCCACAGGCATTCAAGCAGTTTAGCATTTAAGCACATAGCCTCATGGCAAGCATGTGAAACATGGCAACATGGCAAGTATGCTAAAGCATAAAAACTTACCAAGTACTCCAAGCCAAAACAGAAACTAGTTAGAAAGATGCATGATCCTAACTATGCAAGATGCCTAATGTAACAAATGCAATATGCAATTAGTAGGCTCGACTACTAATATGGAATTTGATTCGATTTAGACAACATGCGATTAAACACATATTCAAAGAATTATTGAAATGGCGATGCAGTTTGAATGATGCGTCGAACCTCGGTGCATGCAATACAAAATGAATGTATGCAAGCATAAGGCATAAGGTATGCTAATTAAAACATGACCCTAATTTAACTATCAAAAGCGATTAAATAAAAGGGAGAAAGACGTAGGGTTGGAAGACATACACACACGCAAGCACACTTATTACAACATTACGCCCTCGCGAAGGAAGGTCCGAATGAAATTAGCTAAGCTACGCTACTTAACTAATTATTACAACACTTGAAATGAATTAACTAACTATTCTAAGCTAATTAGATATTACAACACAATTTGTTATGCTAATGCAACAATTAAATAACCAAACGCATTTGATATGGATGTCAAGGAAGATGGATGGAGGTTGCATGTGCATTGCCTGAAAGCTGCTCTGTCTGCCCCAAACTGCCTCTGCTTCACCTTCAGCTACTACCTTTGTTTTTGCAAATCTGTACTGCTGGCCACACACCAAGGGTTAGCCGTGCCTTACTGATGGCCGGCCGTGCATTGATTTGGTGCAAACTCTGCTTCTGCAAAACTGCACTGTTGGCCATACACCAAGGGCTAATCGTGCCTTACTGATGGCCAGCCGGGCCTACAGAGGGCCGGCCGCACATTGATTTGGTGCAAACTCTGCTTATGTGCTCTGAGGTGAAATCAGTGCAGATAGAGCATTTTCAAGCTCTGTTTGTCCTTCCTTCCTTCTCTGTCACAGGAAAACCTCAAGAGAAGGTTGGGATTGATTCTAAAACCATCAATGAGCGCTATGATCGCTTGATGATCTCAAATGTCAATTTTGGACAAAAGTTAATGAATGTAATGCAAATGGACCACCCCTCCCTTTTGTCATGGAATGAACTCAAAAAAGGGAAGTTGCAATGCTTCAAGGACATCAAAAACACCATGAATTAATGCTTGATGACCTTTGACACAAGGAACTTGGCATAACGTTCGGCCAAGTTCAAGTTATTTAAACCATTTTTTCTTTAGGGGTGTTGATCCAAATTTTAAACCAATTGTTTTAGGCCTTGCCATTCATTAATCCATTTGTCCAAATATGATGTTAAGTCCTCTAAATAAGAAGTGATGTCAAACAAGAGGTCCTCCCAAAACATAAGAAGGAGACTACACCGTTGACAATGAATCTCCGAAGAGATTAAGCCATTAAGTGTAGGTCTCCCTTACATGCATTGAGCAACCTCAATTGGTTGAAACCATTCTCATGAATGAAAGATATGGATTGATTGATTGATTAGCAAATTTAAGCCCCAAAGCATGTAAAATGAACCAAGAAAGCATATTAAACAACAAGTATGCCAACTATGAGACCTCAAGTGTATCTAATAAACCAATTGGAAAAGCTTAGACAACCTCAAAACAGTCCTAAATACATGCAAATCAGAGGTGAAACATGCATGAAAAGGGGTTAAAAAGCTAGACAACAAAGATGAGCATTAAGGCTAGTAAACAAGGGTGAGGTGTGATGGCTAACCCCTCCATTTTTTAAGCTTCAAAACATGGTTTTAAGCCTTTTTAAACCTCTGAAAATCAGTATGAATACCAAGGAAAATGAGTGAAAATGAGAAGAGTTTGAGTTATGAATAAAGGTGTAGAAAGAGCAAGCTCTCTCTACCCTTTTGGTAACCCTTCAAACCCAACTCCAACACTTCAAACAAACTCAAAAACAACCAAAACAGCAAGAATGATAAAGTAAAGGATAGAACTGAAAGCAAGAAAAGAGAGAGCAAGCTTATACCTTCCAAGAAGCAAGCTTGTTCTTAAAGTTTCAAACTTGGTTTCAATGCAATCTCAAGCTTGAATTACACTTCCTCAAGATCAACCAAGGCTTTAGGGTGGTAAGACAAGGTTGTATATGGGGTGTAGTGGTGGAGTAAGTAAGCTAGGTTGGCTCAAGGTAACTTGCAGTGGAAGAAGGAGGTATAAAATGGCTTCAAGGTGTATATATCTCTTCTTGATATTTTTTCAACCCTCAAAACAATCCAGAGCTTCGACTTTATAGAATTCAAGCTAAAAAGGTGATAAATATCTTCAAAAATGGACAGTTGGAGGCCTCCTGCCAAGAGCAATGTTTATCGCCATCGAAGGCCGACCGGCCATTCATAGCCACGGTCAGCCATCACCAATGCACAGTCGGGCTTCGATGGTCTCCCCTATTTTTTTGGTTCAAACTTAGCTCAGGATGAGAAATGGTCCAAAAATGAAACCTAAGGGTTCAAACAAGGTAAATATTGAAAATGTGAGGTTATTTCAAAAGCCTGACTGTAGACTCACCTTTTTCCGTGCCCCCGCCTTTCAAAAAGGGTTTGAAAAGAAGGCCTCACAGTTCAGACTCCCGTGGTTCTAAATCTAGTCTCACAAGTGCAATGTGAAACTTATAAACACCAAAGAGTCCAAATCCAGCAAACCTTTTTGGAAAATCGATTTTAAATCAAATAATGCCAAAATTGGACTACTTTGCCAGATACAGAGTCGCCACCTAAATATTTTATTTTTGGGAAAATTTAAGAAACCCTAACTCATGCCAAAGGCCACATGTCCATCATCACCAAAGTTGCCTCGGCTCGGGAACTTAGGTACAAGAGGGGAAGGTCCTAAAATGAGCACCCCCGCTCGCCCGATCAAAGATCGGCCTCTACTAATAATGATATGATGTTTTATTAATATTATGTGTTCTTGTTCCGATTATTAGCTAATATGTGACGCACATAAGCAAGTATAGATTAGTTGCAAGACTTGGAACAATTCAACTCATGTTTGCTTTCGAAAATGGTTTGAATTTGCCACCCTCAAATGGGCTTAAAAGTGCGGATTTGCCACCAAACATAGTGGGCTTAAAAGCAGGATTTTGCCACAACAAAGTGGGCTTAAAACAAACATTTGTTGAATTGTTCCAATTCAAAAAATGAGCCTTCATCCACAGGCATTCAAACAGTTTAGCAAGTAAGCACATAGCCTAATGGCAAGCATGCAAAGCATGGCAATATGGCAATCACACTCATGCAAGTATGCTAAAGCATAAAACTCACTGAGTACTTCAAGCCAAAACAGAAACTAGTTAGAAAGATACATGATCCTAACTATGTTAAGTGTCTAATGCAACACATGCAATATGCAATTAATAGGCTCAGCTACTAATATGGCATATGAAGCAATCCAAGACATGCGGTCTAAGCACGTATTCAAAGAAGATATTGAAATGACGATGCGGTTTGAATGATGAGTTGAGCCTCGATGCATGCAAGACAAAATGAATGGATGCAAACATGCAAGCATAAGGTATGCTAATCGAAAATGATCCCTAATCTAACCATCAAAATCGATTATATAAAAGGAAGAAAGGCGTGGGGTTGGAAGACATACACACACGCACGCACACTTATTACAACATTATGCCCTCGCGAAGGAGGGTCCGAATAGATAAAATGAAAACTAATCAGCTAAGCTGAGCTAATTTAAAACTAATCTAACTAAGCTAATTAGACTAAGTATTACAAAACTTGAATAAAAAGCTAAACTAATTAACTAATTATTACAACACTTGAAATGAATAATTAACTAACTATCTAAGCTAATTAATCAAAAGAAAATTGACTAGACTAAACTAATCAAATATTACAACACCAAATAATTAGCTACAACTAGTTAGACTAATTAAATACAACAACAAAATTCATTATGCCAATAAAACAATTAAACGATCAAACACATTCAATGCGAGCACCAAAGGAGATGGATGGAGGTTGCATGAACATCACTTGAAAGACATTCTGTCTGCCCAGATTGCCTCTGTTCCACCTTCAGCCATTGCCTCTGTTTCTACAGAATTGCCTTGCTGACCAAACACTAAGGGCCGACCGTGCATCACTGAAGCCTGGCCAGGCCTTTAGAGGGCTGGCCGTGCATTGGTTTTTGGTACAGTTTTGTTCCTGTGCTTTGAGGTGAAACAGGGCAGATAGAGCATTTTTCAAGCTCTGTTTGTCATTCTTCTCTTCTCTGTCATAGGAAGGCCTCAAGAGAAGAAAGGAATCATTTCTAAAGACGTCAATGAGCAATTGATTGCTTGATGCTTTAGGACATGATTTTGGACAAAATCAATAAATGAAATGCAAATGACCACCCTTCCCCTTTTTGTCATGAAATGAACTCGAAAAGGGAAGTTGAGACGCTTCAAGAACGTCAAAATGCCATGGATTGACGCATGATGACACTTGACACAAGAAGCTTGGCATAACGTCCGGCCAAGTTTAAGCTTTTCAAGCCATTTTCTTTAAGTGTGTTGAACCAAATTTTAAGCCAATTTGCTTTAGTCATATCTATTCATTAGCCCATTTGTCCATGGTGAAGTTAAGTCCTCTAATCAAGAAATAATGTCAAACAAGAGGTTTCTCTAAAACATGAGAGAAAGGCTACACCGTTGACAATGAATCTCCTAAGAGATTAAGCCATTAAGTGTAGGCCATTCTTACATGTTTTGAGCAACCTCGATCGGTTGAAGTCATTCTCATATACAAGTGATAGATGATTTGTTGATTAGTTAGAGTGAGACACTTAACAAGGAAACAAAACAAAGAAAGCATTACAATAGGCTATGTAGGCCAACTTGTGAGACAACACATGAACTAACCAAAGCATGAAATAATTTTAAGGGCCATGGAATCACCAAAAGAACCCCTAAAAGGATAAAAACAGTGGCCAAATAACACATGAAAAGCTTAACAATAAAGAAGAGAATAAAAGCTAGTGAACAAAGGTAAGGAGGGGTGGCTAACCAGTCCATTTTTGAAGCTTCAAAACATGGTTTTTAGCCCTTTTTAAGCCTGTGAAAATTAGTTTGAAACCCAAAGAGAAGAGGATGAAAAAGAGAAGAGTTTAGGTTATGAAATAAGGGTATAGAAAGAGCAAGCTCTTTCCACCCTTTTGGTAACCCTTCAAACTCAACTCCAACACCTCAAATGAGCTCAAAAGCAACCAAAACGGCAAGAATGATGGTGTGGATGATAGAAATGAAAGCAAGAAAGAAGGATATAAGCTTATACCTTTCAAGAAACAAACTTGTTCTTGAAGATTCAAACTTGATTCCTATGCACTCTCTAGTTTGAATTATGCTTTCTCAAAATCAACCAAGGCCTTAGGATGATCAAACACGGCTGTGTATGGTGTGTAATGATGGTGTAAATAAACTAGGTTAGCTCAAAGGATGCCTTGCAATGGAAGAAAGAGGAGGAAAGGCTCTCTATGTGTATATATCTCTTCTTGATATTTTTGTTCAACTCTCAAAACAATCCCAGAGCCTTCCTTTTATAGAATTCGAGCTTAGGAGGTGAAAATATCTTCAAAAATAGACAGCTGGCTGCCTGCCGCCCAGAATAGTGTTTAATACCATCGAAGGTCGGCCGACCATTCAATACCCACGGCCGGCCATCACCAATGCACGGCCGGGCCTTGATGGCTTCCCCTGGTTTTTTGTTCAAACTCAACTCATGGAGGGAAAGGTCCAAAAATAAAGCTCATTGGTTCAAACAAAGTAAATGTTGAAGACTTGAGGTTATTTCGAGAGCTTGATTGATTCCGAATGGCTGCGAATTTGTAATTCAACTTTCATCATCGAGTGCATCAAATCAAGCATCCGAGTCTCGTGGGCAGTCAAAAGTGGGGTGTCTACAGTTGCCCCTCTTTGACAGAACTCAGAAGTCATGAAATGACGGGAGTGAATGTCAAAGCCTGAACACGACCTATTTTGACAAGGCCGCAAGACTTGGACAAGAAAGTAAGACATAAACCAAAAATGGTTGCGCCCGCAGGCTGCCTACGTATCCCTTTGCAAGGAATCAAACCAGTGTAGTTCTGGGGCAAGATGCAAGTGATTTGCATAATGCAAAACATAACTTATGATTATGCAATGTGGTCGCGATGAAATATCTAGATGCAAATGTTATGCAAAGAAATGCTACAGTAATCTCATACAAGAAAAGAAATAAGTAAACACGTCATATGTGAGAAGCACGAGCCAAACTACATTTCATATAGAAAGGATGTAAGAAAATTATGCAAACTTAACTACACCTCACGCAGGAAAGACAAAGAATAACACAAACCATAGACGCACCCGAGGCGTCATACAAGATTCCAACACGTTGCACGCAGAAGAAATGAAGGATGGTGTGAACACTGGGACACACCCAAATGTTTGTAAATCGAGGCATCCTAACGCGTCGCACACGAGAGGGGAAAAGGCAACAAGAACACCGGGACGGGCCCAAATGTCTCTAACCGAAAGCATCCTAACGCGTCGCACGCGAGAGGAGAAAAGGCAACGAGAACACCGGAACGTGCCCAAATGTCTCTAACTGAAAGCATCCTAACGCGTTGCACGCGAGAGGAGAAAAGGCAACGAGAACACCAGAACGCGCCCAAATGTCTCTAACCGAAACGCGCCCAAAGGGTACTAATGCGTCGCACGCGAGAGGAGAAAAGGCAATGAGAACACCGGGATGCCCCCAAATGTCTCTAACTGAAAGCATCCTAACGCGTCGCACGCGAGAGGAGAAAAGGCAATGAGAACACCAGGACACGCCCAAATGTCTCTAACCGAAAGCGTCCTAACGCGTCACACACGAGAGAAGAAAAGGCAATGAGAACACCGGGACGTGCCCAAATGTCTCTAACCGAAAGGAGTGGTGTGAACACCGGGGCACACCTGAATGCTTTTAACCAAAACAAGGTGTTCGAGGGACAGGAATGATCTCACCTGGAATTCCTCTGAATGAACCGTACATACAATATCGTGCCTGCATAAGAGAGAAACTTAACATGTACAATACAATAATACAATAAGGATGCATGTTCTATGCAAGACAAATAACCGAAATCAAAACGTGAGAGACATGTTTTATGCAAAACATGCGAGAAACAAAACGGAAGCATATTCTATGCAACGAGAACCGGAGCATGTTCTATGGAACATTTAAGGGGAAGAAGGGAATCACATACGTACTCTGATGCCTCCAACTTACCTCTCAGAAGACTTCACAATATGTTCAAACTCAAAAGGATACATCTTGTTCATACTAACAAGGGGTAAAACCTGCTATGTTTTTTTTTATTTTTTTTTATTTTTTAATTGCCACTTTGACAATCTTGGGGTTGAGATGTACTTACACTTTAGAGAAATGGCGAGGCTTGAGTAGGTACATCTAGAATGCAAACTCGGCATTTGTTGAGGTGGAAACACATTAAAATGCTCCAAACTTTCCTCATTTTCTTTTCCTTTCTCTTTCATTTCATTTTTTTCTTCTCTTCTTTTTCTCTTTTTCTTCTTTTTCTTTTCTTTTTCTTTTCATTTTTTCTTCTTATATACTCAAATTCAAGGAAAATTTATATACTCAGATAAAAGGAAAATAAAACAAAATAAAATAATAATAATCACAAAAAAAATTGAGTTTTTTTTTATTAAGAGCCAGCCGGGCATTAATGAAGCACGGCCAAGCCTCAACACAGCCGGTCGACCTTCAGTGGCGGCAAGGGCAAAATCGAGAAAGCCCCGACCTGTGAGCTTATAACAACAAATCAACCCCTTTTTTTGCCACACCCAAGGTCAAAAACATCATTCTTCTCTCTCTAGGGCTCGTTTCTCTCTAGATTTGCTCGTCTCTTGTGTTTACCCAACAACCCTTGCAAAATTTTCTTGAAAACCTTCTTGATCCTCCAACTTTTGAACTGATTAAAACTTGTTTTGGTTGAGGTTTGAGTTTTCTCTTTGTTTTCCCTCATTTTCTCACTTTTTCCCCAAACTTTCTCATCCTCTTTTAATTTTCCACAATTTCTCCATTTTCTCCCTCTCTTAGGGTTTAAAATTTAGGATTTCACCCATTTTCTCTCACTCCCTTCACTTTTCTTCAACTTTCTATGGCTAATGACAACGTCCCCATGCCAGAGCCTGTCGTAGATGTTGGTGCTGCCCTCGGTGCAGACATGGAGGTGGAGGAAACCGCGGCATTGGTTCCTCTTACCGAGAGGCCCTTTGATGCGGCCAGATATTAGCCACGTACATATGTGCCACCTCTTGGCGGTATTTTGAGATTCGAGGGCTTCATTCCAGGGGCCGACGAGGAGACTCTATCGAGAGATGGTGGGACACCATCGATTCATTTCACTTTTCTTTGACTGGGGAGATGACACTAATCCCATATGACTTTTCGATGTTGACCGGTTTACGGGTGGGGGTTGGCGGCCCAGTTCTCTTTGATCCAGATATGACTGAGTGGAGAGATGCATAGCTCCAGCTTCTTGGAGCGATTCCAGACACTACCAGCCATGGGATGGTGCGTTACAGCTGGTTTTATGACCATTTCTTTGGCACACAGCCAGCCACTACAAACGAGGTTTCTCAGTACACCCGTGGTTTCCTTATATATCTGCTCGGTACTACCTTGTTTGCAAATAGGGAGAATACCGTAGGATTATACATTCTAGGAGCATTGGTAGATCTCTCCCAGGTGGTGGACTATGACTGGGGTGGTGCAGGTTTGGTCACCTTATATTGCTACATGTGCTCCGTTTCCCACCAAAAGGGGGACTCACTTAGCGACTACTGGTGAGTTTAGGAGGTACACAATTCACACTTACTGTTCTAACATGCTTTACACTTTATTCATTATTGCATTTCTTGCTCATCTAATTTTTCTTCTCATATCATCTATCTGCCTTTGATTTGTAGCTTTGGGTCTACACATATTTCATCTCATTTGCTCCGACTCCAGTGAGGTCGATCGAGTTGTCTGTGCCCCGCTCTCGGTACTACAACTCACGATTCGAGCGGCGGCGTCTCGTAGATCGCACCTTCACATATTTCTGTTACTTCTTTGACACCGCTACTGCAGACTTGGTAATCTCAACTTTAGCCTTTGCATTTCATGTTTCTATTTCCATGTTGCATTGCTCTTCTCCCACTACCATTCCCACACTTGCACAAACACTATCACACTGTTTAAGCTTTGACATTGACGTCTATTGCTTTACTCATTCTGTCCACAAATTGACTGGCATCCATGGGCGAGTATCTCTCCAGCGTCAAGGGCGACTTATACAGCTACATGGCATGCCTCTACTATGCGGCTTTTGTTTGAGGGTCCTTTTGGCAAAGCATACTACTTGGGAGAGCGGTTTATTCGCCAGACCAGATGCTAAGTCGACCCCGATGTTCCACTTCCCCCTCTACCGATTATAAAGGTAGTCAATGAGATCCAAGATGGTCCTCAGATCGACCTCTTGATGTTGGGAGAGGATGGTGATCTTCACCATATGCTCGGTGACTTCACTACCTTTTTACAGACTCGGGTGATGGCACCTCTCACTCCTGGCATAGCTCGAGTTGTCCTAGAGGTTGCTGGTGCTGCGGCTGTAGCTAGTGCTGCCCCTGCAGAGGGTGCCCCTGCTGTTGCTCCCATTTCTGGCTTGCCGATACTTCCTACTGAGATCATATACATGCGCCCAGATAGAGTGGTTGAGGAGATCCCACTTTAGCCCATTGAGGAGAGGGACCGCAGGCTTAGGTTCACCCCGGGCATTGAGCAGGTATGCTTTCTTCTTATGTTAATCCATGTTACACTTTAGCTTATTTCTAGCCATTACTGTTAACTGTTTCATTACTTCTATATGCTTCTCTGAGTTTCTGTTTTCTTGCAGATTCCCCAGGCATATGGTGACGAGCTTCTTCGGATGATCGACCAATTACTCATTATGGTCTGGAGGAGGCAGACTGCCTTAGTCATCTACGGGATTGAGGTACATTCTACGTGTAGCTTACTGTCATTACCAAGTTGTACATTCCAAGTCACTCTATTTGATATCTGATATTCTTTTCTGCTTGAGCCGGCGCCAGCAGTGGTTTCAGGACCTTCCATAGCTAGTCGGCGAAGACGGGGTCCAGTGAGACGCCGATGAGGCACTGATAGAGGGAGAAGCCGAGTGTGACAGGGCTCACCTTCCGAGGAGTCTTTTGATGGGTCCACGATCCCTAAAGATGGTAAGGAATTTGACCTACAGTCGAGCGACCCCAGTGATGACAGTGATGCACCTCCTCCACAGCCGAAGAGGAAAAGAGCGAGGACAGGCGACTGATGACAACGATGATTTTGCTTTCATTTTGCTTTTTCTTTTGTTTTCACATGTAGTTATGAAACAAACTCCAGACATGTGTGTTGTTTCTTCTTGTTTTCAAAGAAAAATTTCTTTTATTTTTGGTTATGTGAAACAATGATCGGGGTTAGGCCTGCCAATTACAGAGGACAAGTTGTTGAATGATCTCCTTTGTTGGACGATAAACTGCATTACCTTTGCTTTTGCAACATTCAAAACTTGTGAATGCATCGCACTTGAATTGATTTGGAAATTGAAAAAAAAAACTCAAATAGCCAAAACACAAAATACAACTCGGTAATGGAAAAACAAAACAAAAACAACTCAAAATGACTAACAAACACTTAGTGTAAATACAACAAAACTCAAAATTACAATTGAGGACCATTCAGACAAAGATTGGCTTTAGCTGCAACTGCCCTGTGCTGAGTTTTCATCAAGACCCAGCTGGGCTTCATTTATGCACGGCCGGCTATCACTAATGCACGGCCGGCCATCAGTGTGATGTTGGTCAGTGCTGTCCAGGTGTCATGTCCAGCTTCTTCCCAAACTTTATAAATAATGCTCTACTGTTGATTTTCTGGCAAACTTCCAAATTCCTGATAGTTCTCTCTCAAGAATGGAGATATTATTTACCAACAGGCTTCGGGATTGGATAGCCACCTTGGATGGCTCAGAAAAAGTAAATTTCTGTGGCTTTGGCATAAATGTGCTATTTCTGTTGAGTCGAATTTCTCTATGCTTTCCGTTCCTTCATGCTGGGGCTAGGTGTTGGGACCCGATCACATATGTTTTTAACTTTGGGAGGCAAGAGATATGCCCAACAATTGAAGAATTCCAAGTTTTGACGGAATCCCGGCGTGACGAGGAAATCTTGCCCCAGTCCCGTTTTGGTCACGTCCAGGCTTTAGGCAGGATGTGTGGGCTCACTCTGCATGAGGCTCGATCCTTGATTCATAACGGAGAGCTGGATATTCCCCGCCTTATTCATCGATTTTCGGATGCCGGTGATTGCGGTGACTATCTTCGGCAAAATTTTCAATAGCATGCCCTCTGTTTATGTATGTTAGCTCATTTTCTACTTGCTCCTAATTTCGGCGGGTCTAGCATTTGGCTAGTTGAAGTGGCCCAAGGTTTGAAAGAGGGCAAGAGCTACATCGGCTTAGCATTGGCTGAGACTTTGATAGGCTTAGACGCCTTTCATCGGCGAGAGACAAACAAATTTGCGGGAAGTCCACTACTTTTGCAGGTAATGTTTCCCACCCTCTCATATGTATTTCTCACATCACTCGATATTCATGCTCTGTTTTTGTCTCAAAGCCCATTCTCACTTTTTCTCTCTACATACACCTCTCTTATTTTTCATCCCTCCCCAGATATGGCTCATGGACAAGTTGAAAGTAGTGGACTCTTGCCCCATATATTCAGCACGAGGCTATTTCTTTTGCCAGCGGCTAATTGATTTCCCGAACGAAGGGTGGTGGTGTCACTGGATGTGTAACAGGTCTGCTGCTGGCATTGTTTGGCGTTGCCCCTGGTTTGATCTGCCCGAGATGAGCTATAGCATGGGTCGGCAACCCGGCATTCAACTGATTGGCTTAACACACTGTGCATTCTAGTTTCCATTCTGGTTCAAGCGTCAATTCGGACATGACCAGACTTGCCCAGTAGAAGGGGTAGAGTACCCAGCTTCATTTCTAATCCGAGGTTCACACTTAGCTCAATATCCCACTGCATGGAGGACAAGAGAACTTCTGGCTCTTGCTCCCAATTTCAAATGCGCCTTATCTGGCGAATGCATGGCTTGGCTCGAGGATGAGGCACAAACTGGGCCTACTTTAGCTTCTGACGCTTCCACAAGCTCTAGGAGGAGACACAGGAACACCTGACTCATCTATGCCCCAAGTTTATTGCTTTGATTTATACTTTCAAGTTTTCCTTTGAATGTAATAAAAAACAACTTTAATTTGTATCGAGAGTTTGAGAACTTTGTATTAAAATCAATGAAATTGAAGTTGTGGGCACTAAAAATTTTTCTTTTGGTCCAAAAATGGTCTAAGTTGTAAAAAGATTAATTTCAACAAAATCAACTTTTATTAAAACTTTTCAAAACCATTTTCGATAAGGATCACAACTGGACACACATGGAATCTACCCTCGAGATGTACAACCCCGAATCCAACAAATGAAAAGTTTCCCATCGTCTGAATAACACTACACTGTACTGCAACCAGCTCTCATAGTGTAGACCACAACCGAACTCTTGGATACAGAAAAGACAAAGATGACCAAAACAATCTCATGGACAGGACAGTTGAGTTTGAAGTGCTTAGGGCTGGACTTCAAAATGAAGTTGCCTATGTATTCCAAAGATAGGAATCAAGCCTTACGTAGTTCGGTTTGGGTTCACTCGTGTATTAACACTCTCCTTTTATGCTCTAACTTTTGCCAAGGCTGCCCTTTCTGGGTTTTCAACCTTGCGAGGTCAGTTTTTCTTTTTTCTAATTTTTTGTGCTCTAACTTTTGCCTAGGTCGCCCTTCCAGGTTTTCGGCCTAGCGAGCCATTCAAGGGTAGTATTTCTTTAACTTGTCCATGTTGATCGATTGGGAAAATTTGAGGCCATCTAGGTCCATAAGAATGACAGCTCCACCCGACCAAATCGATTTGATGATGTAAGAATCAGTCCAATTAGGTCTGAACTTGCACCTAGGGTCATGGATGGGAGCTCAGTTGTCTTTGAGCACCAAATCCCCTTCTTTTAGATTCCTAGACTTACTTTCTTATTGAAAGCCCTAGCGATTCTGCGTTGATAACCTTGGACATGGTACAATGCTTTCAACCTCCTCTCGTCGAACAACATTAGTTCCTCGAACATGCTCTTCTGCCAATCCGCTTCTGCTATCTAGCACTCAGCCATAACTCGCAGCGACGGAACCTCAACTTCAATTGGCAGAACAGCTTCCATCCCATAAACCAGAGAATACGGAGTTGCCCCAGTAGATGTCTGAATTGATGTTCTGTAGCCCCAGAGGGCAAATGGCAATTTGTCTGGCCAGTTCCTGTAGGTTTCTACCATTTCTATAGGATGTGTTTGATGTTCTTGTTGGTGGCCTCAACAGCTTCGTTGGTTTGTGGCTGATATGTGGATGACTTATGAAAAGCCACATTGTACTTCTCCAACAAGTCGATCACTTCTTTCTTAAAATGGGAACCATTGTCTAAAATGATCTCATTCAGGACCCCATAACGACAAATGATGTTATTCCTGATGAACTTAGCTACATGCAACGCCTTTAGCACTGCATAGGATTAGGCTTCGACCCACTTTGTAAAGTAGTCTATTGCCACCAGGATATACTTATGCCTGTTTGAGCCTTTTGGCATAACTGCGCCAATAACATCAATTCCCCAGATGAAAATGGCCATGGTGAAGTCATGTTGTACAACATCGACGGCGAGATATTCATGCGATTTGCATGAATGTGACATTTGTGGCATCGCCAAACAAAACCGATACAATCCTCCTCCATGATTGACAAGTAATAACCCTGCCTGAGAATCTTCTGGACTAGTATTACTCCGCTCATGTGCGATCCGCACTCCATTCCATGGATGGCCTCCATTAGGCGCTTTGACTCTTCTACATCAACACACAGCTTGTGCATTCCCAGATGGCCTCGTTTGTACAACTTACCCCCTCAGATGATAAACTGAGTAGCCATTCGCCATATTGCCCCTAGTGGATAAGACTCATTTTCCAAGAAGTTCCAAATATCATGATACCAGGGGTTCTGATCTTACACTTCATCTATTGCGGCAATCAACTCGTAGACCAGCACATACCTCTGTTCAATAATGATCGGACGTATCCAGACTCTAAAAGGGATGTCTATCATAGAAGATAAAGTTGATAAAGCGTCAGTGAACCTGTTGTTCTCTCTTAACAGATGCGTGAAGGTTAGCTTCTCAAACCTAGGAATCAAAACATCCAGAGTTTGATGATAGATTTTCATCATTTCTTCCTTAACTTTCCAGTCTCCTTTTGCCTAAGACACAATGAGGTTCGAGTCCCCAATGACGTCCAACTGTTTTGCCCCTAGTTCCAGGGCGGCTTCCAGTCCAGCGATACATGCCTCGTATTCTGCTTCGTTGTTAGATACCTTGAACCGGAGTTTGAAAGCTAAAGGTATATGGGAATTGTTGGGTGCTATCAGCAATACCCCTATGCCATAACCGTACTGATTAGACGCTGCGTCAAAGTACATTGTCCAAATTTCTTCTTTAACTTGCAGAATGGCCTCATTCGGGAATAAGTATTCTATTGCTTTGTCCCCTTGACAGACTTGCGAGTCATATACTTCAAATCAAATTTGGAGAGAAGAAGCAACCAACGGGCTAGTCTACCTGTAAGTGTTGGTTTCTCGAAGAGATACTTGATGGGATCTAATCTCGAAACCAGAATTACGGAGTGAGCTAACAGGTAGTGCCTCAACTTCCTAGTAGCCCATACCAGGGCCAAGCAAGCCTTCTCCAATGGCGTGTAGCGGGTCTCATATTCCAGCATCTTCTTGCTCAGGTAATAGATGGCTTTCTCTATTCTATCTTCAAATTCATGTGCAAGTATGCAGCCCATTGTCGTGTCGGTTACTGACAGATACAGAATCAACGGTTTCCCTAGCTCTGGTGGTGACAACATGGGTGGGTTCTGAAAGTACTGCTTGATCTACTCAAAAGCAAACTGGCATCGGTCATCCCATTGGAATTTCTTTCCTTTCTTTAAGAGACCAAAAAGTGGTTCACAAGTCAAGGTTAATTTTGCAATAAACCGTCTTATGAATTGCACTTTATCTAGAAATCCGCGCACCACCTTTTCAGTCATTGGTGGTTGCATTTTTAGTATGGCTTTGATTTTGGAAGGATCGACCTTGATGCCCCTCTGTGTGATCAAGAAACCCAGCATTTTCCCTGCTATGACACCAAAAGTGCATTTTTGTGGATTCAGCCTCAACCGATATTCCCTGATCTGTTGGAAGAACTTCTTCAAGGCGGTGTAGTGGCCCTCTCTTTCCTTGGACTTGACAATCATGTCGTCCACATACACCTCAACCTGTTTGTGGATCATGTCGTGTAAAATAGTGGTTACAGCCCGTTGATAAGTAGCCCTAGCATTTTTCAAACCGAACGGCATCACCCTGTAGCAGTAGGTTCCCCACGGCGTGGTGAAAGCAGTCTTCTCTCTATCCTCGGGTGCCATCAAGATCTGGTTATACCTGGAAAACCATCCATAAAGGAGAGCAACGCATGGCCTGCGGTGAAGTCCACCAATTCATCAATGTGCGGTAGAGGAAAGTCATCCTTCGGACTAGCTTTGTTCAGATCTCTGAAATCCACACACACCCGAATTCTGCCATCTTTCTTCGGCACCGGAACAATGCTGGCCAACCGAGTACGATACTCAGTTACTAGTAAAAACCTTGCATCTATATGCTTGGTGACCTCTTTGTTGATCTTCAAAGCCCAATCCAGGCATATACTCCGAAGCTTCTGCTTGACAAGTCGGGCCTCAGGGTCAAGAGAGATCTGGTGCTGTATAATCTCAAGATCGATTCCAGGCATGTCTTCGTAGGACCACGCGAAAACATCTTTGAAATCTTTTAATAAAGTGACTCAGCGCTTGTGTTCCTCCAAAGACAACGTGGACTCGATCTGGACCAGACGCGGATCCTTCTCAGTACCCACATTAATTGCAACGATTTCATCAACAAAGGGTTTTACAAACCTCTCATCATCTCGATCAATCAAATGTTTCAAAACCAGAGGAATTCCTTCATCGTCGTTTTTATCAAAATTTTGAAAGTCATGATCAATGCAATACACAAGTGGCACAGAGAAGTACTCGGAAACAGCAGTGGTATCATTCTCATTCAAAGCCTCCAGCTCATCCAATTCCTCGGTTACAATCGACTCAAAAGAAAAGAAAAAAGACAACCTGGACAAAACTACGGCATCCAGGTTATCTACCCCAGGAATACCAGATTCTGACTTAGAAGAACTGGAATCTGATTCCGACTCCATAGACTCTGTGGAATCAGATTCTGACTCACTACCTGATTCAGAACTGCTGGACAAAAAGCCCTTCTCTAGCTGCCAAATAAGAGAGGGTGCGTTGGATGCATCTAGAATGTCGGTAGAAGGGTCCACACCTGGGTCCGCCTCAATCATAAAAACAGTGAAGTCACCCCCCAAGCTCTCCAGTTTGATCTGAGAATCCGAAAGGAGACAATCCAGTGCTGCCCCTATCTCAAGTTCATTACTGTTGGACTCATCCTCTGTACTTTGTTCAACCCCAGGAGTTAATTTGGTCTGTTTTTCCGTAGCTTCATCCTCTTGCAGCTGTAGGTGAAGAAAATCTCAAAGCCGAGCAAACGCCATTTCTCAGAGTTCAACCATGGCTCAGGAAAGCCGCAAAATGGGAAGTCTTCCCCCTCCAAGACAAAGCGGCCGTTCAGAGTTCCCTGAATTGGTCTATGAACTAGCTCATAGTGCTTCCCAGTTTGCTTAGCTTTGGCTCTTCCTACTATTTCCTTTCCTTTCTGAACCCAGTCCTCTTTGGTGGGTATGTAGCCTAGACCAAAGGTATGAGGGTTGTGTGGCACTTCGGCCAGTGTAGCAACGCCCTTTTGGCCGCTTTTTCCTAATCCCATCCCAGGTTTATGCTATAGCTTATTCATGAGTTAGACTGACTGAGCACTAACGTACAACCCCTTATCAATAGCTAAGATGTTTTGTACCACCCGGGCCTTAGCCAAGGTAAATCCAGACAAGAATACATCCTCGTCACCTTGTACAATCTCCAGTACTGGTGTAGTGACCTCTAGCGGAGGATATATAGAAGAATTTCCAAACACAATGGCTACCCCCTTTCCAAAAGGGTACTTCAGCATCTGATGCAAGGTGGAAGAAACATTTTTTACTTGGTGCAACCAGGGTTGCCCAAGTAGCAAGTTAAAGGTAGCTGGAACATCCAGGATGTGAAACTCGATATCCTGTTGTGCTAGGCGGCCAACCTGTGTTCTGATCTAAACTGTCCCCATCACCTCTCGACTTGTGTTATCGTAAGCCTAGATCACCTGGGCCGTTGGTACAAAGTCTGCTGGCTTTAAGCTAATAGCATAGGCGTTGCGTAATGGACAAACATTAGTTGCAGACCCAGTGTCCACCAATACAACTGGCACCCACTTCTCTCTGCATTCAACTGAGATGTATAGCGGTTTGTTATGCTCAGAGCCCTCAGACGGAAATTCTTTATCCGAGAAGATCAAAGTAGGCGCAGCACCTCCCGGGAAGACAAGTCCCACCAGTTGCTTTGGAGTTATGTCGATGGATAGCTTGGCCTTATCTATGGCTGATAAGACAGCTTGCTGGTGCACACGCGAAGCCATGAGAACCCCCAGATAGATATGTTTGCTTGGATCTTCTTCAGCTGCTTCAGTACAGCTTCTTCCTCTAACAGTTTCTCCCTATGGTTTTCAGCCTCCTTGTCCTTTCCGGATGCTTCTGGTTGGTCTAGGTGCGGGGGCTTAAAGTATCGCCCGCTCCTAGTCATATGATCCACTTCCTCAGAATACCAAGTATCGTCTGGCAGATTCTGCCCCCAATCTTCATCAGTGTGTGCAAGATGCAGGTCATCATCTTCCCACCATATTCCTCCGAAAACCGACAGGCAGTTGTTCGGTTCCGTTGTAATTACTCTGGCATCACAATCATCCCGTGCAGGGCCCTTGGCTTTTCTAGCTTTCTAACCATTCTCGTCCCTTTCCTGCTTCAGTGCGGCCTCTTGTTCAATATCAGCTGTACTTATGATGTCCATTTCTTGAGCGGAATTCTTACTACCGGCGCTCTCCGGCAACTTCCCCTTATCTGCAGCCATTCCGGCCCTTGTAGCAGTTCCCGCTTCCGGCTGTTCCAGGTTTGGTTGAAGTCCCTTATCCACATCTGGTTCATCACTGAGCCACCCCGAATTATCTGCTGACCCATTCAAATCAAACCAGTTAATGTGCACATCCCCTGAATCCTGCTCATCGAAGAATTACAAATTGTTGATATCCTCCTCGAGGTCAGCTAAATCATCCAATCCCTGGCTTGGTCCATCCTCCTAGACCACACTAACCTCCATCCCTGTCGGCAACTCCAACTCTGGTTTGGCCTGATTGGTTGGCACAATATAGCGGCACGAGTTGTATTCCTCCTCAGATAAATCCATAGAGCTCTCAACAATTGAACTGACATCTCTACTCTCCACCAAGGACACACTGCCTTCATCTACCACGGTCACCACCATAGGTTTAGGTTGGGATGTGGATGTGTTCAACATGCACAAATTTGTGCTTTCCGGGATGAACAGCGTCGACTTAGGTAGGTGGGAAGGGGTAATGTATATACTGGGGTCGTAAGGGACATCTAGTGTTTGGATAAGGTTTATTTGCCAGGGTAGAAGGGTTTGGTTATGTGGTGGGAGAGGATTTGTAGTGGCATTGGGCTTCTCTGGAGACGCTATCACTTTATTGTCAATGAGATCCTGAATCTTATGACAAAGTCTAAAGCACTGGTCGGTATCATGACCATGCTGTTGGTGAAATACGCAGTACTTGGCTGGGTTGTGTTTAGGAGGGAGAGGATCGGGCAATGGGCGTTGCTCTAATGGTTTCAAATGCCCTTTTTTGATCAGGACCATCAAAGCCGCAGATAGAGACATGTAGAGTGGGGTGAAAACCCTCTAGCCTTGGGCCTGATGGCTAGAAGTTTGGGGGGTTGTATTGGCCGTGCCGGCAAAGGGGTTGGCAGTTTTCGGTGTGGCAGTAACCATACCCACATCAAAAGGCCTTGCAATTGCATTACTACTTGTAGTCGCATTAGAACTACGTGTGGAAGCCCTCTTAGGCTACTCTTTCTTATGGTCTATCAGACCCTGCTTCATTGCATCCTCTATTTGCACCCCTATTTCATGGAGGTCGGCAAATGTAGATAGAGGTAAGACTATTATCTTCTGTAGCAGTCTCGGTTGCAAGTTACAGACCACCATTTGGATCTGGTCCTTTTCAGCCAGTTGGGTGGTCATCAGAGAGGCCTTGGCCCTCCACCAGGTGACAAAATCGGAGAAGCCCTCATTTGCCTCTTGGCGAGTTGCTTCGAGATCATGAGTTGTGACCTCGATCTGAGTGTTGTAAGAGTATTGAGCAATAAAGGCCTCAGCCATCTCTTCCCAGTTCCTCTTTACAGAGTCTTCAAGTTTAGCATACCAAATGGTCGCGATACCTGATAGGGTCCGGCCGAAGAGGGATAACTTCTGCAGTCTAGATATGCCCATCAGCCGCAAAATGTCTGAGAATAGCCGCAAGTGGACCATGGGATCACCCGAGCCATCAAAGCGGTCTATATACGGTATTTTAAATCTATCTGGCAAAGTCACCGCCACATCAGTATAGCCGTCCTCAATATCTGGGATTGAATTCACACCCTGAGCTTGTTTAAACAGCTTCTCAAGCTTGCTCACTTTTAGCGTAGTAGGGTCGACCTCAAACTCAAACAGCGCCTCTATTGGATAAACCGGTGCTTTGGAAGTCTGGGGTGGAACTGGCTTTGCTAGAATGTCAGCATTTTCCTGGACATTAGTTATAATCCCGACTATTGGAACCCTGACTGGGGGTGGATGTGAAGCAGAAGCTGCTGCTTGTTGTGGTTGTTGTTGTTGCTGAAGCCTACTAATCAATTTGGCCTACTGGGCTACAATCTTCGCTTGGCTGGCGATGACATCCGCTTGGCGAGCAGCATCCAGCTGTATATTCTCAATGGTCTGTTGAAGTTGGCGAAGCATTTCTTCCATGTTGACTAAGGGATGCTGATTTAGCAGAACTGGTGTGTACTCTCTTTCAGAAGTGGAAGTAGAAAACTAGACTTCGTTGAATGAAGGTAACTGTCGAACCGGTGAGTTATGCCTGACTCTCCTCCGTCTTCTAACTGAGGGTAGCGAAGCAAACACTGGTTGTCCTCTTACAAGATCCCCAGATCGGTAAAGTCGCCTTACTCGAGTCTAGAGTGCTTGGGGGGTAACGGCCTCATCTGAAGCAATCGTGAAACACTACCTTGCAAAACGAAAATAAAGCAAAAAGAAGCAAAAAAAAATCAGAAACTGTACAACACCTTGGCTCAGACAAAAACAACACGTAGTTGTAATCACAAGTTGAAGAACCGTACTCAAACACTGATTTCTGCCCCAAAACTAATACCCTCAAACTGATACCCAGACTTGCAATTGATACATACATTCCCGTAAAGTTTCACTCTAAAAGCACGTATCAAGCAAGTAAGAGCCAAAACATTACCTCGTCCTAATTTTTTCAGGAGCTAGGGATTCACTACGCAAACAAGTGGTTTCATACAATCCTGCACTCGGGTGAGCAACCTGTCCTAGTTTGGAACAGTCTCTATGGCTTTCGATATGTGACTAGGTCAATTGGTCAAAAATGGTACCTCAGCAAGACTACCTAATATACCTCTCACACCTAACACCGAGAAGTGAAAAGAGGATCAAACGGTACAGCGGTAGTCCAGATCCAAGGGTTGTGTCCCTATCGTGGCAGAGCCCGCAATCGGTCAGCCTTTTGGCGCGCTTTTCCAAGCAAGCCTCTGGCAAACTGTTCATGAATAGCAGATGGTAAACACTGCGACTTAGGCGCACCGATGCAAATGCAAATGCAAATGCAAAGAAACACATAAGTGTAGATAAAATGACATATCATGAGTTCGAGTCAAGTTCTCTAAATCCCCAACAAAGTCGCCAGAAATTGTGGACTCGCCTTTTTCCGTGCCCCCGCCTTTAAGAAAGGGTTTGAAAAAAAGGCCTCATAGTTCGAACTCCCGTGGTTCTGAATCTAGACTCACAAGTGCAATGTGAAACTGATAAACACCAAAGAGTCCAAATCCGACAAACCTTTTTGAAAAATCGATTTTAAATCAAATAATCCCAAAATTGGACTACTTTGCCAGATATAGAGTCGCCACCTAAATATTTTGTTCTTGCAGAAATTTAGGAAACCCTGACTCGTGCCAAAGGCCACGTATCCGTCATCACCAAAGTTGCCTCAGCTTGGAAACTTAGGTACGAGAGAGGAAGGTCCTGAAATGAGCACCCCCGCTCGCCTGATCAAAGATCGGCCTCTACTAATCATAATATGATGTTTTATAAACATTATGTGTTCCTATTCCGATTATTAGCTAACTTTACTATGTGACGCACACAAGCAAGTATAGACTAGTTGCAAGACTTGGAACAATTCAACTCATGTTTGCTTTCAAAAATGGTTTGAATTTGCCACCCTCAAGTGGACTTAAAAGTGCGGATTTGCCACCAAACATAGTGGGCTTAAAAACAGGATTTTGCCACAACAAAGTAGGCTTAAAACAAACATTCGTTGAATTGTTCCAATTCAAACAATGAGCCTTCATCCACAGGCATTCAAACAGTTTAGCAAGTAAGCACATAGCCTAATGGCAAGCATGCGAAGCATGGCAATATGGCAATCACACTCATGCAAATATGCTAAAGGATAAAACTCACCAAGTACTCCAAGCCAAAACAGAAACTAGTTAGAAAGATGCATGATCCTAACTATGTTAAGTGTCTAATGCAACACATGCAATATGCAATTAATACGCTCGGCTACTAATATGGCATATGAAGCAATCCAAGACATGCGGTCTAAGTACGTATTCAGAAAAGATATTGAAATGACGATGCAGTTTGAATGATGCGCCGAGCCTCGGTGCATGCAAGACAAAATGAATGGATGCAAACATGCAAGCATAAGTATGCTAATCGAAAATGATCCCTAATCTAACCATCAAAAGCGATTAAATAAAGGAGAGAAAGATGTGGGGTTGGAAGACATACACACACGCACGCACACTTATTACAACATTATGCCCTCGCGAAGGAGGGTCCGAATAGATAAAACGAAAACTAATTAGCTAAGCTGAGCTAATTTAAAACTAATCTAACTAAGCTAATTAAACTAAGTATTACAACACTTGAATAAAAAGATAAACTAATTAACTAATTATTACAACACTTGAAATGAATAATTAACTAACTATCTAAGCTAATTAATCAAAAGAAAATTGACTAGACTAAACTAATCAAATATTACAACACCAAATAATTAGCTACAACTAGTTAGACTAATTAAATACAACAACAAAATTCATTATGCTAATAAAATAATTAAACGATCAAACACATTCAATGCGAGCACCAAAGGAGATGGATGGAGGTTGCATGAACATCACTTGAAAGACATTCTGTCGGCCCAGATTGCCTCTGTTCCACCTTCAGCCATTGCCTCTGTTTTTGCAGAATTGCCTTGCTGACCAAACACCAAGGGCCGGTCGTGCATGCTGAAGCCCAGCTGGGCCTTCAGAGGGCCGGCCGTGCATTGGTTTTTGGTACAGTTCTGTTCCTGTGCTCTGAGATGAGACAAGGCAAATAGAGCATTTTTCAAGCTTTGTTTATCCTTGTTCTCTTCTCTGTCATAGGAAGGCCTCAAGAGAAGAAAGGAATCATTTCTAAAGACATCAATGAGCAATTGATTACTTGATGCTTTAGGACATGATTTTGGACAAAATCAATAAATGAAATGCAAATGACCACCCTTCCCTTTTTGTCATGAAATGAACTCAAAAAGGGAAGTTGAGACGCTTCAAGAACATGAAAAAGCCATGGATTGACGCATGATGACACTTGACACAAGAAGCTTGGCATAACGTCCGACCAAGTTCAAGCTTTTCAAGCCATTTTCTTTAAGTGTGTTGAACCAAATTTTAAGCCAATTTGCTTTAGTCATATCCATTCATTAGCCCATTTGTCCATGGTGAAGTTAAGTCCTCTAATTAAGAAATAATGTCAAACGAGAGGTTTCTCTAAAACATGAGAGAAAGGCTACACTGTTGACAGTGAATCTCCTAAGAGATTAAGCCATTAAGTGTAGGCCATTCTTACATGTTTTGAGCAACCTGGATCGGTTGAAGTCATTCTCAAATACAAGTGATAGATGATTGGTTGATTAGTTAGAGTGAGACACTTAACAAGGAAATAAAGCAAAGAAAGCATTACAATAGGCTATGTAGGCCAACTTGTGAGACAACACATGAACTAACCAAAGCATGAAATAATTTTAGGGGCCAGGGATTCACCAAAACAGCCCCTAAAAGGATAAAAACAGTGGCCAAATAACGCATGAAAAGCTTAACAATGAAGAAGAGAATCAAAGCTAGTGAACAAAGATAAGGACGAGTGGCTAACCACTCCATTTTTGAAGCTTCAAAACATAGTTTTTAGCCCTTTTTAAGCCTCTGAAAATTAGTTTGAAACCCAAAGAGAAGAGGATGAAAAGGAGAAGAGTTTAGGTTATGAAATAAGGGTATAGAAAGAGCAAGCTCTTTCCACCCTTTTGGTAACCCTTCAAACTCAACTCCAACACCTCAAATGAGCTCAAAAGCAACCAAAATAGCAAGAATGGTGGTGTGGATGATAGAAATGAAAGCAAGAAAGGAGGATATAAGCTTATACCTTTCAAGAAACAAACTTGTTCTTGGAGCTTCAAACTTAATTCCTATGCACTCTCTAGTTTGAATTATGCTTTCTCAAAATCAACCAAGGCCTTAGGATGATCAAACAGGGCTGTGTATGGTGTGTAGTGATGGTGTAAATAAACTAGGTTAGCTCAAAAGATGCCTTGCAATGGAATAAGGAAGAGGAGAGGCTCTCTATGTGTATATATCTCTTCTTGATATTTTTGTTCAACCCTCAAAACAATCCTAGAGCCTTCCTTTTACAGAATTCAAGCTCAAGAGATGGCAAATATCTTCAAAAATAGACAGCTGGCTGCCTCCTGCCCAGAACAGTGTTTAATACCATCGAAGGCCAGCCGGCCATTCAATACCCACGGCCGACCATCACCAATGCACAACCAGGCCTTGATGGTTTCCCTTGTTTTTTTGGTTCAAACTTAACTCATGGAGGGAAAGGTCCAAAAATAAAGCTCATAGGTTCAAACAAAGTAAATGTTGAAGACTTGAGGTTATTTCGGGAGCCTGATTGATTCTGAATCGCTGCGAATTTGTAATTCAACTTTCATCATCGAGTGCATCGAATCAAGCGTCCGAGTCTCACGGGCAATCAAAAGTGGGTGTCTACTATGACTGATTCCGAATCGCTGCGAATTCACAATTCAACTTTCATCATTGAATGCATTGAACCAAGCGTCTGAGTCTTGCGAACGGTCAAAAATGGGGTGTCTACATTTATGTTCGGCACTACAGTACTGGAAAAAAACTTATATGTTCGGCATTACAGTGCTGAACGAAGACTAGTTGTTCGGCATTATAGTGTTGAATGAGTCATTTTTATTCGATTGTACAATGTTGAATAACAAGGATTTGTTCGGTTAGCCAGTGATGAACATAAAATTCTTGTTTATTCATTAGTCATTGTAATAGACAAACCAATATTTCAAACAAACAAACTATCAAACCAATTCAAACCATCAAACAAATTCCAAACAAATTCATTGAATTCAATATCATTGCTAAACCATCAAACACTATCAAACTAATTCATTGAGCACCCAAAAAGGTATGGTAAAGTCATATACAAGCCTAGCTCATACTTGTGTCATATACAAACCACCATTAAAATGTATGCCAAAAATATTTCTCAAACAAAATAACATATACTAAAGTGTTATTTGACCTTTGTTATACTTGTGTCTTACATGTAATAAATTCTAACATATGTTTGAGACTAAGATTTCAAAAAGCACATTTAAAACATTTGAAACCAACAAATACTAAAGTCTAAGATGTTGTTTTCATGTTTCATGCGACGAGTGTACACCAAGTTTTCTGATGGTGTATGTTTTTCACTAGACTGTTGGCTCTCCAAGACTTGTGTTATCTTCTTCATAGCATTGCATAACATATCTCGGGTGGGAGCTACTTCATTATATCCCATTTCAATCATTGAACATGAAATGCTTAAGGCACTGTCAATGCGCTGCAAACAAGAAAATAAAACTTAACCATTGCCTTAAACAAAATATATATGAAAATGAAAAGGTTAAAAGTTGACGTACGAATTGAAGTTGACGATAATCAACTAATGTCTCAGTGCATGGGTTATACTTAGAACGATATGTCGGGTTTTGAACTTGCGCGTGTGAAATAGAAGTAAACCAGTCCAAGTAACCTATCACACAATCCCATGGATGCAAGATTAGAAAGCTATGCGCCGTCTCAACAACAAGTGATTTTCCCCAACTCTCCCAAATCGTAAGTATTTATACGCAATGTTGCACTGTTTTGTAGTAGATCCTCTAGAGGCTCAAACTGGAGCAAGTGGACGTGAGGGAATAGTTTGTACCCTGCCAAACTATCTCAGCACCCTATCCGGATGTATGGTTCAACAATGTGCATATATTTTAAGCATCCACAATACTAAGCAACATCAAAAAAAGGATGCTCAATACGCTTATCATGGTGTGGATCCCATATAACCTACAACAGTCAAATATTTATACGTAAGTTATGAATTAGGTTGAATAATAGCAAGTAATATGTACATACACGGAGCTAAGGTTGACACTTACGTCATGGGTCTCGAATCTGTCGAGGTCCTCTCGCAACCTTTGTAAAATAGACGTTGATGAACTAGATTAGGTGCAAGAAATCAACGAAAGACACGAGGCTAATCTTCTTTATAGTCCAAATTGGGGTGGGGTCTAGCACCAACAAAACGCTCATAAATCCAAGCTTCCAGCAATGTCATGTATCCTGCCATCTGTTTCATGGCATACCTTGTAGCAGCACCTAATTGTCGGTATAAAAAAGCCAATGCGATTGCACCCCAAGCATAAAAAGCAACCATCTCAAATCCATAAGAAAGACAAATATACTATCGAAACACTTGTCCCAATCTTGTCTGCAACAAGGAACAACCTAACAAATATAACAAATATGCCCTAGCTGCACACTTAATGGTATTATCATTCTCCGCATCGACACTGACCCAAACCATTGTCTCAATCATTCTACCTTGATAGACTGGCCCTATGCTACCTTCAACGCTACATTTGCTCATCTACTGTTACTCTCAAAGCCTCAACTAGCAGATTTGCAGCCTCAACATTTGATAACTTCTTGCAAAAGACAGATTTACTAATCACTGGAATCCCTAAAATTACACTAACGTCATCTAAGGTTGGTGACGTCTCACCCAATGGTAGATAAAACATGTTTGTCTCTGGCTGCCATCTTTCCACAAAGGCTAAAACTATAACTTTGTTCACAAATTTATATAAGCAACTCTCTAAAGAAATCAACCCTGAATCCATAATTAAACCATGAAATTTGGACTGTTCATTTTTTTCCAAGTTGAATGACCATTCACCAACTTTAAAACCATGATTTAAGCATTTAAGTATTCTGCATTTCTGCAACATAGAATAAAAAATAAAAAATAAAAAAAGAATTAGTAAAGTTGAAACAAAATTTAAAACATTAAATTAAAGAATCATCTGGCCCTTAAAGAATTATGCTAAATTTTTGCTGCTATGTGACAATGAAAACTCTTCAAAATTGAAGAATCATCTGGCCCTTCAAGAAAAGGTCCAGTAAGATCTTCATTAACTTTTCCAGTTGTATCTGTGGTTGGTCTTCATAGTCACCCATGTCTGTTGGTTCATCACCCGGATCATCACCCATATCTATTGGTTCATCACCCAATTCATTACCCATGTCACTAACATTCAATTGATTGCCCCTATCGTTTTCAACCTCAACCATTTTTGCTAGAGCAGCCCCTATGTCATTCATGTCTATTTATTAAATCCGCTACCTTGATCCTTAGTCTTACGAGTGCGTCGAGGTCTCTTAGCCGCTTTTTGAGAAATAAGATCATTATGTCTCCTAGACGCTGTTAGGCGATCTCGAATAGTTTCCACCATAGCTGTCCACCAAGTACAATTAGATGTTAGTCAATGAGAGTGACCTACTAAATCCATATTCATTTAGTTAGTTACATTTCAAACTTCTCACTTACAAAAGTAGCCAAAGGAAGAATTGCAAAATATAATGTGAAAATGATAATTGGTTTTTAGAAAATGGACAAAAACATTAAAAGGGAAGAATGCTGAAACCAAAAATCCATCACATGATGTACAAAGGGTGACAAGCCTCATTTAAACATCATTCATCAACATACAAAATACTATTTTATCAATCATAATCATAAACAATATCATCAAATGAATTTAAATATTGAATAGATCATCCATAAAAATACATAAATAAATCCATATTATTTTGTATAAGTAATACCATAATGTTAACATTCATCAAATGTTCGTACCAAAAATTCCATTGGACCAATGCAAATAGAACTATAGAATATAAACAGTACAAATTGTCATTCTTCTTATAAACAGTTTGTTTTCCTCTTCAAGACCTCAATAACTCTTCTTCAATTGTTCTATTTTGATTTGTTTTTTGGATTTACTCTGTTTGGTCTTTTGTTTTCGTTTTCATGTTTTCATAAAGAAAAATAATGAAAAATCAAAAACACCCAATCTTTTTTTTTTTTTGGTTTCATTTTGGTGTGAAAACAGTCTTTGAAAATTTAAAAACTAACTTTTTGAGATTTCTTAAAAAGAGGGTTGTTTCCAACCAAAAATAAATAAATAAAATTCAGAAACAGTTTAACAAACAAAACTTTCTAGAAAATAAAAACAGGACACAAAAACACAACAAAATAGGCCCTACTAATCCAATAGGACACAACAGTTTGCCAAATATATATATATAATAAAGGAAATCAGAAAAACAAAACACAAGCAAAACATGCCCCAGTTATCCAAACGAATTTTATGAAAACCAAAAACAAAAACATGCCCTAATAATCCAAGAAAGACAAAGGGTTTAGTTTTCAGTCAGCCAAACAAATTTTTTGAAAGACAAAGGGTTTTGATATTTTTGTTTTATTTTATTTCTATTTGGCATGTAGACTTCTATTAGATTATAATATTCAAGCCATGCATTAGGTTATAATATTCAAACCTCTATTCCCTAAAAAATTTGAATTTTATGTGAAATCAAGCCATCCATTATATTATAATATTCTCTCACAATCAGGGTTTAGTGTGGTTGTGGTTTTGGTTGGTAAAGGTTTTTGTTTGTGTGGTCATGGTTAATTGCAGAGAAGAGAGAAGCAAATTATACCTTTGATTTTTAAGAAAAAGTCTACAGTTTTGTTGTGTACGGCTCCACCACCAGCAAGAGATTGGTGTCAATAGCAAGAGACGTTCTCAAAAACAAAAACAAAACAAAACAAAACAAAACAAAAATATAATAGATTGTCGGTACAGGAGGAGATGAAACATCAAGAGATCGTCGATGCAAACGGAGATAGACAGTCAGTAATAAGGGAATGAGAGGGCATGAAAAATTGGGTGGGTGTGCATTTGATTATGATAATATTATGAATATAGGTAGATTTGGTAATACGTGGGGGTGTCCAAAAAAATGTTATTAAAATTTACGGTTTAGGGTTGGGGTCCAAAGAAATGGGGGGTCCAAATAATTTAGACAGGTGCTAATAGCAACAGTCATATTTTAGTGAGGGGATTAACTATATGAAATACCATAAATACCTTTTGGTATTTTTGATATATTTTAATATTAAAAATTATATTTTATAAATATTTTTTGTAATATATTATTTTAATATATATATATATATAATGACATTTTAATAATATAAAAAAAAATCACACATACAAGTATAACTTTGTTATCTTTGTAAAATGAAGGTCAAAATTGCCATTCCCCCTCCAATTCTCAAATCCCCCAATCCCATGGGATTAGACTACCAAACCCACCTCCCTTGTGGCATTATTAGTCCTCGCCTTGGAGGGTTTTAATAGTCCTAGGGCCAATTTGTTTTTAGAAGTAGAATGAGGGATTGATAGTGAGAATAGAGGGGATTGTTAGTGAGAATAGATGGGATTGATAGTGAGGGGATTAAGTAAAATTGTATTTATTTTGATGATAGTTGTTAGTGCGGGGATTGTTAAATTATTTTTATATAAAAGAAATAGAAAATAATAAAACAAATAAAATTATGATTTTTACTTAACAAAAAATACAAAAACATTAAACATTAATGTTCAAAAAAAAATGCCAAAAAAAAAAAAATTTGCCGGAAGACTAATTTTTTAATACCAAGTCTTTGGCCTCTATCTTAATCCTAACATCCAAGGCCCCGTTTGTTTTCAGAGATAGAATGGAGGGGATTCATAGTGAGAAAAAAAATAAAATTATGTTTGTTTTGATAATAGTTAGTAGTGTAGGGATTGTTAAATTATTTTTATATAAAATAATAAAACAAATAAAAAAAATACAATGATGTTAAAAAAAAAAATGCCCAACATGTAAAAAAAAATTTTAAAAAATAAAAATTTTCTAGAAAAAAAAATAAAACAAATAAAACAATGATTTTTACTTTTTTTAAAAAAAAAAACTAAACATTAATGTTCAAAAAAAAAAAAATGCCCAACATGTAAAAAATAAAAAATTTCTAGTCCTTGGACTATTTTTCTAATACCATCTCCACCTCCTCCATCCCAATCCCCCTTCTAAGGCCTATCCTAATACCAAGGGATTAGGAGTCCCCTCCCCTTTTGTCAAAACAAACATCCCATATAGTGGGTCTCACCTCACTATCAATTCCAACATAAATGTTTGGGACCCCTTTTTTTGGTGGTTTCATGACCCCCAATTTGATCTTGGCCCTTAATGTATGTGGGGGGTCCACTCATGTATGTGTGGGCCCACATTATAAGTGGTTGGGATGAGAGTGGCGGTTGTGGGAGTCATGTATGTATGGGGGTCTCTATCATAATTGCAATCCCAATCCCCTCCCTATAACCTCGAACAAATAGGGCCCGAGGCCCATCTTAATTCGGAGGGCTTATAAATTCCCTCTCCATCGCCCAAAACAAACACATTATTATGTTCCAATCAAACATAATTTTTGTAGGACCCATGGGACTACTAATCCAATCTCATGACCTTTGGACTAAAACAAACAGGCCTTCATATTTTCCTTTTTCCTTCATTACCTAATTGTTTGATTAATTAAAATGAAAATTAATTTCATACCCTATAAATGAAGATTTGAATTTCAAAATTTTTCCCTGTAGATAAAAATTAAATAATTAGTTTAAAAATGCAATGTTTTGTCAAAAGGCTCCAAAAGTCTATTCCTAAATTCTCATAATTTTAAAAAAATTTCTTTTCTACATGGCAACCCTCTTTGATTATCTTTAATATTTTCCTTTTCCTTTCATTTTCTAATTGTTTGATTAATTAAAATAAAAATTAATTTCATAACTTATAGATAAAGATTTCAATTTCAAAATTTTCCCCTATAGATAAACATATAAAAACAGATAAATAATTTAAATTTTTAATTTTATGACTTACAAATAAAGATAAAAATTAAATAATTAGTATAAAAAATTAATTTCATAACTTATACGTAAAGATTTGAATTTCAAAATTCCTCCCATAGATAAACACATAAAAATTGATAAATAATTAATAGAAATTAATTTCATGGCCTACAGATAAAGATAAATGTTAAATAATTTATTTTAAAAAATAGAATTACTCATCTTTTTTCCTTCATTTTGAACTTTAATTAATTCCATAGCCTGTAAATAAAAATTAAATGCTTAATTAAAAAAATAAAAAATAAAACTAACTACTCCCCTCTTTTTCCCTTCGTTTTGAATTATTATTTTTGAATCTTACTTATTTGATATTTACTCTCTTTTTCTCAAAATTCACACTTCCCAACTTACTCTCCTCACTTTTTGTAAAGATTTGTTGGTATTTGAAGTTTGGTCGGATTAATTTTTTTATTTTATTTTATTTTAATCATTATCACCATAGTCATCTTTATCTTATATATTAACTGGATTTGTTGGCACATTAAGTTTGGGAAAAATGATCAAAAAGTCTATTTTAGGATTTGTTACTTCGTTTGGTTCTAGAGTTTTTCTAATTCACGTGGAAGTCCTATTCAATTTGACAATATTACTTTGAGGTCCTGTTTTCAATTTTTTGTATGGTCTGCTGGATGAATGTGCCCTTCCCGCAATTAGAGTCGACATTCTGGGGATCACATACTTTCTTATCACATTTCTGCGTGATTGTTTTTGGAAGGTAAATCCCAATCTTGGTGCAGATGAACTAAATTGGGGGTGATATTGTGGTGTGACATGGTTGTTAGGTCACGAAAATTATCCAGTTTCCATCGTCGGAGTCCAGTGAGGTCGTTGTTCGTCGCAATCAGGTATGGTGTGATTTTACATGTGTCGGTGTCTTACTTGTTGTTGAGCATTTGTGTGTGTGTTTGTATGTTTTGGATAGGTCACACGCACGTGTGTTAAATTCACGAGTCTAAACAGTTACATATTCAAAATTAGGTTGCAGTAGGTAGGGGGTTGATGACATTTCTAATCATAGATGCGTACATATATATGTATATCACAAATCAATTTTTTCTTATGTGGACCAGGTTGTATTTCAAGAATGAAGGCTAATTTGATGTTATCGTATTGTTATGATGCTACAAATGTCGCATACAACCTGTAATCTCTGTACTCATTTGGCAGTTTGGTCAGTTATTTGTGTGGCAAGTTCCCGATTTTGACACTAAAAAGAATGTGTTTGTGTTTCAAGATCTGGGATATAACAATGTACCATTACAAAATGACACCGATATGCACAATATGGTATGCCTTGCCCGCTCTTTCCAATTGCAACTTATCGACATTACTATTGAACTACGTAGTGGTGGGGGTGTTGGTATGAGTTATGCAGACGAACACAATGTCGAACCCGATTTGAGAGGTGTAAAACGATCAAGCAATGCTATTGATGTGAACGACGATGGTGATTTTTTACCTAATTTTTGTCCCCACAATGAACGGTGTTTTTGTCAACCCCATGGACTCATGGTCTAACCCATGTGGAACAAAGTTTCGAAGGCGGCGCAATCAAGTTTTGGGCAGTCCTTTACAAATATGCGGTGGAGTGTGGGTTCAAGTTCAACTATGTGAAGAATGACTTTATGCAGATTACCGTGATGTGCAAGATGCGAGACATTGCGGGATGTCAATGGTCGTTGCATGCATGGGCCTTGAACGTAAATGGTTATTTTTACCTTCGAAAATGGGTAAAAGAACACACATGTGGGGTGGCCGTCCGAACAACAAAAAACCCAAGACTTGGGTCAGATTTGGTGTACTATTTCTTCTCAGATCGTATTCAGGACAAACCACTCACATGGCCAACAGATGTTATTTTCGACTTAAAGAAAGATTACGGACTAGAAATTATTTATCGTGTTGCGTAGTTGGGTGTCAAAGAGGCTCGAGGCGAACTGTTTGGTGCATATTCCATTTCATTCAACCAATTGCATTGGTATAGCAATGTTGTTGTGGATTACAACCCAAGAAGTTATATCAACATTGATTACAATGAACACAACCACCGGTTTTAAAGATATTTCATATCATTCAAGGAACACATTGATGGATTCAAACACTGTTTGCCACTACTATTTTTGGATGGTACTTTTTTGAAGGGAAAGTTCAAAGAAAATCTACTAGCTACCTGTAGACACCCCATTTTGACCAACCTTAAGACTTGGGCGCTTTGTTTTGATCACCTGATGATGAAATCAAGAAGGTTTTTCTTATAGAATCTTCAGTAAGAAAATAGAATTTGAGCTTTATTTCCAACCCTAAACCTATTTTGGCAAAGTGTTTTAATTAGAAACAAGTCTTCCCATTTCAAAAACAATCACAAATTACCTTTCTAGGAGAATATTCCGTTAGAAAGACAAATATTCTGTTAAGGTAGGGAATATTCTGTTAAGTCAAGGAATATTTCATCCACATGCAGAATATTCTGTCAAATGTTGACTATGACGCTCATGTGGCGATCTTGCTGACGTGGCATGACTTGATTGGTCCTTGCTAATGATGTGGCGTTGATATGTCTTTACCCAAAAAAAGAAACAAGAATGCTGGTGAAGGGGTTTGAACCCCCAACCTAAGACTCCACATCCTAAACCTTAACCACTGTGCCATAAAAGGTGAAATTTCAGTGTGTATAAGCCATGGAAGGTGTATATGGAAATAACTCCAAAAATTCTGAAATAGTTAAATTTCAATAGTGGTTGATCAAAAGAAAGAGTGAGTGTTGATGAAAGTAAGGAAAAATAAGAGAGTTAGCCACTTTTCCACCACACATACCCAAAGCTCCATTCTAGTTTCGAATTGAGGATTAAGAACACACTTCTTAAACTCGAGGGTGATCAAGAAGAAGTTTAGAAATCAAGAAGTTCAATCTTTCTTTAGAAGGTGAATTTCTAGTCTTTCATTTTCTTATATTTATTTTCTTACTTCTTATTTCATAGTGTATTGTTATAATCCAAGTGGTTTGTTTATCTCATATTTGTTTTCTTACTTTATATTTCATAGTGTGTTGTTGTAATCCAAGTTATTTATTTAGCTCATAATTATTTATTTATTTATTTATGCTTATTTGTTTGCTCTTGTTTCATATTAGTTGTGTTGTAAGCTAACCAGTAGTGGTTAGTTAAGCCACCTACATATTTCTTGTTTGTTCCTTTTCTTGATTTTGCAACAAGATAGATTTTGCTCGGCCTAGTTGGCCGCCTGGCCGGTTAGCTTCTTTTGGACAAGATGGCGTAATCTCCCAACAACTCCAAAAATTCTGAAATAGCTAAATTTCAGTAGTGATTGATCAAAAGAAAGAGTGAGTGTTGTTGAAAATGAGAAAAAAAATAAGAGATTTATCCATTTTTCCACCACACATACCCAGAGCTCCATTCTAGTTTCGAATTGAGGATTGAGAACACACTTCCTAAACTTGAGGGTGATCAAGAGGAAGTTTGGAAATTAAGAAGTTCAATTTTTCTTTGGAAGGTAAATTTCTAGTCTTTCATTTTCTTAAATTTTCTATCTCATATTTATTTTCTTACTTCTAATTTCATAGTATTTTGTTATAATCTAAGTGGTTTGTTTATCTTATATTTAGTTTCTTACTTTATATTTCATAATGTGTTATTGTAATTTAAGTGGTTTGTTTAGCTCATAATTATTTATTTTATTTTATTTTATTCTTTTTGCTTATTTGTTTGCTCTTGTTTCATATTAGTTGTGTTGTGAGCTAACCGGTAGTGGTTAATTGAACCATCTACACATTTCTTATTTGTTCCTTTTCTTGATTTTGCAACAAGACAGATTTTGCTCGGCCATCTTTTGGACAAGATGGCGTAATCTCCCAATGTTGACCAATTTCCGCCGACGATTCCAAGGAACATGAAGCTTTTATTTTGTTTATTTTTATTTTGAGTGTTTTTTGAGGTTATATTTTATTTTATTGTAATATTTCCTCCTCCTCTCTCTCTCATTTGGTTTGTAATAATTTATTCAAAGTGTTGTAATAATTTCTCGCCCCCACTTCTTTCTATCTCGTTCTTTTACTTGCTTTCCTTATTTGTGGATATGCATCATTTTTTCTTATTTTATTTTTTTTAGTATATCCTTGATGTGCATCCATGTTTCGTGCATCTTGATTCTGTTAATTTTGCTTTTGTGGATTTAATCAATTCCTATGTGATTATGTGCGCAGGACGGCGGTAAATATGTAAGTTTTTATGCTTTAGCATCCTGCTTGTGTGTGTCTTTCTTACTATGTTTAGCATCCTACCATGAGATTATTTGCTTATTTGATATAACTGTATAAATGCCGGTAGATGGAGGTTGTGTCGCTTAATTTGGAATAATGTTGATTTTTATGTTTGTAAACTCAATTTATTTGGGTTATACATCTTCAAAACTACATAAAATCAAGTTGTTCCAAAGTGGGTGACATAGTCTATACCTGTATGCTTCACATAGTAATTTTTTTAGGATTTATTAAATAATTAGAATATGAACACATAAAGGAAATAAAAATCCTATCATGGTTAGTAAAGGCTGATCTTTTGATCGGGTGAGCGGGGTGCTCAATTGATGACCTTCCCCCTTCATACCTAAGGTTCCGAGCTAAGCATCCTTGGTTACAATGAACAGTGGCCTTAGCACGAGTCACGGGTTTCCTAATTTTTCTAAAATAAAAATTAGGTGGCAACTCTGAGATTTGATGACGCAATTCATTTTTGGCAAATGTTTTTGCAATAAAATGGATTTTCTAAAAGTTTCCAAATGTGGACTCTAGTTTACATTTCACGTTGCACTTGTGAAGCTAGATCAAAGTGACCGAGGGTCCGAACTATTTAACGCACATGGGTACTCCTCGGGCATGTTGCATTACCACTACCAAGGATGGTAACCAAGGTATGTACGCTATAACCGTCCAATGATTTTCCCAAGCATTGAACTTAATGCACTTGGCAAATAGTGTTTTTAAATACCATGCTCATTTGTGATTGTCCAAATTTTTGACAAGAACGTTAATCAGATCTTATTACCAGACATGCATGTTCTCTTTAGTTGTTGTAATTGTCGACTCTGAGAACGAGACAAACTGGACTTGGTGTCTATAACACTTGCGGAACGTCATTGGCAACGATAACACAATGACGTTCGTGTCTGATCACTATGTGGAACTTATAGAATCAATGCCCAACATCTTCCTAACAACGCACCATGCTTTCTGTTTACAACACATTCAACAAAATCTGCAAGACAGACTTAAATATGTAAACTACCTGCATCAGGTTGGGTTGGTTTGCAAATTATGTGAATGCGCATATGCACCCACCATAGCTACCTTCAATCAAATGGTGGAGAAATTCATTAATTCTGGAAAAAATAGTGCATGTAGAATTTCTCCAAGACTTAGACCCGAGACATTAGGAAAATGCGTATTTCAGATGAGTCTATTTGCTTGCTTCACAATTGGTTCATATGACGACTACGTAACATGTCCACTATCCAAATCACATTTTAAATCTTGATAGACGTAAATTTTTTTGATGTAAGGGCAACCGGTAGTGTGAGATGTGCTCGAACGTCGCAGAATCGTTCAACAATTGGATCACTGAGGTGTGACACCTTCCAATCACGCATTTTGTGGACAGTATAGATACCCTAATAATGCGTCAAAGAGCAAAACGGGTGGCCAAATCACACAAATGGGCTAGAAAGATATGTCTGAAAATGGAGTCCTGACTAGAAAAGGCTTAAAATAAAGGTAGATCATGGACAATAAACCAATCAAACGTCAATGTTTATGAGGTCCATTCACACATGTCGGTGCTAGTAGACGTTGGCAAGCAAACATGTTCATGCTTCCAATGACAGATCAATGGGTTTCCTTGTGCACATGCGGTGGCTGTAGTGCAAAAGTGGTCGAGATCTTTCAGACCTTATAGAACCATTTTGACATTGCCGAATACCAACAGTCATATGCCACCAACATATCTCCAATCCCAACTGTCGAGCAACCATCATTCAATGTAGAAGACTATGTGATACGACCACCGTGATCAAACGACCATCAAGGAGGCCCAAAAAGAAGAAGATACCATCACGTGGAGAAAAAATGCAACAAATACGTTGCATTAGGTATGGTCGAATAGGGAACACCAACCGAAAGACATGCAAGGAATCGATTTAGATTGCTATGACGCCTATTAGTCCTCAACACAACCAACCAGTGTGGAATCACACTTGCCATTTTCATCATTCAAACAAAAGAAATAATCAGTGGGATTTATATGACCCATTGTTTTCCTTTTAAATATTGGGCTAATTATTATGCTTAATATTGTGGGATTTCTAAGCCCCATCGTTCTCCCTTTAAAGATTGGTATAAGTTTTGATACTTTTTTGTGTGCTAGTACTTTGTGTGACATTGATTCACATACTCACAATACAATAATTTATTTTGTTCATTTTCCACCGGTGCATGTTTCAGGTGTCCATATTGACTTATCAGTAAGACACATCATCATTCCTTCTAATATTGGATGAATTTTGATGCTTATTCATTGTGGAATTTTTCTAAGACCCACTGTTTTTCGTTCAAAGTATAGACTACTTTTCATGCTTATGTTTGCATTAGTTATGCGCGGGACATTAGTTCACATGCTCACAAACCAACAACATAGGCAGTACAATTTTAATTATTGCATGTTCCGTGTGCATGTAATAACTATTTGTTTTCACATTGTCTAATATTATTTTATCAACATGTACTACTTACATATTTCGACAATACATATTTTGCCATCAGTATTGTATTTTGTTCTATCTAAACACGATGACCAACTGGGGAACAAACGTTACATACAATGGACAAAAATGGCACAACCAATATTTCACGAAAAGCACAATCACACTTTCCATCACGCTCCATATTAGCAATGACAACACCGTAACTTAGCATTAGATATGTTCGAGTCTCTTATGCCGTAATGTTTACACACACTAACAAACCACATAAACACCACGCGTACATATTACTTGACAGCGAAACTAACTGGCACATGACATGTACCCTCACACGTAAATAGTTCGACAGTGCCATGTCCTCAATAACATCTATGCGAACAAGTATCACACACCACCTCTTGCATTACACGCAAACACACATTGCACAACACACAACAATAGTTTCAGAAGACATTCACAACTTAAATGGTGACATTTTTATTTAATTAAACTACTGTTACCATGACGCACACACATGACACTAAAAAACAATATCTGTGATTCTAATAACCACGAACACTAACTAGCTACTAAACAAAACAGGCTAAACACACAATTTAAGTGGCACACAGTATGTCGAAAAAAAAAAAAGAAAAAAAAAAAGGTCACTTAATGAACAAGACTTCACAAAAACAAACAAAAAAATAGACTTTACTTTGTGGATCCCATGCATGTCAATCAGTCATCCGGTATACCTTATCCCTTAATCCCCTCTCGGGGTCATTGACAAAGCCTTAACCATGTTGGTGTGCAAAACAATACAGTTGTCCCTTTGCAAGAAATAGTTGACATTGATGTGACGCGCATATTGCTGCATTATAGCGCACACAATTAGTGCACAGTCCAACCTGCATGACCAAACAATCGATCAACACATCGACACAACATATATTTATAAATTATATACGATATCACATGCGTTTTGGTCATTTAAAATGTTTAGTCAAATTACACGTACAAGCCCACTTTTTGCTCGAGGCAATCTGAAACTACTTCAAAGTCATGCTCAAAATCTTGTATCAAGGCAACATCAACCCCTCCCCCCTCCCCTGGTATGTACTTAAATGTTGTTTAACCATCGCAAGCACACATTTTTTATGGAATTTAAAATGCACATGTCACAACTGGAGTAATGCTATGCATGAAACACAATAGCACCTACACCAATGTTGAACAAAAACCAAACAGTGTAGTATATTACCACAAACATGGCCTTCATGAAGTGTGCGTCCTCAGACCTATTACGAGGCCTCATTGGGTTATAATGCTTCCAGGTCCCAACCTCAGTATTGTACACCACAAGAGTCCAATGCGCTTTGTGGCATATAGGAAAATATGCGTACCTACTGCACTGGGCAGCAGTCATGTTGTCCAATACCTCACTCAAGAACTCTTGTTTTTAGTGCTAAGCATCCCTTGAAATGCCCATCATGTTATGTTAATACTTCCTATATTGACAAACGAACAAAAAAAAAAAAAAAAAAAGAAGAAGAAGTTAACAATGTACGAGGCATATCCTGCTAAAAAAGTACGATGTCTTTGGTGTATCTTGTTTAACAACAGAGGCCATTTGTTCTATTAACAATAGCTCTGTGTAAACATCGATCACCTAACACACACCACCATTCACATCAACTATAACGGTAAAACTCGAAAAAAATAAACTTGCTACACCAAGCCGTTTCGTAACAAAATATGAGCACAACTTATGTTTCCACACACACCTGATTTGGTTACGAGCCTCTTCACATCAGTAAAATACACACATCGTTCCTACCGCCAGCTCACATTATGGCCCTACGAGGAAAACAATTAACGTGTCACAACATATATGCCACCAATAAACATTAAACAAAATGAAAATGACAATTCAAACACACTTGTCGCCACGCTGCATGTACGCGTTATTGATTTTTTCCTTATCCTCGACTGTCATCATTTTCTAAACACCAAGGCGGTGGTTAATATCAAAACCAGACCACTTATCCTTCGATGGTATTATTACATTCTTAGTAATCACGTCCTCAATAACACCGCACTCCTTGCTACACACACTGTCATCCATGAGCTTAAAACTCAGACCGTTGCACAAAATTTCCCCAACCTTCCGTACTTAAACTTCGGCAATTTTAGTTCCTTTCGTACTTTATTCTTGATGTTCCTAACAAATGAATTTTGTCCACCTGCAACTAGTGCACCCTCCAAGTTGTTTGTTTCCACCAATTCCACATCAGCATCATCCATAATAATGGCGTCATACACAACATCTTCCATTTTAAGTTGTACTACCAACATGCCCCCGCCAGCAGACTCGCAGTCCACACTGGTAAAGTACATATCTACTTGGATGGCATCCAACATGCTGTGATCATCAGGTCCATTATTACCCGTTAGGTCGTCCCCAAAAGTACCCTTTTCGTTCACATATTGAAGTGGTTGTGTTACAACATGCACTTCTCGGTCAGCAAGCTAATCTTCTAATGAAGATACCTTTTTCATCAACTCAATATTATCTCGGGCCATCCTGCCAATCTCATCATCCTTCATTAAGCCACCGACAATATGCATGGCTTGTCATTCATTCGCCTTTTTCAGATTATCAACCTCTTCCTCCAGTTTCATAATCACTTCATCACTATCTTTGTTCTCCGTTTCAAGCGCTGTTAATGTAGTAACTAACATTTCCACAAGCTTCACATCATTACCACCCCTTAAGTAAACATTTTCTGTAGCTCCATGCCGTGCCTCGTAATTGACATTCACAATTTCCACATTATCACTCACTCGGCTGACTACTCCTCCACGTTCCAAACCACCACACCACTGAACCGTACCCTCATCCAAACTCATGTCCTTAATCACATTCACACATCTCTATGCCACATCTATATTAAATTGCTCGAACCCACCAACGCCATCCACGACAAAGTCACTAAGAGCACTATCACCTAGTATATACACAGCCATTGTGTCAATACATGCCACATCCGCCACATTTTCATCACCCATATCCTCCCCTTTCAAGATTGCCCGTTCATAAGATTCTAGGATCAAACAGTCAGCCCTAACCTGTTCCATTTTAAGAGTTAAAAAACAAAACAAAACATGTCGCACATACACACAACACATACATTACACAAACACCAAAGGAATAATATCATACAACAGCTCTTTCGAATACTTGAAAGTTGACATGGTTCATAAAAGTGACTGACCGCGTCTTCGCAAGCAAATCGCTTACATTCTATTTCAGAAACCTAGAAAACATTGTCACGGTTTCAACTTCGACAACAGTAGAATGTTCGCACAACTAGTACTGTAACACATCCACAAAACAAATTAGTACAATTCGAAATCAAAACACACTAGTCGTACCGTACCATGATGGCTCACCAACATTACACACAACATATGCCATTGCCAACCATAAAACAACACAAACAAAATAGGAAAACCAATTAACGTAAAATGCATACCAACAAGGCCACCAAGCGTCCTATCACATTGTACGGCGTATAATAAAACTCCCTAACTGACTCTATTAGTGTGTTAAACATTACCTCCATCCAATCATACGTTCACACCATGTCCAAATTGTCGAGGAAGCGAACAAGCGCCCAATTGATTGTCTCCCCAGAAGTAGAGAAGAACAGTTTAACAAAACATACAAACTGAACAGTTTAGCCGTGTCCTCCACGCCCCATTCTATCTTCCCTTGCATAGCATCATGGAACAACATCTTTATGAGCTTTGCGATTATACAACCAGGGTTATGGCATCAGCGTTGGATGAAATTAAATGGTGGTTTCCGGCTGGAGGTCAAGTCAAGGTATTAGCCCCCACATTGTAGGCTGAAAATCAATTTGATGTCTCTTTTACATACCTTAACAGGTACGCCCCCAATGACAAACGCGCCGTGCTGATGACTGTATGACCGAATGATTTTCAACACCAGATCATCACACTTTTGAATTCATTGTGCTCCGGCTTGTTGATTAGTATCAATTCAAACATAAGCCAAAACGGCGTCCTCCACAAGTGTGGATAATGGACATTACATAATCCAACAGTGGACACCATATTTACAATTCCAGCCATGTTAGAACGGAAGTTCAATCTTTGCTTCACATTTTTCGGCGATCCACCCACACGCATACTAGGTTTTACTTGTTTGAACAAGATATGTCCGACCAGCCTCACTCCAATGTTCTCATGCTACAAACCCTCCATATCTTGAACCCTTTTCTGCTCACACGATCTCGTCCATGGGCTCACACTCCTACCCACCGCTACATTCAAAATAAAAAATCAATTTAGCGCGACCACCCAAAAAGTCACACACACACAATACGTTCAGGCACTAAATCAGAATAACCGATATATGTCACAGATCATGGAATCAACGTTTCCAACTCCGACGACACATGGTTTAACAATACACATTAAACAAACACTTGGACACATAGGGAAAGAACGTTTAAACCCACATGGCCACATCAACAACAGTGAACAGATAGAGAAATGTAATTTTTTTTTTCATTTATGTAACATCCACCCATCGGCACGATCAATGTGACACCATTGCCTAACCTGCCGACACTGCCCACAAACCACAACACCATAAACAACCCCAAATCAGCAAACACCCACAAAACAAATTAAGAAACACACACACACACACACACACAAAAACTTGCATATGCCACATTTTCAAATAAACAGTCACATGTTACACATTGTCAAAGCAAAAATCCTAAATCGGTAAAGACCCATAAACCTTAACTACCCATTTTCGAAATGAAATTAACAAACGAATGTTGAAGTTACTTACGTTTGGGTCCCATGATCACAACTCACACACAGTTGCACGACAGCATCAGCAACTGATTCAAAACCAAACACTTTATCGATTACCACGAGTACTACGAAGCCGCTGAAATATTCCACAAAACACATAACATGCTTTAAGGTTTGTATGCAACACACTATGTCACACACCCACCCAATCACGAATTTGAAAGAGTTTAGAGACATTTAAATTTGGAAATTAGATTTCCCTTAAATCGCATGAATGCAGCTCATTCCACATTTCACACTTCTCTGACTTTCAAACGAGGAATTTCTAGAACACTCCATAGGTAACACATGTGTTGTATGTCACATCAGGTGTGTGACATTAGCAACAACCCTAATCCAAACAACCCAGAAATGAGTAAGCTTTTTATTGACAATACGTTACACCCAAACTAATTGCGCTACCAAATGTAACATCCAATTCAAACACAACTAACCATAATAACTTACACACATGAGTAGATACAAATCCCAAATATGGGACATCCAAAAGTTACACACACCAAAACCCCAAATAAGTATTAGTAAACTTTTCCTAAACATTACACCCAAACAAACGCGCCTAATAAGAATATTGGTACGGTCAACTAACAAGTGGTTGTCTGGTCTTTACACATCAAATGGGACCAAATGGAATATAGAAAATAATATAGGAATAATCAGAACATAATTCCAACATATAGGATTTGTTGGTAACTCACCCTTAAGTTTGATCAGATTAGTTTTCTTTTATTTAATTATTAGCACTATATTCATCCTCATGTTATATATTAACTGCTAAAAATTCACATTTAGCCAATGATCACACCAACCATTGCATAAGAATTGATTTTTCTTTATTGTCTCCATTATTTTCTTAGGTTTCCCTCTCCCTCTCACTTCCCGATTCCTTACTGTTTAGTGGAGCCACAAATGGTTTCTTTTTATACATTCCAATAGGTTTGTTTCTATTAATTTTGTATATTTTATTTTCTTACTTGCTTTTAATGTCATATATTTATATATATATACATTTATCTCTTGTAGTGGTGATATATGGCTTGACACATGAGATAAGTTATTGAAAAGAGGAAAAATAAGAAAATGTTTATTTCCAAACACTAACCAATGTACATAATCTGTGTCACACCCCACTTTTTGTTACACAGCTATCATTATCAAAATTCATTATTATAGTCCATTTTCATTAATACAATTTGGAAACAAGTCCACCAACATCCATAAATACAAAAAGGCTCTCTCAATCGTACATACATAAAGAAATACAACATGAATTACAATAAATAAAGTGCTCCTAGGCTAACACTATTACATAAAAGAGAAAGGGTTCAACCTTTTTTACAACAACAGCATTCCACCAACAAATAAAGGCCTTGTGATCAACAGCTAAAGAAGATCCTTAATCTTGAGTCACTTCTCAACATATGCTTGAAAAAGGATTAACATTGTACGATGAATAAAGTCTAGTAGGGATTCCAACATGATCCTAAAAAATAACAATATATAAATAACTATGATCATGAATGCTTCATATCATACTATACAGATAATGTGACGATTTATAACCAAAGTATATTTATATAAGTACTTTTTTCCAAAATCATTCAGCTTATTCAACACACAAAAGATCCACTTTTCTTTCTCATTTCTCATTTCATAAATATCACATAACAACTGGTTTGTTTAAAACATGTTCACAAAAACTCGATTATTTCTCATTACTTACGCCCCAATACATGATCTTCGTTTATTTCTAATACGTTCATAACATTCCCCTGCCTTAAGCCCATGGTAAAGAAACACTTTCAACAACTTATCCAATATGCCTATATGCATACATATACATCTTAACATGAATACGAAAACAACACATGTGCAATGACCACTACACTATCACATCTGACAACCTGGCCTCATCTAACCATAACCATTACCACGCATGATATATACAGATACACTGAGACAAAATGAGAAATGAAGCAATGCTCTACCTGCCTCAAGCACGGTAAGCCAAGGATACACATTTCCATAACGAAATGCCAATTTACCAGACACAAGCTAGAAGGTAATGGTACCTCTGTCAATTTACCAAACACCGGCTGGAAAATAATGGTACCTCTACCAAGTTCTCCAAGCGCTAGCTGAAAGGTACTGGAACCTCTCATTCTAAGCGCGTGTACATTACCAACCATCACAACATGCTAAAAGCATAAATAATACAAGTGTAATACATACACATAATCTATTCAACACATCAATGTCATCCTCTACTGATGACTAAGGAAAAAATCTCTAAGTATATGCATTTGTAGGAGCCGAATAATTGGCAAAATTAGAAGCGCACGCTCTGATAGATAGATACTACTCGACTTCATCCTGCACGATCAGGAGGCTGAATGCATTTGATAGGCCGAGTATCTATTGAACTATGAAGCCGAGTAAATAAGAGAATAATGAGTGAAAAGTGGGCCAGGCCGCGAGGCCCAGGAAACGAGTATAAATAAAGGAACAACAGATGAAGAAAGGTATGTAAGAACTATTACACTTAACTTAAAATACAAGTAATCCAGAGAGTAGAGACTAACTTGCCCGTCGGAGTGCTAATTCCGGCACCCCCGACCGGAGTGTTGATTCCTTTTCAAGTGGCTAGCTGAGGATCACAAGCGTCCCCCAAGACCAGAAGAGTATTTCCGAACTACTTCTCCACAATTTGCGCCATTTGTGGGAATACTCAAATACATCCATGGCGGGCGTAACAGAAGACCCTCCAATAGTCACTGATGAAACCACACAGAGAGACAACCTCACTCCAACAACCATGCTTGGATCGGAGACTATCGCCGCAAGACGCGCCTTGAACTTTGCCTCACCCTCAACTTCGGAGCATGAGACAATGCAGGCAATCATGGAACAAGCAAAGCAAAATGAACAAAGTTTGGAGAACATGATCGCTGAGAACGAGCATCTCCGTCAAGATCTGGGCTTGGAGGTAGCGAAGTCCAAACAAGTTGTACACCTAGATCCCGAACGATCTCCGAGGACAGGTGGTCGACGACCTCGAGCTCGACAAGTCGACACTGATAGTGACTCAGACTCATTATCCCTGGAGCCTAAGAAGAAGGGGCGACCTAAAACTACAAGTTCTTCTGAAGAGAGTCCCCGTATAAGGCATAAGCGAAGAAGAAACAGTTCAGATGAAGAAGACCAACACAATCCCTTTGTACAATGGATTGCAAAGGCAGTGCTACCCAAGAAATTCAAAGCACCGTCATTCACCTTGTACGATGGTAAATCAGACTCCATCGATCACATCCACCATTACAAGCAAGCCATGACGCTGCATGCAGATGATGAGGCTTTGATGTGCAGAATATTTCCGAGCAGTTTAGGACCACTAGCTGTCAGGTGGTATTATAAACTGGAGCTGGTTTCGTTTAAAAGCTTCTACCAGCTCCAAAAATCCTTCAGGGTAAGGTTTATCACTAATGAGGTCCAGCCAACTCAAGCCGATTCCCTCTGGGCAATACAGATTCAACCGGGGGAAACCCTTCGAGCCTACTCAGCGCGGTATTGGGAATGTTTCAATCTGGTAGACGATGCTTGCAATAATACCATGGCCATCACCGCCTTCAAGATGGGACTGCATCCCGACAGTGCTCTCCGCGGCTCTTTGACTCGACGGCCCCCCAAAACAATTTGGTCGTTGATGAAGAAAGTTGAAGAATACTATAAAGTGGCAGATGATGCCTTGCAGGTTAAAGCCAAAAATTTGACCAACAAGACGGCTCCTACTGAAATTGCTTAGCCGTTAAATTCTGTAGCACCTCAGAGCCTTGAACCACGGCATCGGGCAAAACGAGATAAAAGACGGGATTCTCGCCGATCAAGCGACCAATGCTCCCACCGAGCAAATGAACAGCTACAAGTCAATAGCAGGCGCACAAGGCGCACCGACAAGAAATATACTGAGTTGTCAAAGCCAATTAGCACGGTCATGTCCAAAATCCAACATCTTCCATTCTTCAAGTGGCCGACAAAGATGGTGGGACCTCCCAACACTCGAAGACGGGATAGGCAGTGCGAGTATCACAAGGATCATGGCCATGAAACTGAGAGTTATTATGCATTGAAGGATCACCTGAAGGAATTGGTACAGGATGGTTGGCTACAACAGTACGTCCGAAAGGGCAACTCAACCAAAGCAATAGCCTTGAGACAGGATTCCCCTCCATTCGGTGTGATCCACATGATATACAGCTTGCCAATTTCATCCACGGTGCATACGATTCAGTCAAATCTCAACCTTCAAAATCAACTCACTCCGTCTAAACGGCCCCACAATGGGTATTCTGGATTGGCGTTGAAGCCGAATAATGGATAAGGAGTTGGGAGAGATCCGATTCTGAGAAGCTAAGTTCGGTGAATGTCTTGTAATACATAACCTCTGATGTGCTCCCCGGATCAATGAGTACGCGCTCAACGGTGAATCGGTTTACGCGTAACTCAATTACCAAGGGATCGATGTGAGGAAGTGTCACTCCGGCCAGATCTGAATCATTAAAAGAAATGCTTGCAGCAAAATCACATTACCAGTCCGAGCGGGCTCCCGAATAATGGATGTGGAATTCTTGGTCGTCAGGCTGCCATCGCCGTATAATCTCATCATGGGGCGATCCTGGTTGCATGTTATGCAGGCCGTGCCAAGCACCTATCATCAGCTACTACGCTTTCCCACAAAACGCGACATTGAGCAAATCCGTGGCTCTCAAAAATTGGCACAAACATGTTATCTCCTTGCTCAAAAGACGCCAAAGGAGTTGCAAGTGAACTCTATTGAGGTAACAGATCGCGAGAGCCTCGACGACGTTGGTCGGCTCCCAAATGAAAAAGCCACGGAAGACCTAGATCGAGTTGAAATCAACGGTAACCCAGACAGGTTCTTCATGGTCGGCGCCTCCCTCAATCAAGTCGACCGACAGGAGCTAATTTCCTTCCTGCTCAGCAACCTTGATATATTTGCGTGGACTCCATATGAGATGCCGAGTGTAGATCCATTTGTTTCGCAACACCGTTTAAATGTTGACCCTAAGTGCAAGCCGATCATTCAGAAAAGTCGGCAATCAGCCACAGAACACACTGCCGCAGTTGTTGAAGAGGTTGACCGGTTGCTTGACGCTGGGGCAATCAGGGAAGTGACCTACCCTACATGGCTCTCTAATATTGTGGTTGAAGAAGAAGAATGGGACCTGGCGAGTCTGCGTTGATTTCACGGACCTAAACAAAGCCTGCCCCAAAGATTGTTTTCCTCTCCCAAGGATAGACCAACTGGTAGATGCTACAGCACGTCATCAGCTCATGAGCTTTCTCGATGCCTACAGAGGCTACCATCAAATTGCCTTGCATCCGGAGGACCAAGACAAAACTGTATTCCTCACCCCAAGAGGAACCTATTACTACAAGGTTATGCCTTTTGGGCTGAAGAATGCAGGGGTAACTTACCAGAGACTTCTCACCACCATGTTTAAAGAGCAACTCAGCCACACTATGGAAGTATACATTGACGACATGGTGGTCAAATCCAAGGAAGAGCAGAATCATATAGCCGATCTGGAGGAGACATTCGGCATTCTACGCAAATACAAAATGAAGCTGAATGCTTCCAAATGTGCATTTGGGATCGGCTCTAGCAAGTTCTTGGGTTACATTGTCAACCACCGAAGAATCGAGACCAACCCGAGGCAAATCACAGTAATCTTGGAACTCGGCTCCCCTCGTTCGGTAAAAGAGGTTCAAAAGTTGATGGGGATGGCCGCCGCACTCAATAGGTTTATCAGTCGGTCTACAGATCGCTGCCGACACTTCTTCCATACACTACGGTAGGAAAAGTCTTTCGAATGGTCCACAGAGTGCGAAGCCACTTTCAACGGTCTCAAAACCTACCTTCGATCAGTTCCCCTCTTGATAACACCCTCGGCAAGCGACCCGCTCATCTTGTATCTGGCATTTTCTGACCGGGCCATCAGCGCCGTACTGATTAAGGAAGAGCTGGGGGAGCAGCGGCCAGTGTATTATGTGAGCAAGGCAATGGTCGACGCCGAAACACGCTACCTACCGCTGGAGAAACTCATCCTAGCCTTAGTCATGGCGACAAGAAAACTGATGCATTACTTCCAGGGGCACAGCATCGGGGTGCTAACAGATTACCCCCTCTGATCAGTACTATGCAGTGCGGAAGCATCAGGACGTGTTTCAAAGTGGGCTCTTGAACTCGGCCAGTACGACATTCAATTTCTATCTAGAACCTCAATCAAGGGGCAAGTGCTTGCCGACTTTGTAGCTGAATTTACCGGGGATCTTACCGATTTCAAGTCTGATGAAATTCAACCTAAGCCGAACTGGAGAATCTATATTGGGGACATTTGGCAGTTGTACTGTGATGGATCATCTAATCAACAAGGCAGCGCTGCCGGAGTAGTAATTATGGCTCCTAACAGTGCAATAATTGAGCAGGCTGTCAAACTTGGCTTCGAAGCATCAAATAACGAGGCCAAATACGAAGCCCTTCTAGCCAATTTGAGGAATGCACACCTTCTGGGTGCTCGGCGTTTGCTGGTATTTTGCGATTCAAAATTGGTGATCAATCAGCTAAAGGGGGAGTAAGCAACCAAAAATGACCGTATGGCAGCTTACATGAAATCGGCTAGCGCCTTGCTGGCCAAATTTAACCATCATGAATTGAATCAGATAACACGTGACCAGAACACATATGCAGATGCCCTAGCTTGCCTAGCCTCCGCCATCAACTCAGAGATTAAACAGACCATCGAAGTAGGTTTCATCCCGGAGCCGAGCATTGGCCCTTCGGAGGAAATCCAGGTCAATGTCATAGAATCTGAACCGAGTTGGATGGATCCTGTAATAACCCGACCCTCGTACATGTTTTCTGATATATTTTCAGACCCTATTTTGTGTTTTTGAATGCTTATTGTGAAATCCTATGAGAAATTAAGGTTAAGTAAGTGAACCCCATGCTTAAGGATGCCTATCTGTTTAATAAGAAGAGTATCTGTTACATTGGAATGTTTGAATCAGAAATTGGAAGCCTTAGGGGCTTAATTATCTAAAATTGATTTTATATATGTGATCAGCATAATTTTTAGGTAATATTAAGCATTTCTGGGAAATTTCAATTTCGGATGTTTAAACGATTGATTTTTGCCCTTATTCAATCTATATATATGTATGTCTATAAGATTCTCATTGAGCTCAAGACTTAGGAACCTTCTCATAAAATATTCCCTGGGAGAAAAGTGAAGAGAGGATAGGAACAAGGAAGATTTGAGAGAGATTGAAGCTAAGGTAAGTTTAATTTCCCTAGTCCAATCCTCTTCCTCAATTTGAAATAGAAAGTTTTTGATATGGTATGATCTAGAGTGTGATGAAAGTCTTGGATGTGTGTGTTGAAGTTTTGGTATGATAATCCTATCAATTATGTGTCTCCTTCATTATCAAGTTGGTATTCATTCTTATGAACATGATCTTGTGTATCTATGTTATGTTATGTGCATGTGAAGTTAAGAACCTCAAGAAAGGGAATTCTGTTTATGAGTTTCAACTTTTGGTCAATTAAATTGAGTTGTGTTCATGGGTTTAATTCAAGTTAGATTGTTGTATGTTGTACTTTGAATTACATGCTTTTTGAACCATGAATTAGCAATGAAAAGTTCCATGTTGGACCTCTTGAATATGCACCAAGAGTTGAACCATTGAAGAAATTCGGACTGAAAAATGCAAAATCGCCACACGTGCGGGAATCATGGCCGCACGTGCGGGGGTTGTGACCGCACGTGCGGAAGGATGACAAATTTTGGGGTTTGGGTTCTGCTTAAAAGGCACGTGCGGGGGAATTTTGCCGCACGTGCGGGGCTCACAGCCGCACGTGCGGCCCATGCTGAAAAACATGGGTTGCTCCGTTTTGCGTGTAGGACCCTCTAATATTGTCAGAATATATATTTGATGCCTTTTCGATATTTATAAATTCCTTCGAGGTAAAGCAAAATAGAAAGTAATTTGATATGAAAGATGAACTAAATTGTAAGTTTTAAATGTGTGCAGGGCACACTCCGGGAGGAACAAGCACGTCATCACAACATTGTGAGTAGTAGTACGCTTTACATGTAGCTAATGATTGTCATTAGCATTCTATTAACGCATGACTATTCTGTATGTAACTATGTGAATGAAGCCACTGAAATACTTTCACATGACTCTAAGTGTTTTTAAAACTCAGGGCCTATGGCCATTCCGTATAAGTTGTTATGATATGAAACAAAGTGCTACATGGAACTAAGTGCTACGATGTGAGTCACCTCTAGAATCCGTGTGAGGCACCTCTTGAGTTCATACGAGTATGTCCAACGGCTTAATGCCAAATTATCTAAGGGCGTAATGCCAAATTATTTAAGGGCTTCGTGCCACTATGTTTAAGGGCTTCATGCCACTATGTTTAAGGGCTCCGCGCCACAATGTTCAAGGGCTTTATGCCACTCTATTCAAGGGCTTACAGCCATTATGTTTCAAGTTATTATGTTTCAAGCAATTATGTTTCAAGGATGAGCCTAAGACCGTTATGAAATTAATACAGAATCAAACTAACTATGTATGCACTTTCATACGCATTGATATATTATGTGTCAAGTTAAGCATTGTTTTATTTAAGTATTACTATTCACTGAGCCTGGCTTACTCTGTGTTATATCTGCTTCTGTAGGTAACCAACCAGGTGGTCAATCCTAGCCATGACACCCGTTTTCTTTTGTCAACCTTCGTATGTCCAGGCACTTTATGAGGCCACTTATTTTGTGAAGTTTATTAAGATGATTGGCCTACTTTTTGATTGCCCATCTAAGGTTGAATGTATATAACTTCAATGGTTTTGTATACGGCCGATTTTAGGGCTGGGATTGTATATGTGTATGTGTATAACTACAGCTAAGGGATATTTTTTTTGGACTTTATCTGCTTATTCTGACGTATGTGATCCTGGCATGGTATTAGTAGCTCAATGGAGTTGTTTGTCTCATTGTTGTCTTATAGTTAGTGCTTCCGATAAGGCCCCGTATGTTATGTATACCAGGTTGAAGTTCGTTTTTGAATAGGTCATGCCCAAACTCTTAGGGGCAAGTTTAGGGCGTGACAGATCCCATTGTTGCATTCCTGTCTTCCGAACAGCTCCCAGAGGACAAGAAAGAAGCGGATAAGCTGCGAAACAAAGCCCTGCGATACTACTTGGATCCGCAAGGAAGGCTTTATAAAAAATCCCTCTCTGGTCCATATTTGGAATGTGTGCACCCGGACAAAGTAGAGGAGCTTCTGACTGAAATACATGAAGGCAGTTATGGTGCCCATTCTGGCGGGCGGTCCTTGGCTCATCGAGCCGTGACACAGGGGTATTACCGGCCGACAATGAGAGCAGATGCCGAATGTTACGTAAAAAAGTGTGAACAGTGCCAGAAGTTCTCTCCTTTGACCCACCTGCCTATTGAAGAGCTAAGCTCCATAACCAGTCCTTGGCCGTTCGCCCAATGGGGACTTGATATCGTCGAACCATTGCCTCGTGCCTCGGGTAACAAGCGATTTTTGATTGTCGCGACAGATTATTTTACAAAATGGGTAGAAGCGGAGGCACTAACGCAAGCGTTTTGTTTGGAGAAACATCATCACACGATTCGGCATTTCAAGAGCACTTACCTCAGGCAACGGTACCCAGTTCGATTGTGGCGTCTATCGAGAGTTGTACAGCAAGTATGGTATCCAGCATTACTTTTCCACGCCGGCTTATCCACAAAGCAACGGTCAGGCTGAAGCCTCTAACAAATCCATCTTGGACGGCATCAAGAAGAGGCTGGAGAAAGCTAAAGGCAAATGGGTCGAAGAATTGCCGAGTGTGTTGTAGGCTCATCGAACTATGCCGAGGCGATCTACTGGGGAAACGCTGTTTGCTCTATACTTTGGAACCCAGGCGATCATACCCCTGGAGATCGGCCACCCAACCCTGAAATCTCAAGTTTTTGATATGGGCCGAAACGACATGATGCTGGCTTTGGATTTGATTCTGATCGAAGAACGAAGAGACCATGCCCTTGCGTCCATGGCACGGTACCAGCAGTAGGTTGCCAAGTCATATAATTAACGTGTTCAGCTGCGTCGCTACACACCGGGAGAGTTGGTCCTAAAGAAGGTACTTCCAGCTGCCAAGAGACCGGCTGATGGAAAATTGGGTCCTAACTGGGACGGCCCCTATCAGATCGATTCGATTGCAGGAGTAGGGTCATATCGGCTCAAAGACATGTCAGGAAGGAGTCTGCCACGGCCTTGGAATTCCACGCATTTACACAAATTTTATCATTGACCCGACTTGTGGGGCATGATACTTGTTCTGAACGGTTCGCCATGTATATCTTATTTTCTGTAATGCAAAGATCCCTATTTACTCACTACAAAATCCAGTCCAAGGTGTTCTGATAAAAGCCTCCGGATTCAGAGCGCCTTTCGTGGATATCATGATTGGCCAAGATAAGTCTCCAGATTCGAAGCCCCTTTGGTGCATGACACCTTTGGGCCGACTAAGACTCCAGATTCGGAGCCCCATTGGTGCATGACACCTTTGGGCCAATTAAGACTCCGGATTCGGAGCGCCCTTCATGGATGTCACGATTGGCCAAGATAAGTCTCCAGATTCGGAGCCCCTTTGGTGCATGACACCTTTGGGCCGATTAAGACTCCGGATTCGGAGCGCCCTTCGTGGATGTCACGATTGGCCAAGTCTCCGAATTCGAAGCCCCTTTGGTGCATGACACCTTTGGGCCAACTAAGACTCCGGATTCGGAGCCCCATTGGTGCATGACACCTTTGGACCAATTAAGACTTCGGATTCGGAGCGCCCTTCATGGATGTCACGATTGGCCAAGATAAGTCTCCGGATTCAGAGCCCCTTTGGTGCATAACACCTTTGGGCCGATTAAGACTCCGGATTCGGAGCGCCCTTAGTGGATGTCACGATTGACCAAGTCTCCGAATTCGGAGCCCCTTTGGTGCATGACACCTTTGGGCCGACTAAGACTCCAGATTCGGAGCCTCATTGGTGCATGACACCTTTGGGCCAATTAAGACTCCGGATTCGGAGCGCCCTTCGTGGATGTCACGATTGGCCAAGTCTCCGGATTCAGAGCCCCATTGGTGCATGACACCTTTGGGGCGATTAAGGCTCCGGATTTGGAGCGCCCTTCGTGGATGTCACGATTGGCCAAGATAAGTCTTCGGATTCGAAGCCCCTTTGGTGCATGACACATTTTGGCCAACTAAGACTCTAGATTCGGAGCCCCATTGGTGCATGACACCTTTGGGCCGATTAAGGCTCCGGATTCGGAGCGCTCTTCATGGATGTCACGATTGGCTGAGATAAGACTCCGGATTCGAAGCCCCATTGGTGCATGACACCGTCGAGCCTGGGCCGAATGAGGTGCCGAATTCCTAGAGCCGTATCCATATGTTTGGGCCGAATTCGCGACACCTTGCGCAATTTACGTTTCGGCCAACTAAGTATATTTTCATGGTCATGGTCATTTTGTCAAACAAGTATAATTTCATACTATCATAGTTGGAAAAAAAAGATCATAATATCATGATTAAATCCACTCATAAAAGAGTTGGTACAACAACAAAAGCATTCTGACAAATATATGTCCTCATTAAACTACTTTCGAATACATTATTAATTAAACAATAAATAAATACAAAATGTATTTATTTTTACATGAAAGTTTATGCAGCGCCACCCTCATCGTCACTCTTCTCTATCTTATACGCGTCGAAGGGAAGATTGCGGCGATGATATAACGGTGAAGCCGACTGAACACCTGCTGCATGGAGGGTATCCGCGGCCTTTAGTGCCTCAATCCACCCATGCCGAAATCCTCGATTTTCGCATCGGCAAACCTCCTCGGTGAGATTTTCCTTGGTTTTTTCTATTCCGACCTTCCGACCGTCATGGAAGCCTTTTTTGTAAGCCCTACCCTTGGCGGACTCAATCGCAAACATGCTAGCCATATCCCGATCGGTGATCGCATGACCTATTAGCCGTTGTGTCACCCTTTCTTCCACAATCGGGTTAGACTTTCCGGCCGACTGCTCTCCACCAGCCTTGACCTTTCTCAGCTCACGCTCGGCCTTCTCCACGCGAGCTTCTAGGCTTCGAATGCGTTCGTCCCTCTACTCTATCTCCCGTCGAGCAGCACGAAGACGCATACCGATTTCGTAGGAGGTGTACAGCCCCTTCACCGCCCCATGAAAACCCTCTTGGAACACTTCGAAGTCTCGTCGACCAACCATCGACTACTGAACTTCTGGCGGAAAAATCTGTCGGGCAAATTCTACTGCCACATTTAGATCTCGAATGATTGAATCCGCCTCCGTCATCGGTCTGTTATCGACAAACACTGCAAAGCTCAATGGGCGTGGTGGCCTACTGGCTTCGCTGCACGGACGAGAGGAACTGCCCTGTTGGCGTTTCTGCCTTCTAGGTGACCTGCTTCGTCGACGAGGAGAATGACGCCTCTCATGCTCAGCAGATGCTCTAGGCCCCATTCGGGGAAGTTCGCCACGTCAATTCATCGAGTCCAGCTCCGCCAGTGTCTTGCCTTCGCCTTTGCTATTGAAAAATAATCTGCTAGACATTCACCCTTTGCTGCAGGGTTGAGTTTTGAGTTTTGTTTGGACACAATCCCCTCTCTAAATAATTCATGGGCGCACTGCGTTCCCGAGGTGACCTCATCAATGCACACATTCCGTAAGCCGCCGACTTTCGACTTTCCAGCTTCACCCCCGATCAGGGCAAATCCCCTAGTTCAAACGATCAATGGCTCTCTCCTCGAGTGGGCTAAATCCTATTCAGCTTATGAAGCTCATGCACTGGCTGGAGCAAGGGCAGATTTATTAATCTGATCCGCCAAGTATTGAAACCCAATGTCGATCGATTTATGCCACAGCCATTCCATGAACGAGTCCTATTCGGCTTATGAAGCTCATGCACTGGCTGGGGCAATGACAGATTTATTAATCTGATCAGCCCAGTATTTAAACCCAATGCCGATCAATTTATGCCACAGCCATTCCGTGAATGAGTCCTATTCGGCTTATGAAGCTCATGCACTGGCTGGGCAAGGGCAGATTTATTAATCTAATCGGCCCAGTATTTAAACCCAATGCCGATCGATTTATGCCATAGCCATTCCATGAATGAGTCCTATTCGGCTTATGAAGCTCATGCACTGGCTGGGGCAAGAGCAGATTTATTAATCTGATCGGCCCAGTATTTAAACCCAATGCCGATCGATTTATGCCACAGCCATTCCATGAACGAGTCCTATTCGGCTTATGAAGCTCATGCACTGGCTGGGCAAGGGCAGATTTATTAATCTAATCGGCCCAGTATTTAAACCCAATGCCGATCGATTTATGCCACAGCCATTCCATGAATGAGTCCTATTCGACTTATGAAGCTCATGCACTGGCTGGGCAAGGGCAAATTTATGCCAAAATGATTGTTCATATCTAAGGCAAGGGCAAATTCCTTAAATCTGAATCATGAATATCTCCCAACTTTTGAATCATCCATCTTTTTAATAGAATAATTGTCTATTCATTCAATTAAGTACAGGAATAACACAAAACAAGGAAAAATTTCATTGAATAACACAAAACAAGGAAAAATTTCATTGAATAATACAAAACAAGGGAAAATTTCATTAATAAACTGAATACAGAGAGAGTATCACTTTATACATGAAGATCACCCTGAGTAAAAATAAAATAAAATAAAATACATTGAAATTTCTAGGCAAAAACTACCAGTGTGGCATCCTAAGGGTCCTCGGGGTCAGACTCCAACGGCTCGATGTCCACTTGCTCATATGGAATTGGCATTGCCAATGTCACATTTGCAGCAGCAAGGGCTTTGAGCCAGCCGTGCTTGAATCCCCATTTTTCAAATTTAAGAGCTTCCTCCGCATAGTTTTCAAGGGCGGCGTCTTGCCCGGCCTCGTACGCCTTGGAAGTCTTGGAGTCGGCTTTTTCTTTTGCCTTCTTCAATTCTTCTAATTCGTTCTCCAGCCTGGCAACCACCTCTTGGGCTGACTTCAGCGCTTCATCGCTCGCGCTTGCCCTCTGCTCGGCGACCAATCTCTGCTCTTCACCATTTTTCGCTCTCTCCATTTCGGCCTTCGCCCTTGCACTCTCCATCGTTGCCTTTGCCGCCTCAAAGTTGGCCCTACTCCTTTCGCCCTCCACCTCCGATCTTAAACGGCCTATTTCTTCAACGGCCTCGTGCTGACATCACCCTATCTCGGCTATCCTGCCGACTGTCTGTAAAACAGAATGTTAAAACCAAAACAAATACACGCAGAAATGCAAAAGATAAGATCAAGATACATACCAGAAGAGCTGTCTAAGCAGCCAATGCAATTGCTAACACGTCCGGCTCCGAGCGAAAAGCCGCATTGTCAGCCGGCAACGAGACTGACGAAGCCAGGCTCAACGCCACGGCTGGGTCTTTCACAGCCGATGCGTCAGAGGAGATCGGTACATTTTTTATCTCCGGCTGAACCACAAAAGGAATAACCACGTCTGACTCCTCCAAGCGCGGCCTTTTTTCGATAGGAATTTCTTTAGAAACGGCCTCAAAATCGGCAAGTCGCTTTTCCCTACCCTTATCGGCCTCTAGAGTCAGACTTTCAACTGACCGTTCCGTCTCAACAGAAACAATTTGAGCCGTTTCAACAATGACAACCTTCTTAGATGATTCAGGGAGGGCAGCTTTGGAAGTAATGGCCTCGGCCTTCTGACGGGCGGCCAAACGCTCAGCATTCTTTTTTCGTGCCAGCTGAGAAAGAGATTCCTTCGCCATACCCTCGGAATAGGAGCCGAGCAGATCTTCTAAGCCAGTAAAAATATCTCCAAAGAAAAACTCCCCCCGACTCGAAGTGGACGGTGAGTTAGGCTGATTAAGACCGGCTGCTTCAAACGCTGATTTTAGAGCCTCGTCGACCTCCTCGACCTCCGCAGCGAACTCTCTTGTTCATTCGGCAACTACCTCGACCACTGGCTCTACCTCTCGCTCCGAATCAGATGCTTCAAAACCAATTTGCCTAAGGGTCTTGAAGCTGGGGAAGAGAAGAGCCATAAGATGTTGTTCGCCGGTTGGGATCGGAATGTCGTCCGCCGCCGAGAACGTAGTATAAGTAGGCTCGTATCGCAGGAGTATATGGGCGGCTCTCCCTTGCTTCTGTAAGTTTGGACGGCCACAATACTTGAGTGTAGTCTTAATTTCAACAAGGACTGCCTCGTCGGCCGAAGTCAAAATCTTCTTCAACTTATTGCTTGCATAAACAAAGGATTAGACTAGTAGAAAAAGCCGAGTGAAAAAGAAAGATCAATAAAAACGAAGAGTTACACGGCAACCTGGTTCACCCCTCCGTCTGGGTATAGGGTCTAGGCGATCTTCGCCTTCGCCGAATTCCTAGTTGCCTCAAACATTGACCATCACATCATCAACTCGTTTGCCAGAGCTGGCAAGCATGGTTACCAAGTGGTGGTCAGTGTCCTTGGCCCTGAGAAAGTAGCGCCCGTGCCGACCGGAGGATTTGGCTAAAGCATAGTAGTGCTGAATTGCCAGAATGCCAAGGTTGATCCTAAGGCGCCGGTTCAACTCTACGATTCCCATGATGATTTGAAAAAAATTCACATTGGGTTGGGAAGGAATCAGACCCCAATGGCGGAGGACGGCCCTAAGGAATGGGTGTAGGGAAAAACGGATTCTGCCCTCCGCAATGGATAGGAGAGGAAAGGCGATTGTATTTTGATCTTTCCTCTCCATATCCAGAGTATTGTCGGTCACTAGAGATAGGTGGACATCATCAGGGATAGAAAAGTGTCGTCGAAACCCCAAAATACGACCCTCGGAAAGGAGGTCTTTCAAGTGCTTAGCCATTCTAGTGAAGACTCGAGGGTATACCAAATCTAAAATAAAACACGGAAAATAGGATTACAAAGAGGAGAAGAAAACTTACAAGAGGCAAGGGAGACAAGGAGAGACGAGGAGAAGTTGCAGAAGACGCGAGTCAGAGAAAGGGTACCGACTGGCAATCCAAGAGGCTCAAATATTTGAAAAAGCATGCATTCGAAGGGACTGGAGTTTCAAATCGTAATAAATGCGAGAGATGCACGAATGAGGCGGAAAGTATAATGATGACCGAAAGGCGTGTGCGTTCTGACATTCACATTGGGATAGGTGAAGCCACCTAACTTTTGTTTCTCTTGACTTTTCAGAATTCGAAACCAAACACACCTAATAACTACCGTCAATGGGGAGTTTGAGGGGCAATTGTGGGAGCCGAATAATTGGCAAAATCAGAAGCGCACGCTCTGATAGATAGATACTACTCGGCTTCATCCTGCACGATCAGGAGGCTGAATGCATTTGATAGGCCGAGTATCTATTGAACTATGAAGCCGAGTAAATAAGAGAATAATAAGTGAAAAGTAGGCCAGGCCGCGAGGCCCAGGAAACGAGTATAAATAAAGGAGCAACAGACGAAGAAAGGTATGTAAGAACTATTACACTTAACTTAAAATACAAATAATCCAGAGAGTAGAGACTGACTTGCCCGTCGGAGTGCTAATTCTGGCACCCCGGCCGGAGTGTTGATTCCTTTTTAGGTGGCTAGTTGAGGATCACGAGCGTCCCCTAAGACCAGAAGAGTATTTCCGAACCACTTCTCCACAGCATTTAATACGTGTAACAATGATCCAATTCTCATAAGACATTAAGTCCAACAACAACAATAATATATAAAGTGTTCAAAATCCAACCTCCTATTCATTCTCAATTTTCAAAGTGTTATGACTTCATTTTTCCTTTCAAAAATCAATTTCCTTATTTTTCCAAATTCACAATACTCCAATCTTTATCTAAAATCCATTTTTCCTTCATTTAACAAAACCCAATCCATGGATATCAAAACCATAATCCAACTTAACTCAACTCAACATATATTAATAATAAAAAAATCCTAATATCTCAGTTAACTCCCTTTTTAACAATTAACACACTAATTAAATTTCCATAATATACATAGCACAACAATTACTCAACTTACCCTTTTACATTTCGTCAAACCTTTGATAATAAAAATTAGGGTTTTTTCTCTATTCATAACATAAACAAGATAGACTATCTTCTAATACATCAAAAAAAAAATCCAACAACATACAATCTCACTCTCTAAAGCTTAAAACCCCAAAACCCCCTTTCACGGTTTTGCAATTACATAACTAAATCATGCCTTTTTTATGCAATAAAAATATACCACATGTATATCTATAAAGAAGTATTGAAAAGAAGCAAAGAAATCACTACCTCAATCAAGAAGAGGAGAAACTCGAAAATCTGACTTCGACGAAAATACGATCCGCTCAAATTACTAAAAAGCTCTCTTTGTGCTCTACGTTTTGATATAAGGAACTAGGGTGTGATTTTAAGTAAAATGAGATGAAATCCAAGCTTGAAAGCTTGGGATTTTCGGAAATGAAAGAAAGAGAGAGGAGAGAGAGAGAGAGAGAGAGAGAAAGATGGTCTAGATTTGACCAAAAAATGACTTTTTAAAGTGTTGATCTTGAACAAACCGCTCAAGCGACGAAACTTGCACTCGAGCATTAGAGACACAAGACCGCTTGAGTGATGAAGCTTTTGCTCGAGCGTAAAACTCACACTCCCAAAAATTCAAACCATCAAAGAACAGACCGCTCGAGCGAACACTCCTGCACTTGAGCAAACAACACTAACTCTCATAATCTTAGGCTAGCAATCAAAAGTACTAGATGCATCGAAAGACCGCTCAAGCGAACAACCCATCGCTCGAGCGATGAAAAATTTTTATATGGTTATAGTCTGTTATAGTCCATCATGAATTTTCTGCAATACAAATTCACTAGATTGTTATTGTTCTTTCAATTCTTATATGCTAAAAATTTTTAACATAATTTCAATCTAGCTACAGTTTTACTATATTTTGAATTATCATTTTAATGCAAACTACCTGTACCAAAAATTCAATAATGTGGTTGAAAGTCTCTTTTAACTTAGCTCCTTCAGATCTATTACATGTTAGATTAAAATTTGAGTGAAGTATAAAATGTTTTCCACTCATGAAAAAAATAATAAATTAAGTACATTTTTAAAAAGTTAACATATTTATTAAATAACAAATATTTTTCAAAATTTTTAGATTTAGAAAAATAATTACACCTTTGGCTAATTATGAAATAACTAAATTATTTTAGGTGGGTGAGAAAATTAAATGCCATTATGTGTTTTATAAATTCAAAATTTCATGTAACATTAAACTCATATTTTTTTTACAGGCTTACAAAACTCTCAAACTTATAAATAAATTTTTTATGAGAGAAAATTTGGTTAAAAAAACAAAGAAGATGTGAATATGGTATTTTATTTATTTATTTATGCATAATATATTGTTTTATATTGTGCATAATATGGATATTATGCTAGTTATGTAAATATATAAATGTATGAGTTAGTGAGGGTGAGTTGGACGGAATAGTTATGTTTAGTAATGATATTCACAATTTATGTGGTGTTTTATCATTGAAGTTAGAGATACTTGCACTAAGTTTTACTTGGGTTTGGAAAATGTAACAAACTCTTGTAGGCATGTTTGTTCTCAGGTATGAAAGATGAGATTAGATTAAGGAAAATGCCTAATAGCTCAAAAGTGAAGGCTCAAAATGGCCCGAAAGTGTGGGCTCACACGCCCATAATACCTCTCACTCTATCTCTCTGTTTCTCAGTCTCAGATCCAAACTCTCTCTCTCTCTCTCTCTCTCTTCTCTCTCTCTCTCTATCTTTCTGTTTCTCATCATTCTTTACCTTATCATCCCTCCTCGTTGTCGATCTTCAAGAGCTTCTTAAACTGAAGGAAGACTCGTCAACCTCCTTCTCTTATCTCTCTCTCTCTCTCTCTCTCTCTCTCTCTCCTCTTCGATTTTCAAGGGTTCCCTATTTTGGTCAAGTTCTAGTGGCTGTTACTATTCAACTCAAAACAACAATCAAACCTCACAAACAAACAGTGATGTGAAAACTGTGTTTTTGCACAAAAATGTTTGCCCATTATTGCCCACTAAATGCCTTAATTTGCTCCTTTTTTCATCATCCACTGTAATTTTTTTTAAATTCTCACAACAACAACAACAACAAAAAATGAAAACTTTGAAAGTGTTTGTGTTTCAATTTCAATTCTGCAAATCAAAGGGCATTTTCTCTTTTTATTTACAACAACATATCTCTTCTCCTCTAACCCATCATTATAGATTTGGGTTTAGATATATAAGTGATACCATGAATCTCTTGCTAGCTTAATCTTAAGTTTTAATTTGATTTTGATAAAAAAAATAAAAATAAAAATTAATTTGTGGGTATGTTGGATACAAATACATCTTTTGCATATGATTATAGTTTAACAAGTCAAAGCTAGATATATGTAATCTCAGTTGAGTAAGTGATTTTCTTTATACATCTGCTAGTGAACTGGGCTCTGATTCATTGACACCACAGAAGAGAATACCAAACCCACTCCGACGACCCTCAAATGATGGTGGCGTGAAAGAGAAGACCACTCATCGAAAAATGGAGAGAGACAGACAGAGAGACAGAGAGAAGAAAAAAAAACCATACCCACCAGCATACGACCCCTTCTCTCTTCTTCTTCTACCCCTTCCCCTTCTCCTTCTCCAATATGGCCAAATCGCGGCTTCTCATCTCCAGCGTCCTCTCTCATCTTCCTCTTCCTCTTCCTCTTCCTCCTCTTCTGTTCCTCTTTCTCCTCTCTCTTGCCATCCCCTTGTCTCTCTATTTGTTAGGGTTATCTCTCTCAAAAGTTTGAGAGAGAAAAGAGAGAGGAAGGAAAAAATGAGGAAAAAAATGGCATCGTTTGAGACATTCGAGCCATTCGGGTCAAGAAATGTTCAAGCTACCCAACAGGACTATTGTAGACACCCCATTTCTGACCTCCTGTAAGACTTGGGCACTTTATTCCGAACACCCGATGATAAAAGTTATATTGTACAATCTTTTGAATTCTCAGCGAAGAAATTTGAATTCAAGCTCTAATCCCAAACCTTATGCCCCATTTTGGCCAAACTATTTTAGACCTTAAAACCCTATTTTTCAAAATATTTTTCCAAATGTTTCTACGATGTTCCGAGGCTCGCATTTCGTTTAAAATGTTGCACTTTTCGGTAAACCGAGTAAGGACAACGTGCAAATGAATGGAAGGGAGGTGAAATCTTTGAAAAATCTTTTAAAAAATATTATTTATAGGTTTGGAGTTAGAGGAAATAGGAGGGGATGGAAGAAAACTAGTTGGGGAAAAGGTTGAGCATCAAACCGTTAAGAAAGAAATGAGCAGCCTTCACTAAATTAGGAATATCTATTTTTACACTTAGAATTTAGATGTGAGGCCACCACCATTGGATAGTAGACTTATGGGGCTTCAATTTAGGCTCAAGAATCACCTAAAATCGAGTCTGGATAAGGGAGATATGCCCGTTTGAAGTCGGGGCCTGAAATGCGAATTTTTGGACCCGACCGGGTTTGTTTAGATCTGGCCATGGCTTGTTTAGATCCGGCCAGGTTTCAATGAAAACTTGTCTAGAGTGCCTTTTTAGACCTGGTCTTGCATTATTGGACCCAACCATGGGTTTTGGGGCCTGGTCGGGTCTCAATAGCGCCAAACAAAACAGCTGGCGAAAATTCGCTAGCTGGCCTTTTTTGAAGATATTTTCGACCAAATTGGCTCAAATTCTATAAATAGATCCCCTGCATTCATAATTAAAGGTTAGAAGATTTTCCTAAGGGCTTTGAAGGATATTGAGAGCTAAAACCATCTTCCTTACTCCTTTGATCGTCAAATCTTCTTGAACAATACATACACCATTAGAGCTTGTTCTTGAAGTTTTTTGTTGAAGTTTCAAACCATATTTCATAAACTTGAGGACGTTTGGAATCAAGTTTGATCAACAACTGAAGCTTGCTCTCTTCAAGAGGTATAAGCTTGTCACATTTTTCCTTGCTTTCATTTCTATCTTTTTCTTGTGTTTTCCTACTGTTTTGGATCCATTCCAAGTGTGGGAACTTGGGGTTGAAGAGCTACCAAAGGTAGAGAGGCATAACACCATTTCTTGCACCTTATCCCATACCTCATACCCTTTGTTTTTGCACTCTTTTCTTTGGTTTTCATATTGATTTTTAGAGCTTAAAAAGGCTGGAAAACATGGTTTAGATGTCCCAAAAGTGGAGGGGTTAGCTACCCCTCTTAGTCTTGCTTACTAGTTTTGTATCTCTTTGTTTTTGCATATCTTTTGTGCTCTTTTAACATGGTTTTAGCCACTATTTTTGGGCTATTTTGGGGCTGGAATATGTGATTTAAAATTGCAAAAAGTGGAGGGGTTAGCCAACCCTCCTTAGGCTTTGTTCCATAATTTTTTCTCTACTCTTTTTACTTACCTTCTCTTACTTTTACCACTATTTTTTTGGTATTTGTGGGCTGTTTTAATATCTTTTAAATTTATGCTTTGAATATTATGTTTGTAGTGTTGTAAGTCCTCGTGGCTTCGGTTGTTTAGGCCTTAGACACCCGAGTCATTCGAGTTGATAGCTTTTCTTACTTAATTCCTTGTAAAGAGTCCCACTTGTCCAATAATCAACTTCGCATAATCATTTCTGCGCCCTCCCTCCTTTCTTGGTTTTCTTTGTTTGAGAGTTGTTTCAAAAGATTGATTGTTATTCAAGGCATGAGAAAGAGACCCTCCTATGCTCAATGGCTTAATCTCTTCAGAGGTTCATCGTTAAGGCATAGTCTCTCTTTCATGCTAAGGATCACTTCTCATTTGACATTTCTCTTCATTTACTGGACTTAAATATCACTTTGGGACAAAATGATTAAAGAATGGAAAGTTAAGTAAAAAATGACTAATAAAATTAGCTTAAAATCGACTAAACCGACATAAAGAAGAGTAATAAAATTGGTTGGATTCGACCGACCGTTATGCCGAGTCCATCGCGTCAAGAGTCATCACATATTAATTCATGGTGTTTTGATAATCTTGAGGCGTATCTACCTCCCTCTTTGAGCTAACTTCATGATTAGAGGAAAGGTGTAGTTGTTTTTCATTGCATTTATTAACTTTTTGTCCAAACGTGTCCAAAATCATCAAGCAATCAACTTGCACCTATTGATGGTTTTGGAACTGAATCCACTCTTCTCTTGAGTTTCTCCATGATAGAGAAGAGCAGAAGAGACAAACATAGTTTAAAGCTGCTCTGTCTGCACTGTTTTCACCTTAGAGCACAAAAACATTTTTCTGCAACAAAAAAAAGGCACGGCCGGCTCTTTTTGGGCCAAGTCGGGCTTCATTGGGGCCCCGCAGGGCTCCAATGTTTGGTAAACAGAGGACTTTTGATTGAAACAGAGGGCAGTGGCTGAGGTTAAAACAGAGCAGATTCCCAGGGAGCAGACAAAGCAGTTTCTAAAAACCGTCTTCATCGGCGCGCATACAATCCTCGTGCATTTTGTTGTAATATTGTCGTTAATATTATTGTTTCAATTATTGTTGTAATATTAGTGTTGTAATATTGTTGTCCATATTATTGTTATGATATCATTTAGGGGTGTGCAAAAAACCGAATTACCCGTGGACCCGCCTAACCCGCTATGGTTACGGATGGTTTCAACCACTTCAATGGTTGGCTACAGTTCCATTTTCAAAATTTTCATCTATGTCGGTGATCAGACTTAAACCCAAAAAAATTATTATAACCGACTGACAGAATTATATACAAATATATATGCATACTTTTGTCAGAGAATTGATTACTTTGGTAGGGACTGAGCTAAGATGAAGCTACCCATTACTCAAAATATAAATATTTTTTTAATAAAAAAAATCCTTCCCAAGGCAAATTACACTTCTCCCAAGTGCAGAGACGTCTCACCTACCACTTGTCCCTCTCTCTTTGCTCAATTCTCTCACGCCCACTCTCTCTCCTCTTCTCCTCCATTATTTCTGTCTCTTTCCACCGAAAGACTGTAAAACATATATCTCTCTATCTATATCTCTCTCTCTTACCGACTGACATCACTCTCTCTTTCCAAACGAAGGCTCTCTCTCTCTCTCTCTCTCTCTCTCTCTCTCTCTCTCTCTCTCTCTTACCCTTCTGTTTCTTTCTTTCTCTCATCCTCTCTCTCCGATTTACCTAATTGAACACTAAAATCCTCATCTTCAACTTATAAATCTACCAAATCTAAAACCTTTCTCGCAAAAGGGAGACGATTGAAGAGATGCACGGTAGGTAAGGACGATGGTAACATTGTGCCATGGTAGAAAGGCAAGTTTCTCCTCTCTATTTCAAGTTTGTCCACTGTTTTCTATCATATTTAGTGTGTACGTAAGAGAGGCGGATTTGTATAGTATGTGTTGTGATTTTGTTGTGTGTATATTTTTTTGATATATTTGTTTGGTATTGATTTTCACTCAACCGAAAACCGCCTGTCAAACCGGACACCCGATGTGCACAGTTTCGATCATTACCTCAATCGAAATCGGATGAACATTTCTCTACCCAAAGCAGGTCGGTTCGAGTGACGGTTCTATGATAAAACCGAGCCGACTCGACCCGTGCACACCCCTAATATCATTGTTGTAATAAATTAGATAGCTAGGTATTTAGTTTATTTTGGATTTGTAATAGTTAGTTTAATTCGGACACTTGGACATTCAGATCCTCCTGCACGAAGGAAAAATATGTAATAATCATGTATGTCTTTCAACCCCCATTTCTTTCTCCCTTTTATTTGCCTGCTTATAATGGTAGCATCATATTTACTTAGCATTTACCATGACTTGCATCCATCTATCTTACACACATAAGGGTTCGGCTCATCATTCTAACCAATGTCAATTTCAAATTCTTTACTCGAATACGTGATTTATCCCATGTTTTGAATTGAATCAAATGTCATGCTAGTAGTCAAACTTGTTATTTACATAATGTGTGCATTGCATTAGTCATATTGCATTATTTAGGAGTATGCATTGCTTCTAATTATTTTTGCTTTATGTGGATTGCCTTGGAGTACTAGGTGAGCATTTCTTACTTTAGCATATTGTATTGTGTGTTTGTGTTGCCATATCAAACGTATTCCATGAGACTAAGTGCTTAAGTGATATCCCTGTTTGAATACCGATAGATGAAGGCATCTTTTACTTAAATTAGAATAATGTGATTAATGTAAATACGAGCTCACTTTCAAAGTGACACGTATGCAAAACACTTTTTCAAAACAAATATAAAATCAAAGCATTTCAAATTTTGCGAATTCGTCTATACTTATGTGCATCACCTAGTAAAATTAGCAATAATAATCAGAACAAGAACATATAATGTAAATAAAAATCACATCATGATTAGTAGAGGCCGATCTTTGATCGGGTGAGTGGGGTGCTCAATTCATGACATTCCCCTCTCATATCTAAGTTCCCGAGCTGAGACACTTTAGTAATGACGGACATATGGCCTTTGGCACGAGTCATGGTTTCCTAAATTTTTCAAAAATATTTAGGTGGCGACTTTGTAATCTAGCAATACAGTCCATTTTTGGCATCTCCGACAATAAATGGATTTTCTAAAGATTTGCTGGAGTTGGACTCATTTTTGTTTACCTGTTTCATATTACACTCGTGAAACTAAATTCAAAACCACGAGAGTGCAAACTATAGGGCTAATCGTATCCGAAAGGAGTATGACAAGCAAGCTACAACTATTAGATTAATAGGGAGATGGGACTTACAAAAATTATTTTTATTTTAGAAAATTGAACTCTGGGCTATGCACAGTTTCTATTTAAAATTTTAAAATTAATAATTAAATATAATATTTTTTATTTTTAAATATAAATATTATTAAATAATAAATATGAATGTATATACTAAATAGTTATGCAGTCAAAGCATAGAAGTATTTCAATTTATTTATTATTTTTTGTAAGAGAAAAAAATATCTATCAAAGAAGGAAAACTTATCAACACTCAAAAAAAATATTTTTTGTATTCCTTTGTCTTTAATTTATGATTTACTTACCCCAAAAAAAAAAAAAAAAAAAACTTATCAACACTTTTTCTATTATCTCAAACGAAATTTATAAAATAAATTATAGTGATTTTAAGATGGATTTTATAAATTAAAGATTGCAATTATTGAATTTTTTTTTTTTTTTCAATTAAGAACATTTTAAATGCCATAGAAATGTTTATAATTTAAATATAACCAAAACATCCTATTTAAAATAATATAAAATTTTAATAATATTGATTTAATATGATTGTGCCATTAGTTATTATTTAGAAGCATGATAAAAACATTCTAAGATGAGGATATTTGTTAGAAAATATTTTTAAATAAGTCAAAAGATAATATAGTGTCCCATAAAATGACTTAGCAAATATAATTTTGTAAATGATTTTACATGATCCAATATAAAATGATTTGTTAAAAATTATTTTATTAAAATTTTATGTGGTCAAATATCACAAAATGCGTTTTTTTTTTTATAATGAAAACAGTTTATAACAAATAAAATGAGTCTAACTGTTATGGTGCCTACAAAACATCAATTCTACAGTATACATTTTTTTTTTATTTCTATAGAATTAACAAAATTAATGATAAAAGTTATTGGCCACCAACTTTTTTTTACTGAAAGGTCTTCGTAAAATAGAAATTTTTTGTAATTATATTTACATCATAGTTTATTCATGTAATGTTATATGTAGATTGTCAAATTCCTACCCACCTCTCTCTCTTTCTTTTTTTTTTTCTTTTTTTTTTTTTTAAACAACCTTTTACATTTGCTTTATCATACTTTTGTAAAAATATTTCAAAATTGTAATTTCCTTCTACATGTTATTAAAATTAATAAATATAAATATATAGAATGGAATAATTCAAAACAATTATACAAAATAATGTATTTATAAACAAAATAAGAAAAATCATAAGAGGAAAAAGGAGAAAAGAAATAGATGATTAAAAAAATGCAAAAGGAAGAGGAAAAAACTTAAAAGATAGAAAGTCACCCCTTTAATCCTAAGAAGGACACTTGGCAAAATTTTAAGAGACTAAAAGTGACACATAACATCTTTCTAAAACTTCATAAGATAATACTTTATTTATATATAATAATATGATTATCATGGGATTAGGAGTATCATGATTCATGGGAGTCCTCTGGAAACCTTGGCTTTACTAATCTAATCCCATGAGATGAAATGTGAAAAGATCTTATTGTCTCTCCTTTTACAAAAATAATAAAGTCACATTTTATATTATTAAGATTTTTACGTAATTTTACAAATTTAACCCCAATCAATTAATACAACTAGTGCATAAATAAATATAATTTATTTAAGATCTTCAATCTAATGTCACGTAATTCGCTCACTCAATCCGCAGTATCAATAATCTCATCCAACCTATAAATTAAATAAAAATGAATAAATAAGAAAAATATTCTTATCTAACTTAATCCAATAAATTTCTACTCGCAAGATGAGAATTTAGAGCCCGGGTCACTTGGTACCTCGGACTTTACCTATTGTGGATTCTAATTGCTATTGGTGGTGGTCCAATTTTTCAGGGTTTTAGCTGAAAAGGAATAAAATTTGATAAATGTACAGAACCCAACTTTCTCAGGTATGACCAAAATCTTCTTGTTACCCTTTTGTGTTCATGCTGTTATCTGTATGTTTCTCTATATAATCTGCTTTGTATAGTGAAGATGTGATTTGATTTTGTTTTGCCTTTTTGTCATTTATGCTATATATCATTTTTACCCTTATTGTCCATTAAATATGCAAAATTGTCATCTTCTTCCGAATGGTTTAAATTTTCCTGGGATGTTCATAAAGGGAAATGCAGTGCTTAATGAGATTTGTTTATTTAGAGGAAACAACAATATATGGCCTTTTTACATGGTAGAATTCATCTGGGAGAAGTGTTGTTTGATGCAGTTCAAGGCATGATATATTTGTTAACATTTTAGAAGCTTAATATTGCATTAAAAAGAAGAGAGAGAGAGAGAGAGAGAGAGAGAGAGGGGATCATATTCTTAAGGGTAAGTGATCCTGCATTTTACTTGCTGTCATTTTTTGTTCATATACTTTCAATTGGTTTGGTTTGATTTTGAATTTTGTGTCAATTTGATTCAATTAATAAAGCCAATTAGAGTTTTTGACAAAAGATGATAACTAAGTTGATTGAGATTAACTCACTTAGTTGTGTATGTTCATAATTTTGCCCTAAAAGCATATGACATATGTTACTCATATGCGTATTTTCTATTAAAAACTTTTAATGATTATAATCAATTGGACCTACTTGACAGAAAATAAAAAATTCAAAGTCAAAATTGAATCAATTGAAATTATAGGGATCAAAATGACACAAGAGTCAAAATATAAATACTACCATTGTAATTTGCCCTATTCTTAATTAGGGTTATTGGTGGGCTTTGCAAATTGTATCAATAGGAGTATAAGTGGGGTTTGACAATTGCTTAACCTTATGCGCTTGGTAATTGTTAAAAAAATTATTTTTTAAAATTTTTTAGTTTTTCCAAACTCGTATTTTGGTGAGAAATGATCCTATTATCCTTATTAGTGATGTTCAAGAACCCGAATCACCCGAAACCCCGACCCAAACCGTCCCACCCGACTATGCATGGACAGTTTTGCACTGTCACACAGTCAGCTATCTGTTGCAGTTCACAATTTTTTTTCATTTTTGATCGAATGTCTGACCTCTCACTTACCCTCCTTGTGGTGTTGTGGATCTCCTGTAAGGATACGTAGGAATTTCTTAAAGCTTGAAGGTAAAATTATCTCTTTCACAAATTTCCCAAAAAACTATTTCTTGAGGAAAAGCCATCCAAAACAAGTTTATGTACTTTTGACTTTTTCAACCAAAAAAAGTTGCTTAGGAAGGTCTCGTTTGGCAAGTAATTTTTCTAGTCAAAAAGTCAAAAAAAAATTAAAAAGTCAACAATCCATATCAGAAAGTCAAAGATTCTATTTTCTCTTTACTTTTTGCATATCTTTTCGTGAAAAGCTAAAAAGTCATCCCAAACATACAAATTTTTTTTACATCATATTTTAGCCAAAAAAAAAAAAAATTACTAAAAATGTATGTTCCCAAACAAGGCCCTTTCACTCCCATTTAGATGCTCAACTTGTCATATCAAGCAAAGTCATTACCACAATCACCAAAATCACTGGAATGACAACCAAAAAGTCAGTGATGGAGTATCAGTTTTCCCTCGCTTATTTTATTTATTTATTTTTATTTGTACATCCTAAAATGAATTTACTCCAAATTTCTAATTTTGTACTAACGAAATGGTCTTAGATAGAGTCGAATAGAGAGGAAAGATTCACGTAGCTGACCCCATTCGATGAGACTTAAAAGCTTGGTTTAGTTTGGTTTGGTTTGGTTTGGTTTGGTAGAAGTACTTGTATATTTACTGACAATTAAGGTTAAGATGCAAACTGAGCTGATTCCATATGGCTGCATAATGAACAACAATTAAAGATTTATTTTAACTGTTTCAGGAGTAATATTTTTGCCAGTCTATTATCGAGTTATTTATTCGTTTATTGCCTTTTCATTCTTTTATACACTCGACGGATTTAGACCACAACGTAATTGGAGTTTAAGATTTGAGTACTATGGCTATGGGCTGACTTATGTTCACTACATGCTGGTCTTTTAAGGCACGTAAAATGTTCAGTTTTCAGCAAAATGGTGAACAAAAATGAATCGCCAGACTTGAGGCGATTCCACACGTAGGCTAAGTTCATTGAAGTGTTCATATTTTCACTTTTATATCATTGTCATTATGGGGCAGCGACTCAACTCCAGGACTAGTATTATATCTGATAAAAAAAAATGGGATGCCTAAGATGCCCCTTTTGAAAGTGGATCAGTTTTGGTCGAGGAAGTGGTAATTGTCAAACAAAATAGGACAATTTGTTGTTCCAAAAGTCTTTTAGTTTACGTGATTCAATTGCTGCAAGCAATTATTTTCTCCCCATCACTTGAAATTAAACCTTAAAATTGAGTCAGTGATACATATTTGCATATAGAAGGAATTTTCAGATATGATTTCTTGCCAAAGAAAACTTTAAATCATCACAATTCAATATGATACAGGTTGTCTTCAAACAGATGCGCTGCCTTATATTAATTATCTGATGGCTTGCGATGACGTTAAAGAGCCTTTGCTTTCAGGATCCGTAGATCCTTCCCATCAATTCAATGAAAAAAATGCCCTCAAGAGAAGAAGATATGCCCGTAATAGCAGCATTCCTTCAATGAAAATTGATCTCCCACAACAAAGTGGTGTTGAATTGCTACCAAATCCCGATCTAATTTCTTCAAAAGGACAACTTAATTTAAGACTTATATTCATATACTTAAGTATCTACATAGGTGTAGGCACACTATGCTTCTTCCTCATGGGTAATCAGATCAAGGGTAAGAAAACAAATGGGATTCTTGATGCCATATATTTCTGTGTTGTGACAATGACCACCGTTGGATATGGAGACCTTGTGCCCGATAGCGTATTGGCCAAACTACTTGCTTGCATTTTTGTATTCACTGGTATGGGACTTGTTGGCTTTGTTCTTAGTAAGGCCGCAGACTACATTATAGAGAAAGAGGAAATCCTTTTGGTTAAAGCCTTGTACATGCATGAAAAGATCGGTTCAGCTGAGATTATTAAAGAGGTTGAAAGCAACAAAGCCCGATACAAATTTCTGACCACAGTGACCCTTCTTTTGGTGCTTGTAATTGTTGGAACCGTGTTTTTATATCAAGTTGAGGAATTGGACTTCATCAATGCATTCTATTGTGTTTGTGCGACCATCACGACTCTGGGATATGGGGATGAGAGCTTTTCGACTGAAGGGGGACGTTTATTTGCTGTTTTCTGGATACTGATCAGTACCATTTGTTTAGCCCAATTATTTCTTTATCTTGCTGAAATATACACTGAAAACAGACAGAGATTACACGTCAAGTGGGCTCTTACACGCAAGTTAACAACCTCGGATCTTGAGGCTGCAGATCTTGACAATGATAAAGTTGTCAGGTAAGTTCTTTGGATTGATCTCTACCTCTAGAGACCTAAACCTCTGCTATTTATTTTCTGCTTTACTCTCTCAATTCTTGTTCAATTTCCAATTTTGTTTGTTTGTTTGTTTTGTGTGTTGGCTTCTTTGATGCAGTGCAGCAGAGTTCATTGTGTATAAGCTGAAAGAAATGGGGAAGATAAGTGAGGAAGATATCTCAGTTGTGATGAAGGGTTTTAAAAATCTTGATGTTGATCAGTCAGGAACATTGACTGCAGCTGATCTGCTGCTCTTGGAATCATCTCAACCACAAAGCTGACAGAAGCTATATTTGACAGGTCATTGACTCATATTTTTCTTGATCGACACAATTAGAAGTAGAATGTACTCATCAAAATATAGGGCAAAATATCTTTCTGGTTAGAAAAACAAGAAAAGTTCTGTTTTACATGACTGAATGAAATCTTTCAGATGATTCAGTCATACCATTCTATCTTATTTGTATATACTAGTTTGGCCATATATAAAGAAGCCAAAAACAGTTGCAGAGTCCCCATTTCTTTTCCATAATGCAATTGCAAGCAAAGCTTAGTTGCACATTTGAGCATACATTTTGACTACGAATTGACAAATATGTGCATACATGTTATGTCTTATTATTGTTTTGATCTATTCAACATGATTGTTTGAGTTTGATTTATAAATTTCAGGTCATTTCAACCAATTTAATTTATTTAGGATAGATTAACAAAATTTGGTCCATATTTGTTAAGATCAGGGGGGTCTGGAAGCAAGCAACCTAGGTTGTCATGCGTTGGTTCGATAGAAGTTTTCTTATCAAATCAACAATTTTGTGCTTTATTGTCCCTCAAATGAACCTATATTGTATATATAAAAAATAAAAAAATAAAAAAAAAAACAACCTTAATTTTCGTTTATACATAATATGCCAAAACCTGCCCATAACATGTACAAGGATGAAGTAGCAAGACAATCCAGCTGCCATGACCAAGTAATTGTTCATTATTATTTTCTCGGTTCCTTCTACAGATTATAAAGAAGCTGAGAATCCAGACATACAGATTACACGTACATGGTTGAATAGAATAAGATGTACATTGGTTTTGTACTTGGAGATTAGTCACTCTAAATGGGTCCGAGTTTAGCCATATAGCAAATCTTAGTAGTGAAAAAACTCCAAATCTCCACTTGTTACTAGGATTTCATTATTCTTCCAGCTGTTCTGGCCGCCCTGTAACGTAATCCAAGAGTCCCTCGCCTGGTTTGTCATCATAGGATTCGGTGAAAGTCGATGATATCTGGCCAAAGACAACCATTGCCACCAAGAATACAGTAGTAGAGAGTAAGAGAGGCCAAAAGTAAGAGAGAATGGTGATAAACCGAGGAGCAACGATAATGAAAAAAGCAAGGATTAGGGATAAAAAGATTGTTATGGTAAAGTGATACTTGTACTGCAAAAGCTTTTCCGGGATAGCCATGGCCTTCTGAGTCAGAATTAGAAATCTTGTTATCTTTCCAAAGCGACTTTCCACCAGGAGAAGAAGGGATGGAGGGATTAGAACTTAAAATACTCATATAACTATTTGTCTTTGAAGAGATTCTTTGTTTAAAATGTTCACCTTTCTTTTGAAGAGAGCTTGTTCCCCAAGCTATCCTTTTCTCATCTTTGTCCTTTATCGCTATGATTACTTAAATACCCTTGGCAAGTAAAAATGAGAGACTGCCCTTGATTCAGAAGGCAACTATGCACTAATTAAGCTCTTATTCTATATCTCATACCCACTTCCTTCACATTTCTCGCGTAGATTCTTTGATTTCATGTTTGATTGCTGAACTTCAGTTAGGAAACACCATCTCTAGATGTTATTATGGTATAAATCAAACTGGAAATATGTCTTTTCTTGATCAATCTTGGAAGATTGCACGTAAAGATACCACTGTGCTATGTACTAGTCTGCAAGAGGTGTATCCGACTAGTGCAAAACCAAGGGTAGAATGGTATATTCAATACAACAGAGAAAACAAGGGGTGTGTTTCAGCATATGATCCTTGTCCCACCCCTTTTGGTTGGTCGGTTGCTTTCTCTTTTTTTCAATGGCCTTTTAAAATTCAAGTGAAGATTATAATTCAGGAAAGGCATAACCTTTTTGTTCTCCTTTTGTGGTTATGGGATCTTTGAAAGAAATTAGCCAATTCAAACAAGGAATGAAAGAGACATCTTGGCTGAGTTTATTCTTCTTTTTTGATCATTCAATTATGAAAAGGACAGTCTTATCTTATGGAAATACAAATTTACGTCTCTCTCGCTGGGCCTAAAATTTTCTCTACCATCAATAAGTCGAGCTTTTTTTGTGATAGATTTCGGTTGCGCATAGTGTTGATATGTAATCATAATAGATCACTTTCGGTAGCTATTCGATTGAGTTCAATTTTCATCCACAGAGTTCAATTTTCATCCACAACATCAAATAAGTTTTTATTTTTTAGAATTTAGATTAGATGACATTTTCAGTACAAAAAGAGAAGTCATTTTTATGGGTTTTCTGTCTTTTACATTATGATTTTTGGCCAACTTGAGTTCACAGATTAAATTATATGGAATATGTTGATGTAGTTGGATAACATTTGTATCAATCAGTTCCAAAAAGTGATGATACTAGCAGGGTAAATTGCAAAAATACCCGTGAGGTTTACTTAAAATATTAATTACTCCATGCGGTTATGAAAATTATATCATATCCCTTAAAAATTTTAATTACATAACAAATAACATATTTCATTAGTCAATCATTAAATTAATTAACAGTTTTTAATGATGTCATAATATATTTCAATTAACAATTCTGGTGATTCTATTGTTGTATAGAAGGATAGTTAGAAAATTTTATTTTTTTCGTCAATTTTGTTAAATAACAAATTCTGACGATAAGTATTTGTAATTTTCAAAATTACGAGATAATCTACATATTAAGCAAACCTGTATTTCTAATTTACCCTACTAAGTAATATATAATACAAGGATTTATTCGATGACGTTGTGCGTCAATAATAGGAATGAATTTTCATAAGGGTTAAGGTAAAAAATAATTTTTTAAATCCTACTCGATCGAAGTAATTATGTTATTATCTTCAATTCTGCCCAAGAAATCCTAAGCAACTTATATTTTTCTCTCAAACCAGAAATGAGAGAGAATATGCAGGTTTATGAGTATTTGAACTGGGAACAATTTTAATAACAGTTGTGATTGGGGGCCCGAAAACGGGCACCCCGAATGCCCCTAATCGACGAAACGACGTCATTTCGTTGTTTTTTTTTTTTTTTTTCCATTTCAGAAGAAGAGAAACAGAAGGAGGAGGAAGAAGAGAAGAGAAGAGAAGAAGAAGAGAAAGAGAGGGGGAGGGGGAGGGGAGGAAGAGAATGGGAGGGGAGGGGGAGGGAGAGGGGGAAGGGAGGAAGAGAAGGGGAGGGGCCAACAAACTAGGGCTAGAGGCAAAGGCGGGACGGAGGAGGAGCTGCCGGAGGCGGGGCGGAGGCGAGGCGACGCTGCTACGACGCGACGCCGGGCGACGCCGGACGACGAGCTTCGAACTGCTGCGACGCGACGCCGGGCGACGAGCTTCTTCCCTCTCTTCTCTTCCTCCTCTTCCCCGCTCTCTTCTCTCTTTCTCCCTCTCTCTCTCTCTCTCTCTCGGGGCATTCGGGAGGGGGATTCGGGCACAAAAACATTATTCTTTTAATAATGCTCTGGTGATTATGAAGATGTCATATATACATGTACAAAGCTCATAAGTTATAATCCAGTAAGATTTTTCACAACATGTAATTGAATTATAAGGACTGCTAAATGCCTTTATCTTTTTACTTTGAACCTCTCACTTCTTTGAACCCCCACCACCAAAATGGCTCCCTTCCACATTTTTCTTTGGACCCCTACTATAATCTCAAATATATCCTTACTACAACATGTCTCTCTTCTCTCACTTCACCGGTCCTCCAATCATAACCCACTCTGGTCCATGACCTCCCCTGCCATCACAGCCCCCGTTGGCAACTTTCCCGTCATCGCCCGCTTATCCCCAAACCAGACCTACCACCACCACCTCTTCCCAATCCACCATTCTACATCAATCCCCCATCACCGTCGTTCTCCTTACCCCAACGAAGAGAGAGAGAGAGAGAGAGAGAAAGAGAGAGAGAGAGAGAGAGAGAGTCTCTTCCATCCAATCTCGCCAGTCAATCTCCTCTTTTTCTTCTTTCCCTAAAATCCTAACAGTCGAACAAATCCTTTATGTTCAGCACTATGTTAGTGAGCCAGAAGGATTTGTTCAGCACTGTGTTGCCGAACCCACTCTGCCATAGTGACCTCCCCATCCATTGCGAGAGAAAGCGACTACAAGAGAGAGAGAGAGAGAGAGAGAGAGAGAGAGAGAGATAAACCTAGGATTTTTAGAAGAAGAAAAAAGAGAGAAGAAGGAAGGTGGCGACAAAAGATGTGAGCAATGAAGAAGGGTTGGGGGTAGCAGGGCGAGGTGGAAAGGGGCTCTATGGCAGCAGATGGAGGTAACAAAGAAAGGCTAGGTGGCTACGGCTGGCAATGAAGAACTTGGTGGTTACGGCTGGCAGTGAGGGGTTGGCCAGCAGCAGGTGAAGGTGGTAGCCGAAGTTGAGAGAGGAAGGAGTTAAGGTTAGGGTTAAGGTTAGGGTTTGGGAAATTAAGATTAAAAAATTAGGGATAAGGGTAAAAGTGAAATTTTATGTTAGAACAAAATTATAATTAAAAAAAATAAAAAGATAGAAATTCTAAAAGGAAAGATAGAAGTAAATAGCAACCCTCTTGATTATATACATACCTTCTATGTGAGTGATTTTCCGATCACACTGCCCTCCTTAGTAATTCAGCTGTGGAACACAGGCAGAATAGACAGTACCCTGCTATCCTGCACAGAAAGAGAAGGCTCCGGCGATGGTTCTTCCACCCGGGGGCACTCCGACAATCAAGTCAGTACTCAATATCTCTCAAAGATAAATCAACTATTCAACTCACAAGTTTGAGTATCAAAAAGCATACCTTAGACCCATGGGGGTGCCTCTTTTTTATAGCCAATACAATCCTAGTCCCAATAGGAGCCTAGCCCTAATGGACTTAGGATTACTGCTAATCTGGGACTCCCAGTGGGATTAGGATAAACTCTCTAAGAGTCTTATCTTTACCCAAACTGAAGTCTTCTCCCAATCTAGGACTCTTGTCCCATATCCGCTTATCTCGGATTCCAGTATCCTCGCAGATAACCTCGGCCTAGCCGAGATAACCTCGGCATCATAACCAGGACATGTGGCACCTCGGCTGACACGTCGGCGTCACCTTGGCCACGTGTTGGTGCTCATAAAATATATCCCCACAACTGCCCCATAGGTTCTATTACCTCAGCATTCTGAGGTGATGGAACCTATATCGGTACTTTCCAGTATGTCGGCTTAAAGTATCGCAGCCGAGATCATCGTTAAGGCCGACGTGTCTCTTTAAAGAACAAGAATTCCAAGAACTCGTTCACGCGTATGAGCTGTCATACATAATCTCGGTTTAACTTTAACTTGTAAACTTTTCTTAAGTTTCAACAAGTGTTAAACAATGATCTCGGTTTAACTTCAACTTGTAATTTGTCCACAAATTTCAACAAGTTTAAACAATAATCTCGGTTTAACTTCAACTTGTAAATTGCTACAAATTTCAACAAGTGTTAAACATCATCTCGGTTTAACTTCAACTTGTAAATTGCTACAAATTTCAACAAGTGTTAAACATAACATCGGTTTAACTTCAACTTGTAAATTACTACAAATTTCAACAAGTGTTAAACATCATCTCGGTTTAACTTCAACTTGTAAATTGCTACAAATTTCAACAAGTGTTAAATATCATCTCGGTTTAACTTCAACTTGTAAATTGTTACAAATTTCAACAAGTGTTAAACATCATCTCAGTTTAACTTCAACTTGTAAATTGCTACAAATTTCAACAAGTGTTAAATATTATCTCGGTTTAACTTCAACTTGTAAATTGCTACAAATTCAACAAGTGTTAAACATAACATCGGTTTAACTTCAACTTGTAAATTGCTACAAATTTCAACAAGTGTTAAACATCATTTATAACTCTCTGCCCCCTAATGTGGACTTATGTTCACATTAAGCTTGTGCATGTGATCTTGTTCGCCGAAGTTGGTTTCAAGTCGAGGTTGTTAGCCTTGATTTCTCTGTTGATCTTACTTGGTTTCAACCTGAGTTTGATTCTGCCGACATGGCAAGCCTATGTTACTCCAACTTAGTTCAACTCCATTATATGCAAGATTTGACTTTGCCATATAATGAGTCTAAGTTATTCATCATTACCTCGACCTCGCATCGGCGAGCCGTTTTTCTTCTCGGACTTAAGTACCGAGATCTTGTCTTCTGGAATCTTAGATCTGCTCACTCAGGTTGAGCTCTTCTCTTCTCGGACCTGCGTGTTTAGGCCAAGATCTTGTCTTTCGGGATCTGGGGTCCGGGGCCTGAAATCCAGGATCTGCTCACTTAGACTGAGCTCTTCTATACTTGAATGTCATCTCCTTGGGAGCGCTCATGCCCCCTGTCTTCGCGTCCCTTCTGGAAGGGTTTTCATTCCGTTTATGTCGACAGACTCTCCATCTTCGCTAAACTCGTCGTTTTCAACATGTTGATCTTGTACAGTGATAGCCATCTATTCTCCTTTCTTTCCCACAGACAGCGCCAAAAGCCATCTATTCTGCCGGTGCTCTCTAGTTGAATACTGAGTTGGCAGTGCGGTCGGAAAATCACTCACACAATTTGGCGCCGTCTGTGGGAAAGAAAGAAGAATAAATGGCCAGTGAAGGACAGAATGATCAGATTGGAGACAACGCTCCTGCTGGGAGTGGGAGACCTATCAACCTCGACGTTGAAGGGGACAACCGCAACACAGAAACTCGTGACCAGAGTCACGGAGTGAAAAACGCCGGCCAGGAAGGTGACGCACCAAAGACAACAGATCGAAGCGGATACTACAACGAAGATGACCTCCAGGTATGGAAGGATAGATACCTGCGGAGGAACGAAGACCCTTCCAGAAGGGATGCAAAGACAGGGGGCATGAACGCTCCCAAGGAGATAACATTCGAGTATAGAAGAACTCATCCTAAGTGAGCAGATCTCGGATTCCAGATCCCGGATCCGAAAAGACATGATCTCGATCTAGATGAGTAGACCCGAGAAGACGAGAGCTCAGCCTAAATGAGCAGATCCCGGATTCCAGATCCTGGATCCCGGATCCGAGAAGACGTGATCTTAGCCTAGACAAATAGGCCCGAGAAGTCGTGAGCTCAGCGTAAGTGAGCAGATCCCGGATTTCAGATCCCGGATCCATGATCTCGGCCTAGATAAGTAGGTCCGAGGAGAGAAGAGCTCAGCCTGAGTGAGCAAATCCAAGATTCTAGCAGACAAGATCTCGACACTTAAGTCCAAGAAGAGAAGAGCTCAGTGAGCAGATCTCAGATCCCAAAAGATAAAAAAGAAAACACACAAGGTTGGACTGCAATTAGCCAGGTTGAAGACCTTTTATAAGGTTCGCAAAGGAGTATGTGGAAGCCATGCAGGGGGCAGGGAGAAGAAGAATATGTTTACCACTTGTTGAAATTTGCAGCAATTTACATGTTGGTTAAACCGAGATGATGTTTAATCGACGTTAAGCCGAGATGATGTTTACCGCTTGTTGAAATTTGTAGCAATTTACAAGTTGGTTAAACCAAGATAATGCTTAACCAAAGTTAAGCCGAGATAATGCTTAACCGAAGTTAAGCCGAGATGATGTTTAACCGAAGTTAAACCGAGATGATGTTTAACTCTTGTTGAAATTTTTAGCAATTTACAAGTTGAAGTTAAGTTGAGATGAGTCCTTATCTTCATTTGTTGAAATTTGTAGCAATTTACAAGTTGAAGTTAAGCTGGTTCCTTATCTTCACTTGTTGAAATTTATAGCAATTTACAAGTTGAAGTTAAGCTGAGATGGTTCTTTATCTTCACTTGTTGAAATTTGTAACAATTTACAAGTTGAAGTTAAGCTGGTTCCTTATCTTCACTTGTTGAAATTTGTAGCAATTTACAAGTTGAAGTTAAGCTGAGATGGTTCCTTATCTTCACTTGTTGAAATTTGTAGCAATTTACAAGTTGAAGTTAAGCTGGTTCCTTATCTTCACTTGTTGAAATTTGTAGCAATTTACAAGTTGAAGTTAAGCTGAGATAGTTCCTTATCTTCACTTGTTGAAATTTGTAGCAATTTACAAGTTGAAGTTTAGCCGAGATTATTCCTTATCTTCACTTGTTAAAATTTGTAGCAATTTACAAGTCGAAGCAGAGCCAAGGTTATTACCTAAACACTTATAGCAATCTACAGGTTGGTTAGATCAAAGAAAAACGCTTAACACTTGTTGAAATTTGTAGCAATTTACAAGATGACGTTAAGCCGACATATGATCATCTGTTGAAATTTGCAGCAATTTACAGGTTGAAGTAAAAGCTAAGTATATTGTTTAAACACTTGTTAAAAATTTTAGCAATTTACAAGTAGATCATTGTTTAGCACTTATAACTTGAGGAAAGTTTGCAAAGTTAACATTGAATAGTATATGTTTTACACTTGTTGAAATTCGTGAAAAGTTTGCAGGTCAGTATCTTGCCGAAGTAAAACTTGTAGTTATTATACCCGAGGTATGTTACCCCGAGAAGATTGCACAAAGAAGAAAAGACTTGCAAAATATTCTAAGTATAGAATCATGCAGAAGCAGTCAAGAGAAGAGAAAGGTACAAATACTCAGAGGAGACAAATTGTATTAAGCATAAAAGTGGAAAACAAAGGCACATCGGCCATATGAAGCAGCTTACACATTTCCAAAACAAAGAAGCACAAGAAAGCGGATATGACAAGAACAATGCCAGACATTCAAACAATTCAAAACTTAAAGACAGACGAAAATAGAAGACAACAGATGGCAAGTAAACTGATTCAGAAGAGTTATGAAAGATTGAGCTTAATAGCAAGTAAAGAGTTTATGAACCTACCAAGTGAAATGAACGCCGATATGAAGATCGCCGGAGTCAAATAGATGACTGGAAGTCAAGAACCCGCCGGAGAATGTGAGTGGAGCAGTTGCAAAGCTCTTGGAGTTTACGAATTAATGGAACAAGAACCTCGACTAGGAGGTGTGATCTCGAGCAGCTTGGAAAGCATGAAGCTTGATACTTGACAAAAGTGGACAGTAAAGTCCAGGGAACTTTTAGGTCAGCAAGTCTGATCTCGGACAGAGGGGCACAGATGAACGAACAGATATAGGTTCCATCACCTCAGAATGCCGAGGTAATAGAACCTAGGGGCAGTTGTGGGGATATATTTTCTGAGTACCAACACGTGGCAAGGTGACGCCGACGTGTCAGCCGACGTGCCACGTGTCTTGGTTGTTGTACTGAGGTCATCTCGGCTATGCCGAGGTTACCTCCGAAGATATCTGAGTCTGAGATAAGCGGATAAAGGACAAGAGTCCTAGAATGAAGAGGGAACTCAACCTGGATATGGACAAGAGTCCTAGATTGGGAGAAGACTTCAGTTTGGGTAAAGATAAGACTCTTAGAGAGTTTATCCTAATCCCACTGGAAGTCCCAGATTAGCAGTAATCCTAAGTCCATTAGGGCCAGGCTCCTATTGGGACTAGGATTGTATTGGCTATAAAAGAGAGACACCCCCATGGGTCTAAGGTATGCTTTTTGATACTCAAGCTTGTAAGTTGAATAGTTGATTTATCTTTGAGAGATATTGAGTACTGACTTGATCGTCGGAGTGCCCCCGGGTGGAAGAACCACCGCCGGAGCCTTCTCTTTCTGTGCAGGATAGCAGGGTGCCATCTATTCTGCCTGTGTTCCACAGCTGAATTACTAAGGAGGGCAGTGTGATCGGAAAATCAGCCACACACCTTCTTTCTTATTTTTAATCTTATTTTTAACAAAAATGTTAGAGTTCTCAAAAGTTCTATCAAATTTTCTACTAAATGTCTACACACATGGTATGAATCTCACACCTATGTAAGATATTTGATAAAAACTTTAATAGAATTTTTGAAATTTCTAACATTACTTTATTTTTAATGGATTGGGATGGGTGAGCCTACTTTCATCATAGTGTGTATTAAAAATTGGTAAAAATTTCAATTGGGATATTTGTTGTTTACCTTAAAAGAAAAAAGAAAAAAGAAAAAAAAAAGTTGAATAAGATAAAATTAATCAATGAAGAAAAAACATATTAATTTAAATATCACATCTAAATTATAATTATTTCATTTTTTCTCTTACAACTATGAAATCAATTATAAAAACAAACAAAGTTAAAATTTATTTCAAATATAGCTTTTTTAACCAAATTAAAATAATTAAAAAATTAAAAAGTCAAACTAAATTAATGCATCCTAAACGAAAGCTAAGGTTCCGTTTGGTTTAATTTTAAAATTATGATTTAAGTGTAGAGTTGTATTTTGAAAGACAAGTTTCTGAAATGAATTTTGAAAAGGGAAAACTTATTTGGTTATGAATTTTAAAAAGAGTTTTGAATTGTATTTTGAAATTTTTTTGAGTTTTGTTCTTTTAAAATATTTAAAATTTTTCTTAATTTTATTTTTTAGGATAAATATTTTTTGGAAAATTTTTTTAGGTTCCCTGGTATTAAAATTTTATAGCATAAAGAATATCCACCATTTTTATAATGTCTAAGGTCCCTCAATATCGATCTAGAGAAGATTCAATCTAGAGAAATTCTGGGAAAGCTAAAGAATTTCTCTGGATTTTCAGAGAATTTCTTTGGTTTTTGCAAGAATTTTTCTGGGTTCAAACCAAAAAATTTCTCTGCCTTTTTAATCACGATGTGCAATACACAAATCGATCACCCAAATAAGCAACAACAATAACCAATATACATATATGTATATATATATATAAAGAGAGAGAGAGAGAGATTCACTTAAAAGAGAATTTCACTGAGTTCAAACTAGAGAAATTCAGAGAAAATTGAAATTTCTCTAGATTCAAACTCTTTTAATATATTGCAAACAAGTCAGAATCCTTCAGACCCCAAATATCTGTAATCTCATGATGAGCTTAAAATTCACTCAAAACCAAACCACTACACATCATGGTTGGTGAGCATTGAAAACAAGAAATATACACAAACAAACTATAGATTAATAGTAGAGCAAACATACATAGTTCAATGAGTACTAGGTATACAAGGCTTTATTATAAGAGAAATACACGTTCATTTCCTTTACAGCTTTCCCTGGAGACCACGAAAGTAACCTCTGGGATTGTTTTCAAAAACATGCCTATGAATCTTTATATAACTCCTTCTTTGTGCTTTCATCATCTTCACAACTAGCTTCCCTCCACTGAATGTGCTGCGGTCCAAACCACAAACGATAGATTTGAAATAAAGAAGACGAACAGAATTGCCGCGGGGAAAATATAAGGTTTTGAAACTTGGATCAAATGTAAGGATGGTTTAAACCCGGCCCGACGGGGACCCGACCCCCCGATCCTGATTAGAACGGTTTTTTCCTGAAAAATACTCCCTACAGGCCGGTGATGGTATTTGAAAATAAATTCCCAATAATTTTCGGGCCAGGGACGATGATACGTTTCCCGGTCCCGACCCGTCCCCGTCCCCGTCCTCGTCCCTGTTTCCCCGAACTGAAGTTACCATAACACCCCTCTATTCATTCATATATATAAACCCCCTTCTATTATATCTCTCTGATATGATCTGACACTCTCTCTTCCCTCTACTCTCTCTCACTCTATCTCTCTTCTCTCCGCAGTCAGCGTCGTCTCTCCCTCCGCAGCAGTACATTACAATGTCGCATCTTTCTCCTCCGGCAGATTTGAGCAGATCCTCGTAGCGCGCGCTCTCTCTCTCTCTCTCTCTCTCTCTCTCTCTCCATTCCTTTTGTGTGTGTGTGTGTATGTATGTGTGTGTCTATTGTTGTTGATGATATTGTTGTTGATAATGTTGATGTTGATGAAAATGAAACAGGAGATTGGGAGAGAAAGCTAAACATAGAGAGAGAGAGAGCTACGGGGATTTTTCGGGGTCGGAGAAACCTGATCCCCGTTAGAGGGCGGGGGCGGGGGCGGGGGCGGGAGCGGGAAGGATGTGATGGGTTCCCCGTCGGGGATCGAGGATGGGGACGGGAAAATTTGTATCTTCATGGATTGGGGACGGAGAGTATGCTCCCTGGCGCCGCCCCGGCCCGTTGTCATTCCTAATTGAATGTTGTCTAGTCTCCGGTGGAAACATCTTGTCCATGAAACCACAAAGAGAGAGAATAAAGAAGAAAGAGGATATGGCTGAGGGACCTTAAACTACAAAAAAAATATTATGGACCTCTCCCACTACTAAAAGTTTGAGACAGATGTTACACTAAATTTTTCATATTTTTTATTATAAATATTTTTTTTTAATATGCGTTGTATTTACTATATTTGTGCGCTGTAATTTTCTAAATATTTTAAAATTAAAAAAATTTATTTTTTATTTTAAATATTTTTTTATTTTTTTAATATTTAATTTTTTTAAGTTTTAAAAAAATTTGAATCACCTATATACATATATATATATATATCTAAATCATAATAAATTATTTGGCCAATACTTAAAAAATAACAAAATATTTTTTTCAAAAAAAATTATTTTTTTTCAAAAATTTAAAAATATTTTTCTTCAAAAAATTAAAAAATATATTTTTATTTTTTATTTTTTTGTTTTAAAAAAGGAGTTTGATCATGATTTTTTTTTTTAAAAAGTTGAAATTTCTTTTTTGAATTAAGTGATTAGTTATAAAAAAAAAAAATTAAAAAAAAATTAATTTTTTAATTCAAATTATAATTTTAAAACTTAACCAAAACTATCTACATTTTCGTCACGTGAAATCCAAGAGCATGTTACAATAATGATGATGATGAAGAAGAAGCTGCATAAAGTTGAGGAGTGAGGATGGTCAACGCTCTGCTCTCGTTCGCTGCCGATCCCCTAGTGTCTATGGCAGACCCACCATTAAACACCCATCACCTCTCCTCTCCCCTTATTAGAAGCAATCGGTTTACAGCCCTCCATTCTCTCTTTCCTTTTTTTTAGTGGGGTCATTTCCGATGTCTCCCCCTCGCCAACTCTAACACCAAGTTAACCAATCACATTTAAGAAATTTAAAAATTAAAAAGTCAAATATTATTATTAAAAAATTAATTTTTTGTAATATTTAAAAAAAATATATCAAAAAGTCACATATGAAAATCAGTTATTCCAATCAGTTCTATAAATTTTCTAATGCATTGATAGATCTTATTTGTTTTGACAACCTTATTGTGAGATCTTATTTTAAATTTTGGTATGATTTGATAGACGTTTATACCATTTCTCATTAGGAGACTCCATCTTAGGGAAATTGGATCCAATTTTTGGATCACGTTTCCGTCACTTTAATATAACATTCAAATGTAACATTCCTAAAAATTTTCTTAGCGCATTTTTCCTATACGTATAGCACACTAAAAAATCCATTAGCGTTTTTTGTTTTTCAAACGTGACACTCCAATATTAAAAGACTCCTTAATATAGTTTTTCCAAACGCACACTCCAATATAAAACACCAAAAAAATTCTTTATTGTAGTTTTTTCAAACTTAACATTACAATACTAAAAGACTTGTCAGTGTATTTTTTTTATAAAATGTAGCACTCTAATAAAACACTCCAATTCAATGTAACACTTTAAAACAACCCTAAATCTAGAATAAGTTTATAGATATACAACCAGTGAAGTTCTATTAGTGTGTATCACAACATTACCCATAGAATCAATCACAAAATTAATTACACAAAGTATAAGTAAAATAACTTGAATTAATTGTTGAATTTGATCATGATTATTTTATTTGATTAATTTTGTGGTTGAATCTATGTTCGTAAGTGGATGGAATTGATAACTAGGGTATTTGGTCTAGTGGTTTTATAGCATCTTTTGTAGTGTGAGGTCTCAGGTTCAACTCTTATATAGAAAAGTTTGATACCCTTTATGGTAGTTGGTTAATTTTTCTCTTATTATGAGAGTTGTATGCGATTACTAGGAGTTGTTGAGCTTGATAGATTAGTTATTAAATTTTGTTGACTTTGTAACTATTGTGTGCTAATGATCTATTTTGATTATGTAAATATTTCGCATAATCTCCTATCTATTGATAACAACAACAGCAACAACAACAACAAAAAATGTGGACGGAATTGAATTAGTGATATTGTAATCTCACTTAAATTTGGTTTAGTTGGAAAAATGAGGAATTGAAACTAATCTAATTTATAGTATATTAAGTAGAGTTTGCTCAAAATTTGGTGATTACATGGCAAACTCAATGATCTTATATTTTCAAATTGTCAAGACATAAGAATAGTTAAAATTTTCTTTTTATTATCAATCTTATATTTAAAAAAACTTATATTTGTTTAATATATATTTTAAGAAGAAAAGTAATATTGATTGCATATTTGTTTGTTGTTTATAGGAGATGGAGTTTATTGTTTTTCTTCTAAGTATAGGTTGACTACTAAATGTCTCATGGTTCAATTCAACATGTATGTATCCTTTATTATATTATTTGGTCCAATGTAATAATATATTCAAGATCTTCCAAATAAAAAGCATTATAATTAAAACATATTTGATTATGTATTAATTAATAAGTTTGGGCATACATTAGTAAAGATGAGGTGACAATTTAATTGTTTTTTTAAAAACAAATCTCTAAAGGAAATGAATTTATATAATTTAAAAATAATTAATAACTAAGGCTCTTGTGATCAGTTTTTTTTAAATTGTAAGAGTAATTTTTCTCTTACTTACCATCTCTAAATTCATCCTTGATCTAATCCATTCCTAAAAAAACTTTGCAACTCCACTATCAATAAAATAAAGCATATTAGAAAACTTGGCAGCTCCACTCTCTCTATGAAACATAGCATTGCTAGAGGATTTATTATAAATAGTAACTAGCTAAAATAAAATAATTAAAAATCACTTTTTAATATATATTGTTTGTTAAAATAATTAGCCTTTGATCATATCTAACAGGCCTAGCTATTTTTTCTGTGGGCCGAAATGGAGGGAGATTAAGAAAATATAACTTTTTGTGTTAACTAGTGAATAGTGGATTGTTAAATTTATGTTTCGGTTGCTAGAGGGAGGCTTAGAAATACAATTTATTAATTTAAAAAACTCATTTTGCTAAAAGAATCTTAATTTATTTATTTAAAAAAAAATCATTTTTCATTTAAAAAATAAAAAAATAAAAAAACCTTCACCTTCTAAAAGACCATTAAAACAAAAAACTAAAAATATGTTAAAACAGATTAACTTTTTAACTATAAGTTTTTTTTTTTTATTTTTTGTAGATTTATTTTTAATCAATAAATTAATTTTTTAGGTAATTCTCAAGAGTAATGCTAGGAACACTAACTAACGTACCAATAAACATATTAACCAAGACATAAAACATGAACTTGAGAGCTCGTTTACAAATTAATTATTTTAGGTGATTTTTAATTTTTTACAAAAAGACATAAAAAACTGGAAAAATGATTTGATAACTAACAATATTTTTTTTCTTTTTTTTGAATATTCTTGCCTATTAGCAAACGATGAATGAATCTATCACTTGGTGTAGGAATCAAATCGGCTCATTGCGGTCGGTATTTAGGTGAAATTTTTCACCGAACCGATAATATCAGTTTTATTATTTTGAGCACTGATACAGACCGTTTTTTCCATCAAACTGCACCAAATGAACCAATTGAAATAGTTCAATTCGATGGAGTTTAACAAGTTTAGAACGTTTCAAACTTGAGTCACTTTTTAGTATAGTCACTAATCTATGTAAAAACATTAATTGGTTATTTGTCCGCCACCTCAAACATATCCAATCTGTCCATTTAATAAATACCTTCCCATTCCTAGATTAATAAAAATACAAACAAAAAAATAATAATAAATACTAATACTTCATAATGAGTTAGAGTTAAGATCATATATAATAAGAGTTTACTAACTTAAATTATAGAGATGATAAGGTTAATGATTTATTATACTTATTAATATCATTATATTATTAGATTATATATATATTATAAATAAAATATATGTTGAAACGGTTAGTTTCGGTTTAGTTCGGTGCATAAAGTGCTTGAACCGATACCAAACTGAAAATCAAAAAAAAAAAATCAAATTAGAAAATCACACAAACTGCTTCTTATTAAAAAAAAAAAAAATAGACCAAATATAACCGTTTCAGTCTGATTCAATCAATTTGGTTGATTTTTTTGGTTTTTTTTACATCTCTAGCTTGGTGTGAGCTCACATAACATTGTGTCCAATTAATACACTTGTTATTGGTACACTGGTGTGATTTTAAATTAACTTTTCTAGTGAATTTTTTTTTTGGTTACTTTTTATGAGGTGAAAAAAAAATTATTTGTGAATAACTATTTTAAGTTGCATAAAAACATGAATGACTGATATGTATAATTTGCTTCTCTTTTTTTTTTATGAGTAATACTATAAATTTACTCTTCTCAATTCAGAAATTAATTTCCACCACACCCCCTACAGACCCTCACCTACACAAATTAATTTCTATTATGCAATCACCCATCTAAAAAATTCTGAACGAATTAGTTGGGTTACCAAACTTTTCCTTTTTTAATACTTTTTTGACTTTTCAATTTTGTGAGTAATTTTTAATTTATATTTTCTTTTTGAAATTTTTTTTAATTAAAATGTCAACTTTCCAAACAAAACGTTAATATTCCAACATTATTGAAGTCTCAAAAGCAGAGTCTTAGATGGAAAGACCTAACCACATAGGAGTAACTTCTAAGGTTAGACCTTTAAGGAGCTGAGACTCTATATGTTATTACATAGTAAGGTCACTCAATCATGTAACGGTAAGTTACAAACTCTCATATAAACAGAGATTTGAACCAACATTCCTAACACTGGATCCGATTCACCTATACCTAAAAAGTTCGTCTTACCAACTATATATATTATCGTCCGAATAATTGATTTGCCTAAAAAATTTATCTTAGCAATTATGTCCGAATAACTGATTTTAAAGAGAATAGAATCTAAAGCCTCAAGATGTGCACCTCAAAATCTTACGAAGATGCCACACCCTCCTTGCCTTAAGAGCCTCAGATAACTTAGCATTTATAGCCAGCTTTTTCAAAATATTAGAAGAGAGAACTTCTTGGATGGATGGAGCAGAGGAGATGGTCATATTCCATCATCCATATTTGCCTACTAAACAAATACACCAATACTAACAATAAGGTTGTTGCCACGTAACGTTTGCGTCAATCTACTGCCACGTGGTCTCCACTAACGTTGTCTCTTTTCGCAGAGAACACAACCAAACCACGTTCCCAGCGTCCTATGTGGCCACCCTCTCTTCGCAACGTAACGGCGGACAGTTCCAATGAATAGACCGAGCTTGATGGTGACCTTAAACATAAGCCAATTAATAAAGGAAAATGTTAAAACAGTCTTTAGGAATGTCAGTGTTAAAAAATGGCAAAATATGTATTGAAATGTGTAAAAAGTAAATACAAATATATGAAAGTGTTTTGGGATAAGTAAAATATGTATTGAAATTATAAATATTTTATCCTTTTGTACTTGTTATTGGGATAGAGAATGAATGATATGTTTTTGCACAACAATCACTATTGTGAGTACAATAAGGCTCACTCCTGGTTTTACTTCGATAATTTGAATCGTTCATTTTATAAGAAGTGTCAAGTAGAATATCTCTGTAAAAAATCAATTTGAGTGGATATCGGTAACTCTAATATTAGATATAAATTTAATATGATCATAGGGTTATCAATATCCGATAAAATTGATTTTTTACAGGCATATTCTATTCGATGTGTCTTAAAAAATGAATGATTCGAATTATTAATATGTGACCCAGAATGGACCCCATTGTATTCATAACAATGACTAATGTGCAAAGGGACGCAGTAACCACACTTCATCCATGTTATTGGCCGTCTTTAAAAAATTTATTAGTAATATATATTAATAAAAAGGTTAATAGGTGAAAAGTTCACACATATGGACCATATGTTATTTTGTTTAAAGACTAATATATATATATATATATTTGGTCATAAAAACTCTCTTTGAAAAGTTGTCAACGTATAAAAAGTGGTCGAAAAAATTGTCGGGTGGCCGGCAACGAATAATTGGTATTTATTTTTTGACAAATAATTGGATAAGTGGCATTTTTTTGATAAATAATTGACACATATACAGTGACATTTGAATAGTTAGCTAATGTTTAAACAGATAGATAAATAAGTAAACTTTTAGTAGATCAATTTTATTTTAGCCAAAATAAATAAATAAATAAATTTGAACTTATTAGTCCAAAAAATTTAAATTTAACTTTGGGCCTGAATGACCTAAATAAAAGGACAAATAACAGTGCAGTGAATATAAAAATTAAAAAAAAAAATAACAATTACAAAAAATTAATAAATATTATAAATATTAATAATTAAAATCATAATCTCTTCCATCTATGCGTAATACTGACTTTTTTAAGTTATCAGGGGAATTTTTCCATAAAATAAAGTGGGTTTGAAGAGTAACGGCGTAAAGTGATCGGTTAGCTAGCTTCTAGACTACGTGGAAGTCGGCAGGTGGGACCCCACAGAGGGACCACGTGTGATTCCAGGTGGCATCATTTCCTACGAAGACGAAAGTGTGTGAGTCGCTCAATGGCACATGACACTCACACAACGCTATGCTAATAGTTCAGCCACCATTACCACCCCACTTAAGACAACTTTGATTGATCATGTGATCAATGATCATATTCCCCACTCAACTCTCTCAATTCTTTTATTTACAGTGACCCCTCCACATCACCAATTCTAAACCTAAATAAAATTCATACAAAAAATTTTAAAAAAATGATGTACCGTTGTCATTATTATAAATAAATTTATCTTTAATAAAAACATCTTTAAAGAGGTAGTTAAATAAGGCTTGTTAGGCATTTTAGCCAATATAAATCTAATTTTGAGCTCCAATGGGCTAGTTATTGGGCTAGTTACTTTGCCATCCTATTTTCTTGGTAGCTACAATTGAAGAGCCCTAAAGGCTCTCCAAACAATTATGTATGTATATATTTTAGATTTTTGTATATTTATGTCTTGGATTTGGGATTTTATATATATTATATATATATGTGTGTGTGTATGTAGTAATTTTATATGTTCTTTCAATTCTGTTTGATGAATTACAGAATAAGTTATTTTGTATTTTGTATTTTTTTTTCTCCTCATTCTACAAGTTTTGTATGTTTGTATGGGTAAATTTATTATTATTGCAAATTTATATTAGTAAAATATCAACAATTAGTATTTTTTATTTTAAAAATTAATTAAGTTAGTTTAAATGATTAGCTAAAATAAAGAGCGTGGTTGGAGAACACAATAGCTAAAGTAATTAGGTAAAATAAAGAGTGTACTTTTTTTGTACTTTAGCTAGTGAAAAGTAAAGAGTATGGTTGGAATTGCTCTAATATTTTGTTTTGAAATAAAAGGTTCATAATGAAACACATCATTATGTAAGAAATTATGTATGAATTTTTTATTTATATTACATTACTCCTCGTCAAATTAAGCCTATACTACAAAGTATAAGGTAGAAATTATATTTAAATTTCAACAATCCAAAAGATTACAATTCAGAATATGTGATATGTCATTTATGTTATAACTTTCAGTCATATTAGGCATACACTCAATTGTACTCTCACCAACAAGGGTTGGTTTAGTTGGTAAGGATCGTTCTCTTCGTCCATTTAGCTTAGGTTCGAGTCCCGCTGCCGGCAGTCCTTTGTTGGTGGAGCGATATTGCGTAACGCTTTTCCTGGCCCTAGAATGGGGTAGCCTCTTCTCCTCCTCAACTTTTTTTGAATCAAAAAAAAAATTGTACTCTCATGAAAATATAATTACATAATTTTTCTAAGAATAAATTTATATACACATAACTTTTCTCAAGGTGAAAGTTAATAATCAGAAAATAGAAGTTAAAATCACTCATCTCCTACCTTCCAAATAATCAACTTTAATTTTTTTTTTTCAATTTATTAAGTTATTTTTATCTCATAAACAGTAAACAAAAATTACAAAAAAAAATAATAATAATAAATAAAAAAAAACTAACACAGACTGCTAAAAAAAAATACTACAAGCAGACCAAAGGCACCATAATCGGACAAATAATATATAAAAAACATTATAAAATTCTGTTCATTCATTTATATATTATATATTGGATTCTATAATTCATTTTGTGGTCCTAGCACAACTATACTATAAAAACATTAAGGGCATTTGCTAGTGACTAAACAACACTAAATTACTTCAATTTATTATTATAAACACAAAGCAACCTATAATGTAGTCAAATTTATTTTCTAATCTATCATTAACGTCCACAAAACAGCTTATATAAGCAGACAAAATACTAAATTTGCAAATTGGATGTGAAGTTGGGTTAGATACCGTAGCTGTACAGTCTGCAGTGTGGACTTAAATCCTTAACATTGATTGATAATGTTGTTAGATTAAAATAATAGCAATTGTCTTCAAAGATCTTAAATGTGTTTGTTTTTGAGAGGAGGAATCAGATAACGATAATTCCTTTGAACGTAGAGCCAATGCAATTTTAAAAGATTAATTAACATAATATGCCAATTGATCTTTTTATAATATTTGTTGAAGAGAACAAGAATCCTCCTAATTTAAAATAATGATAATAAATGCTACATTGGGAAAATGGAAGATATTTTTGTTTGGTATACCCGGAAAAATTGCGTTTGGAAGCGTTTTTAAAATATGATTTGAGAATAGAGTTATATTTTAAGTTTGTGAGTTTTGAAATTATGATTTGAATGTGAAATATTTGTTTGGTGAATGAGTTTGAAAAGAGTTTTAAATTGAATGGAGAATTTTTGATGTAGCATATGATATTTGATACAAAAACGTACAACTCATAACCAAACACACAACTCAAAATTCTATTCAAAACTCATAAAAAAAATTTAAAAATTTCAAATTTTTTTTATTTCAAATATAAAAAAGTAACAGGTGCCAATTGTTTAAAAAAAAATGTATTATTCCGGTCAACCGACCGGATGTCCAGAGAGACGACCAGTTAGCCCAAATTTTCTGACCTTAAACAAAGATTTCAAAAGTGAGTATAGAATTATTTTTTGAAAATTTTAAACAAACAATACACTCAAAACATAGGGTAAAAATGTATTTGAAGAATACAACCAAACACAGCAAAAAAATCGTTGAGTTGCCAGTTTTTAGCAGAGTCACTGCTTAAGTGTCTCTTTAATTTGATTTTTTAAAAGGTGTTTTTAGATTATTTTTTATTTATATTTTAATTAATTTTTTTTATATTTTTTAGATGTATATTGTCAAAATCAGTAAATGCCTGCCTTAGACTTTGGGATTTTTTTTTTAAATTTTATAAACATAAAGAAAATATTTTAAATAAAAAAAATTACAAAAATATTATTAGAGTGAAATGTCAATAACATTTTAAAAATTATAAAAATAACAATAGTTGTTTTAATTGAAAATGAAGAGACTACTATAAACCATATTATCTATAAAAAATTTTGAATGCAACGGCGATATCATTATTATTGACATGCAAGTATAAGTCATTTCACTATAAAGATATGAAATTTATTAGATTGTTAGTTACATTTGACATGTGAGGTTCATTCTCTATATGTTTATGTACTATTAGTTGATTATATCACATATCAATGATAACGTGGTATTACCATTATATTGAATTTTTAATCAAATTTTGTATAAAAAAATTATCATTATGTAATTTATTTCAAGACTTATATCTATATTTTTTTGTATTATTCATGATACACTAGTTACAAATAATATTAGTTCTTTGATGTTTCTTGATTGCATGAAATATTTTTGTAAAAATTTTCGATATTGTAGTTAATAAGTGTCTCTTCTAATTTAATTTTTTGGCTCCGCCACTAGTCAAAATACATCTAAAAAGTGAAACAAATTAACTAAAATATTTTTAAAAAATAAATAAAGTTGGAACAAAAATCTATATATTTTTGTTTGGAATTTTGTTTATTTTACTAATTTTTTTTTATATTTTAACTAATTTTTTTAAGGACATCTAATTTTGACGTATCTTAAAAAACCCGTCTAAAAATAATTTTTGAAATTTTAAACCAAACAAAAACTCCCAAATCTATATAAAAATTTAGGAGTTTAATTTTTTTATTATTTTTATTTTTTAGTAATACCCACAACACTAATATACCAAACTAATACATAAAACTATTACGCAAGTTTTACCACTTGGTGTAGGGCCTATGTTTGGGAAGTTAGGTTTGAGGATTTTTTTGGTTAAAATAATCACAAAAAATAAAATAAATTTTTTAGCCAAATATGGTAAGGTAAAATATCATATTTAATCTATAATCATTACATTTTTTCTTTTAAAAAAAAGTCAAAAAAGCTAAAAGTTCTTCCCAAACTAGATTTTTTAGACCCAGACTAAAATAGTCAAAAAAATTAAAAAAATTAAAAAGTCAACCCGCTTCCCAAATAAAGCCTAGTTAATACTAATTGGTACATTACTTGATACGTTTGTTAGTTTTCCTAATATTATTATAAATAAATAAAGGTTTAATCCAAAGCAAAGGGTCCATCAAATAAATATTCAACGGTTTCACATTAATAAAATGTCAAATTACGTCAAAGGTCCCTATAATTTTTCTTTAATTTCGTTTTGATCATTGATATCTCAATTTGAATATATTTTCCTTTTAAGTTTTGTTTTTGGGTTAAATAAAGACAATTGTCAATGGAAGTTAAATTTTTGGGAAATTCTATTTCTACACTCCACATTGTCTCTGTACACATTCTTTCTCACTCCACATACTTAGTAATTTGATTCTTAGGTATTTATCTCAATCCACACACTCCACATTCCAAATATACCCATTTAATAAAAAATGTGTTTGCTCAATGCACACCATCAATTTTCAAAAATTCCTAAAATATCCCCATCTTCCTCAACCCAAACTATCCCAATTCTAACCTTACCCCTAGCATCTCCCCACCGCTGGCGTCGCCCCTGCAAACACCATTTCACCACTACCTCTCTCCAGTGAACAAATATTTGCATGGTGTCATGCAGTAAATGTTGTCAATATGGTATTAGCAATCACCTGGTTTTTGCACCATCTTCATGATGTATAGGAACAACTCCATCATCAGGTTCATTGTTGTCATGCACAACTGCTGTTTGGTTTCCTATTCCAATGTTGAGAAGCCATTCTTTTACCTTCTATGTAATGATTCAACAACAAATCAAAATAGAAGTCTAGAAATTCACATAAAAATAACGGGAATCCCATAACATATAAGACACTAAATCTGAATCCAAGTACGTTACAAAACTCTAACTAAGAAGTCCATAGTGAATAATTCCATACATACCCTAAAAAACGAGAGAGAGAGAGAGAGTAAATTGATACCCACCCAAAGACAAAAACACCAGTCCCAAGGCGAAAAAACAGAGCAAGAGCAGCTCCCAAGATGTCAACAATTTTATCAAGTCTAACCGAGAAGGGCTTTGGCTGCGGAGGCTTAAAGTTGGACGGCAGGGAAAACCCTAAATTGGGTGCTTCTTTGGTGCTTACTGAAGCGGAATTTGGAGGCGTTGCGAAGAATTCTACAAATGATCTAATTGAAACTCTAGTCTTGGGTATTCTTCGAGTCAGAAATTGCCGAAAAATAGAAGATAGAGCGAAGTTCAGAACTCCGGCCATAGGGTTCCGGCGAGAGGGGGTTGAATTGAAGAAAGTCAAGGACGAAGAGGAAGAAGAATGTGGTGGAGGGCGGCGACGGAGGCTGTAGCTGTGCTGATGGTGATGGTGGTGGCTAGTGTGGTGTGTGAACTGAGAGTGAGTTTTTGGGTTTTGTCTAAAAGGGTAATTTAGCTGAGGGATAGAATAGGAATTAAAAATATATATATTAAATGGTGTACATTGAGAGAGTTTGTGGTCTGCAAATAGAATTTCCCTAAATTTTTGAATGGAAAATGGTCACATGCATTGCACATTATCATCTTTTAGAGATAAAAATGGAAATATACACTAATGTATTGAGTTTATTTACTTTCAGTCACTTAGGCTTTGTTTAGGATATGGGTTGACTTTTTTATTTTTTAATTATTTTAGCTTAAAAAGTCTCGTTTGTGATAGACTTTTTTTACTTTTTAACTTTTGTAAGAAAAAAAATAAAATAATTATGGTTTCAATATAATATTTTTTAGCTTGAGGCCAAAAAGTCTATTTTATCTTATTGTGACTATTTTAACCCCAACCCACCTCAACCCAACTTCCCAAACCAATGCTTATTGAGTTCACTCCTTTGCTTACCTACCAACCCTATATCACTAGATTCACCATTTCACACGACAATACACAACCAACACATGCTCCTCCTTCTATTTACTTCACATACAACCTCGCTTTCCCATCTTTTCCTGGTAGGTTTTTATTCTTGACAATCCCATTTAACAAAACTCCTTTCAGTTGTAATTTTATTTGTTCTTTTATTTCAGTGAGGCTATGAGTATTAGATGCGAATCCAACTCGAATTGTGCCTTGCAGAAAAGTTTGTGGTGTTAATTCTTTCATGTTTGCCACTTCCTTGACTATGTCGGGGATTGAGCTGCCCGGTCAACTCGCGGGGGTCCAGGGGCAGCGCCCTGTGGCGAGTCCGGGGCAGCACCCAGGCAAGGTCAAGAGGCAGCACCCCCGAAACAAAATGCGAAATTGCAATCAAAGTTGGTTTTTGCGCTCGAGCGAAGATACAATCCGTTCAGAAGTTTCACTCACCTACAAAAGTACTAGGACTTGTTTTTTACCACTCGAGCGGCCATTCCTACGTTCGAGCGTAGATTCGCTCGAGAGGCCATTCTTGTCCTCTAGCGAACATCACGGATCTGTTTTCTATAAATATATGTTTCAGTCCGATTTTAGGGTACGGCTTCCAGATCTTCTTCTTGGATATTAGGGTTTTCATTTGGGGCTTTTTTGTTTATTTCCTTTGATATATGTGAGAGTTTAATCATGAATTGAGTGGATTATATCAAAGGGTTTGTTTGTTTTATTTATTCAATACAAAAGAGAAAATTGTTCTTCGGTAAATTCCGTGGAATTTGGGCTTGAACTTTTGGTGGATTTTGAAGTGGCTCATTGTCATGGATTCAACATCGACGTTGTGGATTCAACGTTGGGTAAGACAATTCTGAGGTGAAGACCGTGGTGGAAAAGGCATATAGGGGTCAGTTCAATTCGGGCGTGGATTCGCTAGGTAATTGAGAGTGCACTTGTGTAATTTCTTTTGTCTTCCTAGTGGATTATTTTGTGATTTTGGCTCGTAATTTTTTATCTCCAATTGTGATTTTTCTACGTTAAAATCGGTGTGTCGATTTGTCTTGATTGTTTGATTGTGATTGTTATTTACTACTTAAAATTGATACATAATCACAAATCAATATCTAGGGGATTTCTAGATTTTTTACTTCCTTTATTAGATCAAACTATCGCCCAGTCATTCCTTTTCACTCTTGCTCAAACCATCATTCATTTTTTCCCTGCATAAACCATTCCACAACCATTCTCTACACAAATTATCCTATCCACCCCCTTGTGCAGACCATCCCTTTTTAAGCCAACACATTACGTTGAAATGGGTTATTATCGATGAGATAGAAATTTGGTAGAAGGATTTGAAATTGGATTTAGGGTGGTGAGGGTGGTGGGGTTGAGAGAGTTTGGTAGTGATACTCTGATGGTGGTTCAACGGTGGTGGGAGGTGGATTTTGGTTTGGTAGAGTGACAGGATTTGCTGTTGGTTTGGGATGGATTTTTTGTTGGTTTACGGTTACTTTGATGAGGTGGTGGTGTGGTAGAGGAGGTGTTTTGGTGGCGGTTGGTGGCTATGCATATAGTGGTAATGTTTGGACGTGGTGGTTTGTGGCTGTGGGTGGTGATGGTGATGGTGATGGTGATGGTGATGGTGAAAGAAAAAAAGAAGATGAATTATAAAGGGAAAAGGATAAAAAGATTATTTTGTCTTTAAAAGATGGTCATGTACAATGTATGTGACCATTTTCCATCCAAAAACTTAACTTCCATCCATAATTGTTCTTATTTGATATAAAAAGAAAACTTGGGGGGTCAATGTGTTTAAATTCAAACATTAAGGACCAAAATGAAACTTGTAAAAAACTATAAGGGCCTTTGGTTAATTTGCCCTTTATAAAATTTCTTTTTATGTAGTCTCACTTTCTGTTTTCACTTTTTTCAAATGAATCAAACATATTTAAAAACTTGAAAGATTAAGAGAAATATGGAGTAATCAATAGGTAAGTTTTCACTCCTCTCCGTCTTCCTTGCTACGAATTCAATTTTGTTCTCTTTATCAAATTGTTTGAACAAAAACTAGTTTTGATTGATTTAAAATAATAGAGTCAACAATTTTAACCGAATTCTATACTTTTTGAACGTAGGGTTTATAGTTCTGGGCCAATTAATTTGATGTTTTGTTCACTCTCAAAGTGAGTGAACAAATTCATTTTTTCTTCTTGTAGTTTGGAGCCTTTAATTTTATAGTTTAGTAACATTAAAATATTTAGGCTTCATGTGGTTTGATTTTAGAATTATGATTTATGGAGTTATGTTTTGAGTTTTGATTTTTTGAATTATAATTTGAAAAGAGAAAATTTGTTTGATTATGAGTTTTGAAAAATAATTTTTGGATGATTTATACTTTTTTTTATTTTTTGATTGACTGATGTATAAAATGTAAGAGAATGTGAGGGAAGAGATGAGAGATAAGATAGAAAAAGTGATTGATTGATTAATTAATAAGAATAAAAAAAAAGATAAGAAAATAGTTTTGAAAGTAATTTTGAATTATATTTTAAAATTTTGTTTGGTTATAAATTTTGATTCAAATTATGATTCGAAAATGGAATTGAGTTTTAAAAACTAAACCAAACGCTACCTTAGTTTTTGTTAGATAAGATAAGATTTAATTTATGTTGTATAAATCGATAGTTATGTTATCATGACTGAGTTTTTACCAACTATTAAAAAGTTAAATCATAAACATTTCATTTTTTCTCTCACAAAAATTAAAAAAGCTAAAAAGCCTAACCCGAAATGTAATCCCAAGCTAAAATAACTAAAAAAACCAATCCACTTTCTAAACGAAACCTAATAACTAAACTGAATCATGAAACAACTAGAATCAAACTAGAACTAAATTATAAAAAGTTATTTCGTTCAATTTCACAATTCTAAACTAGAAAATTCCTCACTAAATCTAAACTGCCCAGTTCAACAAAACAATCCAAAAAATCAACAAGCATACTTCAAAATTCAAAATATAATCCAAATTAAATTTTGACAAAATGTGTAAAGACAAGACAAAAAATATATATATATCATATTACAGTGTGATTATGTGAATACAATTTTAGATAGTGCCAACGGGCGTACACGCAAGATGTGTGTAATTCAAAAAAACATAGTAGTATAAGAATAATGATAAATAAAGGGAAATTACCAACACTTTCCTTGAGGTTTGATTAAAATACGGATTCTCCTTTGAAATTTGAAAGATTACATCCCACTCCTGAGATTTATATTTGCATAACAAATTGTCCCGTAAGGTTTAGATTTGCATAACAAATTGCCCCCTCATTTGTTATGCAAATATAAACTTTAGGAAACAATTTATAATTTCCCAAATCTCAAAAAAAAATCTATATTTTAAACAAATCTCGTGAGGTTGATAGTAATTTGCCTTAAATAAAAATATACATATTATTTGTATTGCTCAAGTGAAAAGGTTTTGCTTTGCAAAACTGTTGATTTTGGTTTTAAGTCTGGTCATCTTCTTTTTAACATAAATATTAACTATAGAGGTATTTTGAAAAAGAAAATTGTAAGACAAAAAGTGTCAACATCATAGCCTTTAATTTATATATTAGAATAGATACGAAGCGTAAAAAATATATAAATAATGAAAATGTATACTTCAACACACACATCTTTATGCATACAAATAATAATTTGGGAATAGGAAGTTAGAATGTGATTGGGGTTTGAAAAAATCACTCAGTGCAGAAGTCTATTTTCAAAAATTTTATGTTTATAGTCCATACTTAAATCTTTTTTTGGCTAAAGGGGCATTGATCTATCCAAAAGGATATCTATCTATGCAAAGTTTACTTATTTTTTTATTTATTCAAATGTCATCTATCCATAAATAATAATAAAAAATGAAAAAAAAAAAAAAAAAAAAAACTCCAAAAGGATTGGCCTGGTGGTCAAGGTTTGAGACTTGATGGTGTGCTTCCTCCAAGATTTTAGGTTCAAAATATTCTAGGTGTAAATAATTTTTTGAGATCAACTCATACGATTCTTTTGCCTTAACTTTAATTGGGACCCCTTTAGTGGATGGTGGGATTCCCCCCCCCCAAGAATTAGTCGATCCAATGGACCAAATACCAAGTTATCAAAAATCTATTTATCTAAATATCACCTTTTTATCCATCTCACTATCACTAGTTGTTGCTGCCAACCACCGCTGTTGACCATTACCAGTCACCGATGACTTTTTCAGCACCGATGACTTTTTGACGACTTTTCAACGCATTCTTTTATCACTAAAAAATATTAAAATTTGGACAAAAAAACCTATGATTCTATTGGTATGAATTTTTCACCAATTAACGCTTGAAAAAACCCAACTACATTGAAGAAAACTCTATATATATTAAAATTTATTGAAAAAATAAGGAATGGTTCAGATCAATTCCATACAATTCTTTTGAGACTTCTTATAAAACAAATGAGACCTTAACTTAGTAGTTGTGTAGTATCATTTTGTAGTGTGAGATTACGGGTTCAACTCTTACGGAGAAATTTGATATCATTTGTAGCGTTTATTTCTCGTCTATTATGAGAGTTGTATATAGTTGTTTATTTTTACCTAAATCTAGACTATATCTTGTAATTGTTGGGCTTCTAACTGTCATTAAATTTTAATTTTCTATATTGTTTCAATCAATCTGAACAGATTTACCAATTTCATCATTTTTTTATAATGTCTTCGTCCGATTTAACATTTTTGTCTAGATATGATTTTTTGTTTTAAAAATTGATGTCTGTCTCTTTCCTTCTTGTATGTTGTGACAATTAATTAAATTTTAATTTGAAAATGTAATATTCTGGGTAACAGAGGGTGGGCTTAGAACTAATGTCTTTGTCCAAAGTTCTTTCATTATTGTATGTTGTGACAAATTAATTAAATTTTCTTTTGAAAAATGTCATGTTTTGGGCAATGGGGAGAGGGCTTAGAACTAAAGAACAGAGCAATGTTCCATGCACTAACATTATTATCAAAAATATTATTAGAAGCCTATGTATTCAAATATTATTGACTTTTTAACAATCAGTCATATTTAGATCTCGTTTAGGAATAAACTATTTTAGTAACTTTTCATGAAAAAATGTGCAGAAAAGTAGAGAGCGTGATGTGATAACTTATAGTGACTTTTTGGCTTTTTGACACTATAACTTGTTACATCACTCTCTCTACTTTTCTGCACATCTTTTCGTAAAAGTTAAAAAAATTTATACTTCTAGTAAGATTTTTAATATTGTATTCATAAAATTATTCTTTTCATAAAGGTGAATAAAAACTTCGAAAGATACTACATAATTTTGTAACTTCATCTCCATTAACCACTATTTATGAGTCTTGTTTTTGACTTAGACCAAGTAAATGATTTCTTTTCATTACATCACAAAAGAACATCATGTTAAACTAAAGTAAGATAGAAGAACATATATCTAGTAACAACATGTGCCACATAAAAGGGTCTCATACTCATAAATTTATTAACAGTAAATGCCAATTGCCATTTTATGCTAATTCCTTAAATTCAGACATAAAGCTCGAAGAGGTCCAAGAATGAGTCAAACAACAGTTAAAAGGAGAAGGTTTTTGGAATTTCAGATGATCTCAAAATCTAACCTCTCATATCTTCTTTGGCTAGTCTACGTGCTCACACCTTGTTATTGTGAAATGTGAAATGAAATGCTAGACTGATTTTCTATAAAGTTTAAAAAAATAAAATTAAAAAAAATTAAACACGTCTCATAATCGATTTATCAAAAGAATAATACTTTAGACCCCCTCAAAAGGGGCACCCCCTCACCCCCTTTGACATGTGTCAGGGGGTGATTGGATGTGCAGGAAAAAAAGAAAAAGAAAAAGAAAAAGCAACCAATGAGAGTGAGAGGGGGTGAAAGGGGGTGATGGAAAAAGGGGGTCTCTATCATTGTTGAGTTATCTATTAGATTGGGAAGATCATTTGTCCATGTACCTCACGAATCATACATTGTAATTTATTCATCATTCATTTAGTCTCTTGCTATTGGTTGGACACACAACCAACACAAAATTTTTAAAAGGGTAAATTACACTTTTGCCCTTTTTATGTTTAGTCACTTTCTCACTTTGGCTCTTAGGCCCCGTTTGTTTTCAGAGGTAGAATTGAGGGAATTGATAGTGAAGGGATTAAGTAAAATTATATTTGTTTTGATGATAGTTGTTAGTGTAGAAATTATTAAATTATTTTTATATAAAATAATAAAACAAATAAAAAAAATAAAAAAAACATTAAACATTAATGTTCTAAAAAAAATGTCCAACATGTAAAAAATTTTAAAAAAATAAAAATAAAATAAAAAATTTCCAGAAAAAAATAAAGCAAATAAAATAATGATTTGTACTTAACAAAAAATACAAAAAATTAAACATTAATGTTAAAAAAAAAATACCCGACATGTAAAAAATAAAATAATAAATAAATATAAATATAAATTTTCTACTCCGCCGGACTATTTTTCTAATACCAAGTCCTTGAGGCCCATCCGAATCCCCTTGGGGAGGCCCTTCCTAATCCAGAGCTCACTATCAATCCTCTCCCCATCTCTCAAAACAAACACAATATTAGTGGGTCCCACCTCACTACCAATCCCAATCCCTTATCTAACTCTCTAAACAAACGGGGCCTTAAAGTTTATTTTCTTTCACTTTGCCCTTCATGTTTCAAGTTTTTCCTACTTTACTCCTAAAGCTTATTTCTATTAAAAAATAGACAAAAAATGATACATTGACAATCACATATTATAAAAATATTTTATTATATATAATTCACACTGCGGAGATAAACTTAAACTCTAATATAATAATATATTTTTTATGTTAACAGTTATTGTAATATTATCTATCTAATTTTAATAGAAATTAATTTTATGAGAGAAATGAAAAAAAAAAAAAATTTGAAATATGAGAGGCCAAAGTAAAAAATAAATAAATTTTAAAAATCAAAATAAAAAAATGACCAAATATAAAAGAGCCAAAATGTAATTTACCTTTCTCAATTCGGGCTTTCGAATGCCCCGTTCGTTACTTTTTACAACCAGTTACTTAAATGCTACTCTATACTAAAGTGCTGAGTTTTTAAGTGAAATTCTTAACGATCTCCAACTCAATTCAATAAATTCATATTTATTATAAAAAAATTAAACAATTCAAATTGAACTTGATTAAAACTCATTAAAGATCGATTAAAAAATAAATAAATGAAACGTAAATAAAATTTAAAACTCAACATGTTTTAAAATTAAGCTTAAGCAATGTCTTATTCAGTACGACTCGTAATGCTCCATAACCAACATTTACGTTTACCATCTTAACTGGCACACCCACATTCACTAGCTATTATTAGAGTACACTTAGACGCATTTTATATTAACAGAAATAAATTGTCTCTAGTCTAAAATTTAAATTGGAGGATATTGTTCAAATTTATGGGGCTTATCAAGAGTCTCGTTTTAATCATTTTGATTGTTTATTTTGTAAGATTTTTCATCTTTATCAACTTTGCAAAAAAATTAGGTCAATTTGATAATGTGACATGTTCAATCTATATTGCGTTTATTTCTAAAATAATGGACGACAAGTGTTTCTTTTAAAATAGGCCATTTATTTTTGTAATAAAGTGTAATGAACTGAAAATTTTATAATTATCTAATCAACTTATTTATTATATTTTTTTTCATAGATAATATATACGAAAAGTTCTATAAAATAAATAACTCGAATCATCCAAATAGGACTCATAATAAATCCCACGAATCCAAACAACACATTCTAATATAAATTTGGACTTTAGGGGAAGCCCAACCCTATATTAATATGTTTATCAAATTGTATAATAAATTAAAATGTAGCAAAAAGAATAGCATATCATTTTTGGACCTATGAAGCATTAGAATATAGGGTCACAAGCGAGTCGAGCTAAACTGAACTTTACAATGTTTGGACTTATTTATTAAGATTTTAATGAGTTCGAGCTCGAGCTTAATAAAAATTTAAAGAACCGAGCTCAAGCCGAGTTGGCTTAGGGTTGACTCGAGCTGGAGCTTGTTCATGAGCCTTAACGAGTCAAAAAAAATTATAAATTCATACTTGAGTATATGAGATTAAAATTTTAATAATATCATTATATATACAATATATATATATAAATATACTAAAAGAAAAGTTAATATCTTACTAAAATAACAATATTTACCATAATTATTATATAAATGTATTATCTATAGTTAGTTATTTTTACATATAAATAAATTTAGCTATTATTTACATTATTTAAATATATACGTAATATATTTATTCTATTTTTTATACATATTTTTACATTATTTAATATGTAAATAATATATTTATTCTATTATTTAAATTAATGTTAAACGAGTCGGCAAATGAGCCGAACTTTAGTTTATTTAGGTTTGTTTATTAAGATTTTAACGAGTTTAAGCTTGAGTTCGAACTCAATAAAATTTAACGAACCAAGTTTAAACGAGTCTTTACCTAGCCAAGTTTGAATCTATTCATAAACAATTCTATTCATCTGTAGCCATATTAAGGCCAAGTTTGGCATCCCAATATAAGTGCACTTATTTCATCTTTTTATCTTTTTTGAGTCACATCAATCAACATCTCCTCTCTACTTTTTTTACACATAATACAAAAAAAGTCAAAAAGTACACTTATTCTAAACTTCCCAAACTTGGCCTAAATGTAGCCAAATTTTTTGGACCTTTATCATTCAAATTAGGTTGGACACTCCAAATAAGGTTCTTATTAGTTTATTTCTATCACATTACTTCTCTATTTTTCTATATATTTTTTCATAATAAGTTAAATAAAAATAAAATAAAATAAAAAAGTCATATCCCAAATAACCCAATTAATATTAAAGTCAAGCTTGTGTGAACTCAGCAGTCATCATGAGTCTATAGTCTGTCTACTGAGTTATTATCTTATCTTTTATAAATTTTGGAGGAAATTAATATTAAAAAAATTTACTGAATCATGAAAAAGTATAACATTTTAAATATTAAAATTTATAAATTTTATCACTGATTTGTATTTTTTTTTTTTCACTAAACACACTTTGCTGTTATTTCTCTTAAATTTTATATTAGTTGTATGATCAATTAATAGGAAAAAGTTAAATGAATGCATGACCTTAATAATAAAAAAATTGTTAACAAACAACTACATATCATTAACTGAGCACATGAACATGTGATCTTTCTAACCTATTAGCTAATTTTTGCTAGTCTAGATAATTGGCTTTTTTGGAATTTTTAATTCTTTTTATACGATTAAAAAAATGAAATGTAATTTGAAAATAATTTTTTTTAATTGTATCGAAAATCATGAATTACTGAAGTGTTCACCTTTTTTTGTTGGATAAATTACACTCGTCTCTCTTGAGTTTTGGAAAAAAATAGAATCAATTCACCATTTTGACATAATTGTATTACCCTCCTTTTTAGTATGGTTATAACGATTTAAATTAATGCTAATGGTCGGTAGACACTAAAATTAAAAAAAAAAAATATGAATTTTAGTAGAAAAAAAAATATGATAACATCATTTTCTTCATAAGATTAACTAATTATTAATAATAAAAAAAGGGTCTAAGTGTCATTTAAATTAAAACATTGAGAGGGTCACTGTAATTATGTCAAAAAATAAGGGGTTAATTGCATTTTTCTCAAATATTAGGAGAGGTGAATGTAATTTACCTTTTTTTTTAGTATTTTTTTTGACTTTTAACTTTTGACTTTTTAAACAATTTTTTGACTTTCTTAACAAAAAGGCAAGTTTCCAAACACTCCTCAACCTCCTTTGGAATTTAACTTTTACGGTGAATTTTTTAACATTTTAAGAATAAGAAAAAAAAATAGGATAAATTATAAATACACTCCTTGAGCTTTACTTAAATAATAAATTATTCTCTGTGATTTCAAAAATTATATTATGCCCCCTTAGATTTCTAATTTCATAATAAATAGGTACTTTTATTAATAAATCATCAAATTAATTAACAGTTTTTAATAATGTTAAAATTTTATTTCAATTAATAATTCGGATAATTTTATTATTGTATAGGTGAGCAGTTAGAAATTTTACTTTTCAATTAATTCTGTTAAATAAAAAATTCTGACAAAGAGGTATTTGTAATTTTCCAAAACTATAGGGGACAATTCATATTTTAAGTAAATCTCATGAGGTATATTTATAATTTATCTAAAAAAATAATATATTTTTGAATTATATTGGGAAAGATGAATGACTGGTGTGTATGATTTATATTTTGAGTTATACTAGAGACCCCAAATATTTTATCAAATATTTTATCAAATTTTTTATATGGGTGTGAGATTCACACACATGTGGATTTATGTGAATCTCACCCCATGTGAGAATTTTGATAGAATATTTGGTAGAATATCTGATATATATAACATTTCTCTTATATTTTTAACAACTTTTTGATTATTCTTTTGAATTTTTTTATCCAAAAAATAAATTATTAAATGAAACATTTAATTTTATTTTCATTTTTTTAACTTCTTCAAGCAAAAAGTCAACTTCATTTTTTTTTTTTTTTTTTGGTAAGTTTCTCAAACCACCGTAATAGATTCCGACTCTGCAATTAATGAAGACCCTGATTTTATTATACACTTTTTGAAAGAAGTTATCAAAATTTTTATTAAATATTTTACTAAACATTTTATATAGATGTAGATTCCACATCTAGATACTTGGTAAAACATTAAATAAAAATTTTAATATTAATAGAATTACTCTATATTTTTTATCCGAAAAATACTATAGATTCCAAATGAATTATTAAATTTTTTTTATCAAACCTCTCATATAGGTGTGGGATCTACACAAATCACATGTGTGTGGATCCCACACCTATGTAAGAGGTTTGGTAGAAAATTTAGTAATTTATGAGATCTACACAAATCACATGTGTGTGGATCCCACACCCATGTAAGAGGTTTGGTAGAAAATTTAATAATTTATTTGGGACCTCTAGCATAACTTTTTTTATCCTCTTACCTCTCAAAAAGAGATGCAAAAATAATTACCATGTTTGTTTCCAGTTTTCTGAAAATATCTTTTCATCCTCTTACTTTCTTGTTTTTCATTTTTTTTTTTTTGTTTTTACTGAATTTTTTTAATATTTTAAATAATTTTTTTAATTTTTAGACACACCTAATATAAATACACTTAAAAAGTATAATTTTCATTAAAAAAAATCTTTAAAAAATTTATTAAATACCAAAAATATAAAAAAAAAAAAATTCAGTATATTTTTGTTTATTTATTAATTTTTTAAAATATTTTTTTCACAAATATTTTACTTTTTAAATATATCTAAGTAAGTTACATTTAAAAAAAATTTAAAAAAAATATTTAAAATTTTAAAAATATTAACTAAAAACCAAAAAAAAATACGAAAAATAAAAAAATTTAATTTTTAAAAAAACCGAAACTAAACTCACTGAATAAATTTTACAATTTGAGTAAAAAATTTTAATTTATTAGTCGTGGAACAAATTATAATTTCCCCAATTAAGGGCATAACCATCATATCACAACCTCCCTCCTTATATATAACCAGCACCTGTCTGTGTACTTGTTGAAACTCTCAGAAGTGGTCTAAAACACGAGTAAAAATTCAGTGTAACGGCGATTTTACTCCAAAATGGCATCGAAAGTCGATTCCACTCCCACCCATTATCATGGTACCTCTGACAAAATGAACGGTTCGGATGAAGCAGATGTGTCGGAGGAGACGGAGGCGGAGCCAGAGGAGAGGTGTCGGGTGGAAGAGGTGGCGCTGGTGGTGCCGGAAACCGACGACCCATCACTCCCAGTGATGACTTTTCGAGCATGGTTTCTGGGTATAACATCTTGCACACTCCTCATATTCCTCAACACTTTCTTCATCTACAGGACCCAACCCTTGACCATCTCTGCCATTCTCATGCAAATTGCTGTGCTGCCCATCGGCAAGTTCATGGCCTCTACTCTACCCACGAGGAATTTTAACCTGTTTGGTTGGAGCTTTAGTTTCAATCCTGGGCCGTTCAATATGAAGGAGCATGTGATCATCACTGTGATGGCTAATTGTGGAGTCTCTTTTGGTGGGGGTGATGCCTACTCGATTGGGGCTATTACTACTATGAAGGCTTATTATAAGCAGAGCTTGAGTTTCTTGTGTGCTCTCCTCATTGTCTTGACAACCCAGGTAATTCTTATTATTTATCAAATTAACAACCTTCTTTCTTCTTCTTCTTCTTCTTCTTCTTCTTCTTTCTTTCCAGATTTCTCTCCCTTTCTGTCCAGGCGATTCTTTAATTTTCATTTATTATACACTTTTCCTTTTTTATTAGTGATGAATAAATATTGATCGCTACTTTTTACAGAGATGTTTAGGTGCACAGAACATAGAAAAGTATATATATATATATATATATTCCGTGTCTCGAGTTCATTCCAAGTTGACATTCGGGTGTGGTTGAATGGTTTAGTAGTTGTACTTTAAAGTGCGGTGAGCGGAAGATCAGGGATTCAAGGAGTAGTGACAAATTCTTCTATTGTAATCTAATTATATTGAAACACTAACATACTAATGCTATATTTGATTTTTAAAAATAAAAGTTCATTCCAAGTTGGAAAATGTAATTAATACATAATTTAATAGGAGAAGAATTCTTCCAAACCAAAACCAAAATCTCGACTGGAGGGATTGTTTGGGCTCATGGGATCCACTACAGGTCTCGTTTCAATAATATGAATTGTTCATTTTATTGAGCATTTTGTGTATTTTATTCACTAAAAAAAAAAAAATTAAGTCAATCCGATAATTGAAACTTGTTCAATTTATCATATTTTTTATTAAAAAAATGAATGACAACTATGTTTTTAAAAAATAAACTATATATGTTTTTTATGACAATAATTTATAGTTATTGAATCGACCTAATTTTTTTTGACTGAAATACACAAAATATCTAATAAAATAAACAATTCGAATTATCAAAATCAAACCTATAGTAGACCCCACGATTCTAAACCACCCCTCCAATCCAATTTGGATCGGAGGGAATCCTCTACCAATTTAATGATAGCAACAATAATGTTTCTGTAATTATGAATCAAAGTAATAAACATTTGGTTTTCAATAAATGAACTATAAATGAGACATAGCGTTTTATATGATTTTTTTTTTTTTGTATATAATAGTTTGTTTAGAAATTGACTACTTATTGATTTTTTTGTCTTTATATAAAAAGACATGTAAAAAAATAAAAAGAGTGATGTAATAACTTGATTTGACTTTTTAGTTATTTTATTTAAAAATTACTCTCCAAACGAGTTCTAAATTCTATTTGTATAGTATTATCATTCCAAGTTTAGTGTGATCACACTTAAAATAAATTTCTAATTTGCAGTTTATATACATTTTTGTGTTCTAATTTTATACATTTAAATTTATTATTATTATTATATTTTGCATGCTAATCATAATAGTTAAAATTTTGTACAGAGACATGTCATATAATTTTTTTTTATATATATTCCAAAATAATTTTTTATACGAAGCTGACAACTAAGCAGTCAATAGCAACTTTACCAAATTAAAAGACTGGTCTTTTTGTTTCCTTCGATTTTTTAAAATCTTTTTTTTTTTTTTTTTTGATCTGGGAAAAAAAGACTCTGTGGTGTCATCACGGCCCTGTTGGGCCCTAACCCAGTTAGGAATTAACCCCCACCAAGTAAGGGACCCACCACCAAGACACCAATGGAGGGCATTCACACACCGCAGCAGAGGACAGGGTTCGAGGGGAGTATGAGTGTGTTCACAGAGAGTGATTTCAAACGCCCCTCCTAGGAATCGACCCTGACTCTCAGCTAGGGAATGTGCCGCATCCTCCACCAGGCCACCAACCTTGGGGTATTTTTTAAAATCTATTTCAAACTTCTTGCTTTTGTGCTTTTTGATGTTTATTTTTAGTAATTTTTTATATATATATTTATTCACATATACTTTATATTCTAAGTGCATCTAGATTAAAATCTAAACAAATAATTTATTTTTTATATGAAAAGTTTTGAAATGAAGATTTTTACTTTTGTGAAAAGTAGATTGTTATGTGACCATTGATTTGGAAAGAAGGGAAAAACGGGGGAGCTCGAAAAAAAGGAGCCCAAATCCCCCTAATTGCCAAAAATGGCAAACTGTTTTTTTTTTGTTTTCTGTTTTCTTTTTTTTTTTTTTTTTTTACTTGAAAGGGAAAAACGGGGGATTCGGGGGGTGAATTTGAATTGAAGTTTGAGATTGAGATTGAGATTTATTCATCAATGGTGCATGCAGATAGTGGGATATGGATGGGCGGGGATCTTGAGGAGGTATCTGGTTGATCCTCTTGAAATGTGGTGGCCTGCTAACCTTGCTCAGGTTTCTCTGTTTAGGTCAGTCTTCTTCATTTTTATGTAATTATTATCTTCTTAAATATTTTCAGTTTCAAAAAAGAAGATTTTTTTTAGGGTATCTGTTATTAAAATTTTATAATATAAAAGATATTTAATATTTTTATAATATCTAAAGCATCTCAACATCGATTCAAAAAAAATTCGATCCATAAAATTTCTCTCCAAAGAAATTCTGAGAAGGCTAGAGAATTTCTCTAAATTTCAATCTAAAAATTTTCTCTGAATTTTCAAAAAATTTCTCTGGGTTCAAACAACAAGGGGCTGGTAAAATAAAGTTACAAATTAAATTATTATTTATTTTACCAATTAAGTCCCACACACTTCTGTAATTGGTAAAATATTTGTTAGTTTAGTTTGTAACTGTTGCAAAATCTTTTATGTCTTATGTCTTGGAAGTTCTGATTTAGCTATTTTAGGAGATTGTTTGCTTTTAAACTTTTTTAGTTTGGCCCATTTTGTTTGAACTTTTTTTTTTTTTTAAATATAACGTCAATTTTTTTTATTTTTAGATCTATCTATGCTAAAAATCCTAAAAATTTAAAATACAAATTTTTCTACAAATAAAAAAAATAAAAGCCAAGTTTTTTTAATTTTTTATTTATAAAATTTGGCTTATTTTTATTTTTAGCGGTTTTTTTTTTTTTTCAAAATTGACTTGAATTTTTTCAATTTTTACATTCTTCTAGTCTCAAAGGTATGGTTGAAAATGAGCCGAACTGACCGAAGTTTTTGAATGTTCAAGCTTATTTATCATTATAAAAAAAAAAAAAAATTTGTTCAAATTTATTTGCTAAGAATTAGTCAACTTTGAGTTCGAGCTGAGCTCAAGTCAAGCTTAAATAATCAAGCTCAAGTTTGGCTTGTCAGAGACTCTAGCTCAGCTCAAGCAAACTTAATTACATAAGCGATTCAACCTCACTCGAGCTAGGGGGAAAAAAAAATTTAGTTTACTTGTTAAGATTAAAAAAAAAAAAATTATGAGCAAAATGTACAAGAATATTTATATTAATAGTAAATTTCATCAATTAAATATTTAAATTTACACAAATACCAAACACATATAGAAAAATAAAATAAACTAATAAAAATTTATTTGATATATTATTAAAAATAAATATTAATTATTTTTTTTATGTTCACAAGTCTTATTGAGCCAAATTTGGAATTACTTGATTTCAAACTTGTTCATTTAATAAACGAATTGAATTTAAACGAGTCAAGCTCGAACTGTTCATGAATAACTCTATTCAAAAGTTTAAAAAAAAATTTACTCAAAGTTTAAAAAGTTGAGAAAACAATAAGTCAAAAAAATGAGCTGGTTTTAGTTTTCATGAAAGCATTATTATCAAACTGAAAATTATTTTAAAATTTAAAAATTGAAGAAGTAGAGATGTAGAAAGGCATTAGTCATTGGCCCTGTTTGGCAGGGTTTATTTTCAGCTTATTTCAGTTTTTAGCTTAATTTAAATTATTTTGGTGTGTTTGATTCAGCTTAACAATACAGCTTATAGTTTTTTTGTAAGTCAAAAATCAACTTATTCTTTGAGTGAGGGAGGAGAAGCTTAATTTATAAATCAAAAATTAACTTATGTTCACAGTTATAAACTATAAACTGTTAAGTTATAAGGTATAATCCCTTTGCCACAACTCCACCAAATGGGGCATTAGCGCATTGTAACAATGGCAGGTCCAACTGTTGAGGGGTCAACTCTAAAGAGAGCCGTTAACTTGTATGTCAGGTTTATTTTTGTTGGTGTGTTATTTTATTATAAAAATGATTTCTTGTTTAGGTCTTGTGAATTTAGTTCAACCAATGGTCTCAAAAATAAGTGGAAGACTCGTCAAATAATCAAATATTTGATTTCTATGATTTTGTCATCTTGCTTTGGCTTTCTCTGTATTTTTTCAGAAAACTTGAAAGGCAAAGCATGATAATCTCCAGCATTTATGTTTTAGTTGCTTTTGAAAAAGAAAAAAAATAAAACAAATATATATATATATATATATTTAAGCAAGTTGATGTCAGTGGGTCTACACAAAAACAAAAAATAAATAAATAAAACCTTTGAATTTTATAAAATCTAAGGTGAAGATTCAATCATGGGCTTACAACAAGAGGATTATATCTACAGTTAATCTAAATTTTTGACCAATTTTTATTTTTATTTTTATTTTTATTTTTATTTTTATTTTTATTTTTCATACACTTTTCCCGTTGATATTAATGCTTGTCTCCCGTCCCAGCTAGTAGAGTTTGATCATGTTTTGATGATTTAAATTATACATTTTACGAGACTTTCAATGTAAATTATTCGTAAAACACATTTTAAATTTAATTTGATAACTGTAGTATAAAGTAATTTGTGGTTCGTGGTTTTTCAACTAAAAAAGTCACAAAAAGCCCAAAATGTCATATGATACACATCAATTAATTATTTTTTTCCTCACAACTATCTATTCAAGTAAAAATATATTCCAATCATACTAACTTTTTTCAGCCCATAAAAAAGCTAAAAAGCAACTAAAAGAGTGAAGTTGTCAAACAGACATACTTGTCTTCAAATAAAAAATGACAAGTATGATTTTAAAAATAAATCATTCATTAATGAAGACAAATATGATAAAATCATGGGAAAACTACATGCAGATGGGAGAATGAAAAAAAATATCAAAAATGTGTCTATGATGGGGTGCAATGTGTTAGTAATTTTTTTTTTCCTTTCTCCCACCTGTATATGATTACGATCATTATAGTAGAATCCGTGATGGGTCGTGAGGCCCCAATTCCACCCAGGCACAAAGAAGCTGTGCTCTTAATGTTTATGGAGAAAGCAGTTGAATCTTACAAAATGTAGTCTCACACAAGTTCATTGTTTCTTGAGCTTTCATTCATTCATAGTGGGTAATAATACAGAATTCTCTTTCAAGACACCAATAAAAGGAAACCAAAATAATGGAAGATGAACAAAAACAAAAATAAAATCAAACAAAGAGTTGTAGTATTAATTTAGTCTTGTTATATACTTTCTTGTTAAGTTTGATTAACTCAATTTTTATTACATCAATAACTAATTTGTTGTTGTTGTGACAGAGCATTGCACGAAAAGGAAACGAAAAAAAAGGGGTTGACCCGGATGCAATTTTTCCTAATATTCTTGGGAGCAAGCTTTGTGTATTATGCATTTCCAGGGTATCTGTTTCCGATATTGACATTCTTTTCATGGGTATGTTGGGCATGGCCTCACAGTATCACAGCTCAGCAGATAGGTTCGGGTTACCATGGACTCGGTGTGGGTGCATTTACGCTTGATTGGGCTGGGATTTCAGCTTACCATGGCAGCCCCCTAGTCTCACCCTGGTTTTCCATTCTCAACGTTGGGTTCGGCTTTATCCTCTTCATATACATCGTAGTCCCTATCTGTTACTGGAAATTCAACACTTTCGATGCGCAGAAATTCCCCATCTTTTCTAGTCAGCTCTTCACTTCTACCGGCCAAAAATATGATACCACCAAGATCTTGACTCCTCAGTATGAGCTCAACATTCCTGCTTATCAGAGTTATGGCAAGCTCTACCTTAGCCCGCTCTTTGCCCTTTCTATTGGATCAGGATTTGCAAGATTCACTGCAACCCTCACTCATGTCGCCCTCTTTCATGGCAGGTATATTTATATATGAAAACTATATGATACATTTTTTGGCTAGAGTTCATGACAATTTTTACGTATCCGTTCTGATATGCATGTAATGAAATGATATTTGGCTCGGTAGTGATATATGGAAACAAAGCAAGTCAGCAATGAAGGAGGTGAAATTGGACATCCATGCGAAACTGATGAAAAGTTACAAACAAGTGCCCCAGTGGTGGTATATGGTGTTGTTAATAGGTAGCATTGCGCTATCACTGATGATGTCTTTCGTGTGGAAAGAAGAAGTGCAGTTGCCATGGTGGGGAATGCTCTTTGCTTTTGCCTTGGCTTTTATTCTTACCCTTCCCATTGGAGTCATTCAAGCTACAACCAACCAGGTAATATTAAAAAGCAAATTGCAAATTGTATCTTAATTAGTATTGACTAATGTCTTCAAATTGATGCGACTTGACTTCTATGTCTATATATCTATGTTTGTGCAGCAACCCGGATATGATATCATTGCCCAGTTCATTATTGGGTATGTCCTGCCTGGGAAACCCATTGCAAACTTGCTTTTTAAGATTTATGGGCGAATCAGCACCATTCATGCTCTCTCTTTCCTATCAGATCTTAAACTTGGACACTACATGAAAATTCCACCAAGGTCGATGTACATGGCTCAGGTCTATACTCTACTTAGCTGACTGGATTTTTTTTTTTTTTTCCCTCACTAGTGAGTGACACTTATAATCTGACCGGATGCGTTTGTTTGTTTGTTTGTTTTTCCATATTTTATTTTTGTTTTTTAACAGCTGGTAGGGACACTAGTTTCTGGTACAGTAAACCTGGGAGTCGCATGGTGGATGTTGGGGAGCATCCCAAACCTGTGCGATGTGGGAGCACTCCATCCAGAAAGCCCGTGGACATGCCCTAAGTTCCGAGTCACCTTTGATGCTTCTGTAATATGGGGACTCATTGGACCAGGACGACTGTTTGGACACGGAGGCTTGTACAGGAACTTGGTTTGGTTATTCCTTATCGGAGCTCTGTTGCCTATACCCATTTGGATACTCAGCAAAATCTACCCGGAAAAGAAATGGATTCGCTTGATTAACATCCCCGTTATATTGTATGGATTTGCTGGAATGCCACCAGCAACTCCCACCAACATTGCCAGTTGGCTCATCACCGGAACCATCTTCAACTATTTTGTGTTTAAATACCACAAAGGATGGTGGCAGAAATATAATTATATCCTCTCTGCAGCATTGGATGCTGGGACAGCTTTCATGGGTGTCCTCTTGTTCTTTGCTCTACAAAATGAAGGAAAAAATTTGAAGTGGTGGGGCTCCGAGCCTGACCACTGTCCTCTCGCCACGTGTCCCATCTTCCCCGGTATCGCTGTTCAAGGCTGCCCAGTTTTCAAGTGAAACCCATTTGATGGCATTAGAGCTTAGTTGTAGTAGGCTAGTTGTGTGTCGTCTTTAGGGGGTGTGTTTTGTGCTTCATTGTATACCATTTTCCTTCTGTTTTGCTAATAAAAAGTTTGCTTATAAAAATATTTTTTTTAAAATGTCTGCACAATTGCTTTGCCTCTCAATTTATTGGAAGTGCTACCTTATTGGTATGTCTAAGAGGGTCATCTCTTACTTGTAAGGAGAGGGTCCCTCTAATCTTCCTTTTTATCCTGTACCCATTCTACGACATCACCACCACTTTACCTATTCTTTCCGTCTAGATCATAAACATAAATATAGATCAAGAAAATGACGGAAAACCGGCATTAGGGCTTGATCAAGAAAATGGATTTGGCGATAGAGGGGAAGGTTGAAAGGTTCAAAACAAGAAATGATAGGAAAAACAGGGGAAATTGTTTTCTAGCAAGCAAACAAATGTACATTTTACACATTCAGTGAGTCACCAAGGAAAGGGCATTAAAGACACATGCGTTCCGACCCAAAAGATAACATTGCTCTTTTTCTGCTTCTTTACCAATAGAAAGAGAACTACAAGTCAGTAACATCCAGCATTGCAAAATCACAAAGTGATTCTATTAAAAAAACCTACAGTGAAATAAGAGCTCAACAATACACAAGGAAGAATGTCTAAATAATTCTGTCAGCCGAAAGGTGATCAACCATTTGCATTATGTCACAAAAAATTCCAAACTTTACTATAATGGAATTTTTTTTCTCTGGAATTAACTTGAACCACTGGCATAACAACTTACCCTGAATAATTATATCAATTACATGAAACGAACAAAAACTAGCATCCATACAAAGTCAAAGCCTTTTCTTTTCTTTTCTTTTCTTTTTTTTCTTATTTATTTTTATTTTTTTACCTCTGAATGTATTTGTAGAGTACCACCGTTGCATATTTAGCTACAAACCGATGTGTTGAACCGAGTGCCACTACGGATGGGCTACTCCTCCCTTTCTGCATGTAAAGATGGTTAAGCACCACATGCTGGGGTCTTGAAAAAGGAGGTGGAATCTCCATGAAGGAGGTTGGAACATTGAGCAAAGTCATTTGTAGATGCGGAGGAACTAGAGGTGGCTCCTTTGCAAAATCCTCAGAACCAAGTTGCAGGTTGTTATAGGTCGCATCTGGGGATTGAGGAGGTTCAAAACCAGAAATGCTTTTGATGTCTTCTGGTACATAATCCTGCAATAAACATATAAGTAAATGGTTAGTTTTAAATTTGAGATCTTGTGTCAGCTTGCCATTGTTGAGCTCATCACACAAAATCATGTGCAAAGGATTATAATGAATGTGTGACTCAGTCAGCCATCTCAAATAACAAAATAATTAGCAGTCCCTAGGTGGCTGGACCATTAGGCCACTTAGTCCATCGCCTAAGGCCCATAAGAAAATTTTAAAAAATTATTATTGTGAAAGGCCCCAACTTTCCAAAAATTTAATTAGATAAGGTCTCATTTTAATATTTAGTCTGATGTCTCCAAAAACATTGGGTCACTACTGTCTTTGAGGCTTAAAGTTTTTACCCAAAGGAATTTTGTAAACCAGATCAATTTTTTTTTGGGCCTTTCACACTTGAACTCACCAAAAAGGTGTGTTGTTGACATATAAGGCCACTTGCTTTGGATGGTATGTCAGTTCACATATTGGAGCACCAAAGGTATAATGCCCCACTACCTGTTGGCCCAAGGAACCTGTGGGTCTACCAACATACCAAAGGTATAACTCCCCACTATCTGCTGGCCCAAGGAACCTATGGGTCTACCAACATACCAAAGGTATAATGCCCCACTATCTGCTGGTCCAAAGAACTTGTGGGTCTACCAACATGACCCAAAAGGGTAAGCCCAAGTTACTTAGTAGCAAGCTAGTGGTGCCTTACATGTCCAAGATCACTCATGCAAACTTCCGATATGAGACGGGGTCGTTACAAACTCCCCCACTTATGCAAACTTCTGATATGGGATGGGGTCATTACAAACTCTCACCTATAAATCCTCATGAGGGTCCATACGCCCCACTACTTGTTGGCCCAAGTAACATGTGGGTCTACCAACATGACCCAAAAGCGTAAGCCTAAGTTAGTAGCAAGCTAGTGGTGCATAATATGTCCAAGATCACCCATGCAAACTTTCGATATGGGATGGGGTTTGTATTTTTATTACATTGTTGACCATCAACTCATAGCCTAAGCGGTTAGCCAAACACGTGCAAGTATTTTTCTACCCTGATACCATATTAGATTGTTAATCATCACTCATCTAAAAGCTTAAGCTGTTAGAGGGACGGTCAACTTTATTATTTATATTATATTCTCAACACATCCCAATGCAGGAGAAGTATCAAGCTCCAAAGGCCACTCTGGCCTTCATTTTTTGAGTACTGTGATGGTTTGCCTAGGTTGGCTGAAGCAGGGACACACATAATTATTTGCATCCAGGATATATACACAACATGGTTCCCAAATCAGGTATCAGGAATGTGACATCAGCCTCCTATAATCTTACTTTGGGTGGTCCCAACACAAGATGAGCACTTCAAATGGATTTGGCATGGCAACATGCTACCATATACCAGACCACTAAGTGGCAAATATCCATGAAAACACTTTTTATTCTAGGGTCAACATCCAAATAATCTACCCATGGTCAAGTTTAACTATTACAACAGAATCCAAGGCACAAAGGGAGAGGTGGTTGCCCACTTGAGACAGCTAGATGCCTAGATAATGGTATAACTTTTTATATTTTGTTTTATTTGCAGATGGCTAGGAACCACAGATACTTTAAGGTAGTATTTGGTTCACTGGAATGAAACGGAATGAAATGATCATTCCATCAAAATGTTCATTTCCATGTTTGATTGACTAAAAAAAATAATGACAAAATTTATTATAGAGTAAACAGAATCATCATTCACCGTTTCAAGGGAATGGTCATTCCATATGAGAGCCTAACTAAGGAATGATCACTCCATTCCATTCCAACTCATTCCAGTGAATCAAATAGAGCATAAATAGGTTGAAGTATCCTTATCTAATACACATCAGGTACATATCTTTGATATTATTTAATTGCTAAACACTACATATCCTCAATAAAATATAAAATAGCCTCCATTGACATGCAGAGGAAGGACTCGATTCATGTTGTTACAAATGCATGGGAAATGAATACAAAGGGATAATGAGAAAGAGAGATTAAGATGCATGGATATCCATCTGTGATATCGTGTCAGATACACATGGATACATATCCTCAATATTATTTATTTAATTTTGTGGCACGCGGACATGTATCCTTGATAAAATATTAATAAAATTATCTCAATTGGTGAACATTAGGACTCAATTCTTGTTGTTAGACAAAAGAATGCATGTGGGAGAGAAATACGAATGAGATGGCAAAAGAGAGCCCAAGGCATGTGAAGGGGTTGTTTGTGTGCATTTATTTATTTATTATTATTTTTTTTAGGCTGGGTGTGTGAACTTTTAAGGCAGCTTATCTGCTACTATCATGAATGCTTTCCAAACGGCATTTCTATGTGACCACACATTGCATGCTCTGAGATTTTCTAAATCATTTTAGCATTGTAGGAATTTTTTGTATCCCACCCGCACTAGCGGAAACACACAAAAACACAACACATTTACATGGTTCGGCCCAAATTGCCTACATCCACGTGAAATGGCCAAAACACTCAAAACCTACACTACTAACCCAAACCCCATGCTCACCCCGGTGCCCCCACGGTACTTTTTCTCACTCCTTATATCTCTATTTTCCCACACTACTCACTCGCTAAAACCTATAGCCACCATGGCTATTAATAATAATCTATCCATAAAAAACCTATTTATTATACAATTAGGTAACCAAATCTTATACATAGAGTTTTCCAATAAATTCTAGACACTATTATCCTAACCCAAATACATATATAAACCAACCTAATAACTGTATAGGACCCACATATATCCTAGTGTAGAGGCTAGTCCTAACAAGCATGACTCTTTTCATATAAAAGGAAAATGAAGTCTAGTTTATTGACCCACATTTTTAACTCATTGACTTTGCTATCATACCCCCAAAAAAGGAAGAGGCGCAACCAAAAGAAGAGGGGGACTTATCAGATTGCAGATTTGTTTACCAAGTCTCACACTCGTGCTTGGCATGAATTCTTGGTGGGCAAACTGTTTTTTTCTTTATGGAAAATCTCATACCCATTTCTGAGACCCATAATATGAATTTGTTAGTTAAAGTTAAAAATTCAATAACAATTCCACGGTGCATATTTAATAGTCAATAATAAATTAAATATCTCTAATTTACAACTAAATTTATTTATAAATTAATTCCCTAAAAACATTATGTAGGAATGTATTTTTCTAAAATATATAAATTAAAATTAATTTCCCTATATTATTTTTCAAAACAATATATAGGCCCCCAAATAATAATAGCTTATATCATGGAATATAATAGGCATTTATGGTCCCAATAAAACTAATAACTTTCATAAACAACGCCCAATTAGTACACATTAATGTGTGTTTACGAGGAGAAACACTCGGCACACACATAACCTTTAGCATAGTGCACAAAGTGGTTTTCCCGTGACTTGAATCCATAACCTCAAGGTTATTAGGCCAAGGTTTTACCATTCGACCAATGGTTACCCCTAAACATTACCATTAAAACTAATGACTTTATATACATAAACATTAATGTTATGACTACACATGGAAAAACCTAGGGTAAGGGTTTCAAAAATTATTGAATAGGTAAATCACTTAACAAACTTTTGTTGCTTTAATATTTTTATGTTAATTACTATGAATAACTTTGTTATAATATATCATATTGTCAGCCCCAAGGTTTTCAAAGGATTATATAATTGATTTTGATGATAACAAAGCCTAAGTGATTACGCGTATAATAAGTTATTGTTAAATTTAAAGATGATTAAAGATTGTTTAATTTGTAGAATTGATTGGAACAATATTCTCGATTCGACTTAGCTCATGAAGAAAGAGGAGCAAGCTCAAAGTATATTGTACTGAATAAGAATCGAATCAGAAATGAAGGAGCCAACTCAAATCTAGAAAGAGCCAGCTCAGAGCTTACTAGATTACAAAAGCAAATTCTCAGAATTTTCAGAGTCAGCTCAACATAGAGAGGCGGCTCAAAGTGTTCTGCAAAGCAGATTGTTTAGACACAAAATCAAGTATGAAGAGTTTGAATTCAAAATATATTGAAGGATTTGAAATGAAGATTATGATTGGATTTGACACACAAGGAAAGATTGAAGAATCAAAGGGATTTGTTTAGAACTTTTCCAAGACAAATTGCAATGTGCTGATATTCAAGAAAGGAAGCTTAGAGACATAATTTGAATTTGAAGATTCCTCTAGTCTGCTATTTTAAACAGGAGATATGCATGAGAAAGGAAAGCATGGAATATTGGATTAATTGAAGAATACAGAAATTCAAAATTCAAATTGCTCTCGTATGGAAAGGTTCAATATAGAAGAGGAATTGATTTGGGAAAGAGAATCAATCCTAACAGCTATATTTTTTAAGCTCCAAAGTTCATAATTTTTAAGCTATAAAAGGAGCACTCTAGCCTCAGTTGAAGTACACAACAAAACACAAAAGAAGCAATACACATTGGTGATATTCAAGAAAAGCTCTCTGTTATACTGAGAAAGCTCTCCACTAGTCTTTATTGGGATATACATTTTTGAGTGAGATTTTGTTGAGAGTTGAACTTTTATTGTAAAAGGGTTTGCACCCCCTTCTTCTTACTCTTGCAAGAGTATTTTTTTGTGAGTGGTTTTTGGAATAAAATCAGTTGGGATATGTGTGACTAGGCACCGGATTCAAAACGTCATGATCTTTTTGCGAGTGGTTTTTGGGATAAAATCACTTGGGTTAGGTGTGACTAGGTACCAGATTCAAAACTAGTTGGCTTGAGTGATCGGGAGTTGATCATTTGTTGTAAAAGTTCACTAGCACCTGTAAAGCTAGGATTGTAACGTTATTTGAAAATAGTGAAGATATTCCCGAGAAAGATACTTGGGGAGTGAACATAGGCTTGGGTTAAGCCGAATCACTATAAATCGTGGTGTTGATATCTATTCTCCTTTATCTTATCATTGCTTATATTTTCGTGTGATTATTTGCATTGATTACCACTATAAATCGTGGTGTTGATATTTGTTCTCTCTCTTATCATTGCTTATATTTTCGTGTGATTATTTGCATTGCTTATTCATTGGTAACAGTTTGATTGCTTAAGTTTTATATCTCTATTTTGATTTTGAGTTAGCTCAAACTGCATTAGTTTTCATTATTGTTTAAATATTTTGAAAACCCCAATTCACCCCCCTCTTGGATTGTCATTACTGGGATAATAAGTGGTATCAGAGTCTCGGCTCTATTCTTGACTTGACCGTCTTAGAGTTTGACCATAACAACTATTATGGGCACTTCCCTTGCAGAATGCCAGTCCAGCAACAGACCTCCTGTATTCAGTGGCGCGAATTATAACTACTGGAAGGCAAGAATGACTATATACATTCAAGCCACAAATTATGAGTTGTGGAAAGTTATTGTTAAAGGCCCCTCTGTTCCTACCAAGACTGTTGATGAAAAAAAGGTGCCTAAGGAAGAACGTGAAAGGAAAGTGAATGATTTGAAAGCTATTCAATTGAATGCTAAAGCTATGAATATACTTTATTGTGCTCTTGATGCAAATGAATTTAATAGGATTTCTACTTGTCAATCTGCTAAAGAGATATGGGATAGATTAGCGGTAACACATGAAGGCACCAATCAGGTTATGGAATCAAAAATCAGCATGCTAGTTCATAAATATGAGTTGTTTAAAATGAATTCTGATGAGTCTATATCTGATATGTTTACAAGGTTTACTAATATTATAAATACTTTGAAATCTCTTGGAAAATCATATACTAATGTTGAAATGGTGAGAAAGATTCTTAGGTCACTACCAAAGAGGTGGGAGCCAAAAGTAACTGCCATACAAGAAGCTAAAGATCTCACAAAACTCAGCTTAGAAGAACTGTTGGGTTCACTCATGACACATGAACTCAATATGAGACCAGAAGACGAAGAAAGCTCTAAGAAGAAAGGGATAGCTCTAAAGTCATCTACTTCAAACAACCAGAATGAAGAAAGTGATAACTCTAAGTCCAGTGATAATGAAGAATTCGCCATGATCACAAGGAGTTTCATAAAGTTCATCAAAAGAAAAACACAAGCTGACAAAAGGACATAAAAAAGAGACACCATCAAAGGAGATTTTCACAAGAAAAATGACATTATTTGTTATGAATGAAAGAAACCCGGCCATACCAAATCTGAATGTCCTCAAATAAAAAGGTTGAGCAAAAAGACAAAAAAAGGGCAATGCTAGCAGCATGGGGAGAAACTGATGAGAGTAGTTCAGATGAAAATAGTGATCAAGATGTTGATGACCTATGTTTTATGGCAAACCAAGAAGATGAGGTAAGTAATTTTGAATCCGATGAGCATATTTCATATGATGAGTTACAAGATGCTTTTTATTTCCGATGTACCTAAAAAAAAAAAAGGTTACAAAATGCTTTTGAAGAATTATACTAAGAATTTAAAAAACTTGGCGTTAAAAATACTACTCTAAAGAAAACTATTTCATCTCTCTCAACTGAAAATAAGTTTTTGAAAAAAGAGAATGATGCTTTGAAAAGAAAAGTAGAAGAAATTTCTTCAATAAAGGATAGCTCTATTTCAAATGATTTGATACAAGAAAATGTCTCTTTGAAAAATAAAATTGAAGACTTGAACGCCTCTCCTTCTAAATTTGTTAAAAGAAAATAAAATCTGGATTTAATTCTTGGAAATCAAAGATGTGTATTTGACAAAGCTGGTTTAATATTGCTTAATTTGATTTTTTATTCTATTGTGAGTTAACAATTTTGTCAAGGTGATTTAGCCTCAAAGCATGGAAATTGATCTTTTCAAATTGTCCAAAAGGGAGCAGACTTAGAATATTTTGAGCCAACTCATCGTAATTTGTTCCAAAAAATACATGAAATGAAAGAGCTAGCCCAAAACTCAAATGAGCCAGCCCAACCTGAAATAAAAAAATACCCGATATATGACCCGCAATATACACATATGAGTGCATCTATTTGGGTAACCCATGATTCTTTTCCCCTGTTTCAAAAGTTAAAACCCTAAACTCTCCCCAAAACCTTATATCCTTTCTGAGAGAAAATCCATTGTCGATTACAAAACCCTTAGTGCCGTTGCTCTGTTTTTTTATCGAAACCCTAATGGCACCAAAACCTGCCACCCGTTTGGCACAAAAATGAAAAAAGGTTGAAAGCTCTCATGGAAAAGACGAAGAATCGAACAAGAAGCCCAAGGGGGTTGTAAAAACTTTTGATTCAAGGTATTTTGCTAATCATAAAGCTCAAACCAGGTATCTCTCTCTCTTCTCTTCTCTTCTCTTCTCTTCTCTTCTCGAGATATAATTGCTAGTAGGATTATGGATTTTGATTTCTTAGAAGAGCAAGGTTTTCAAATTAAAACTTGGTTTGAAAAGATTGGGTTGTTATCTGCTATGTCTTTGAAAGAGGATGTTTGTCCAACTCTTGTGAGGCAATTCTACTCTCAACTTGATCCAGAAAAGGGATTTACATCTTTTGTGAAGGGTAAAAAAATTGCTTTGGATTATGACACTTTGAGTACCATTATTGATGCCCCTGATGCTGAAACAAAAGTTTTTGATTCAAACAAATGGATTGCATGCCCTGGTTTCAACAAAATCGAAGCAGTCAGGATAATATGTGATGAACCTGATGTTGAAGAAGCTCTCAAACCCAATGCCTTTGATTTAAGTCCAGAAATGAGGGTACTGCATCACATTGTTACTCACATGATTTTACCTAGAAAAGGAAAATTTGAGGAGTCTCTTACTTGGAAGTTTTCATTTTATGGGTTGTTACCACTGGTTTCTCTCTCAGTTTGCCACATCTTATTTTATCTCACATGGGAGATTGTCTTAAGAAACCCAAAAGTGCTCTTCCCTATGGAATATTTTTGACAAAAGTTTTTGACGAGTCTCTTACTTGGAAGTTTTTGTTTTTGTTTTACTCTTGTTCTTTCTTTCCTTGTATGAGGACTTCTTGTCCTCTTTCTCTTTTTATTTTAATAAAATTTTGTTGTTGCTCTTTCAAAAAAATATTTTTGACAAAAGTTTTCAAGCATTTTGGTGTGGACTTGAAAGGAGAAATAAATGAGAAGACAAAGGATAGAGTTATGTACAACGAAAAGACCTTCAAGCTAATGGGATTTACAAAAGTAGTAGTAACAATTTTTGTCTTCTGAGTGTTTGCAGTGGCAGCTGGAGGATCTTTGTCTTTCTTTGAAGCTCTATACAACAAAGTTGATACTTTGGGTGAAAAGGTTAATCAAATTGAAGGGCAAGTTACTTCTGTGAAGAAACAACAGAAGAACACTATTTTGGTTGTGAACAATTTGAACACCCTCATGTTTCGCAAAACATGATAAAAGTGGTAAAGTTAGTAGACTAGCAAAGAAAGTTTTGAAGAGGAATGCAAGCTTCATGAAATGGTTCAATCAGCTTTGGTACTAGTAAATTCCTCCAGCAATATAGAGAAGCATGCTTGTGTTTTGACTAACAATTCTTTTTGGAAATGTTTAATACTTTTGTTACTTTAACTTATAATCTGATGTTTTCTCTATGGTGCTTATGTTATGACTTGTTATCCATCTATGCAATATTTCGTAATCCTCATACATTTTATTTTGCTTGTGCTCTTTTTTATTTAGAAAATGTAGTTCTTCACTTTCTTTTGATGACAAAAGGGGGAGAAATATTGTGATTGAAGCACAAATTCAAGGGGAGAAATATTGAAACTAAGACAAAGAAGAAGCACAAACTCAAGGGGAGTATTGTTATTTTGCATTATTCTTCTATTCTTAATTGTCTATCTTTATATGTTATAATTTTAACAATCAATGTTTGTCATCATCAAAAAAGGGGTAGACTGTTAGCCCCAAGGTTTTCAAAGGATTATATAATTGATTTTGATGATAACAAAGCCTAAGTGATTATGCGTATAAGTTATTGTTAAATTTAAAACTGATTAAAGATTGTTTAATTTGTAGAATTGATTGGAACAACATTCTTGATTCAAGTCAGCTCATGAAGAAAGAGGAGCAAGCTCAAAGTATATTGTACTGAATAAGAATTGAATCAGAAATGAAGGAGCCAACTCAAATCTAGAACCCAGAATTTTCAGAGTCAGCTCAAAGTGTCTGCAAAGCAGATTGTTCAAACATAAAATCAAGCATGAAGAGTTTGAATTCAAAATACATTGAAGGATTTGGAATGAAGATTATGATTGGATTTGATACACAAGGAAGATTTGCTCTACAATGAAAGATTGAAGAATCAAAGGGATTTGTTCAGAACTTTTCCAAGTTAAATTGCAATGTGCTGATATTCAAGAAAGGAAGCTTAAAGACAGAATTTGAATTTGAAGATTCCTCTAGTCTGCTATTTCAAATTAAATATATGCATGAGAAAGGTAAGCATGGAATATGGGATTAATTGAAGAATACAGAAATTCAAAATGATCTCGTATGGAAAGGATCAATACAAAAGAGGAATTGATTTGGGAAAGGGAATCAATCCTAACAGTTATATTTTTGAAGCTCCAACAGTCATATTTTTGAAGCTATAAAAGGAGCATTGTAGCCTCAATTGAAGTACACAACAAAACACAGAAGAAGCAATACACATTGGAGATATTCAAGAAAAGCTCTCTGTTATACTGAGAAAGCTCTCCATTGGTCTTTATTGGGATACACACTTTTGAGTGAGATTTTGTTGAGAGTTGAACTTTTATTGTAAAAGGGTTTGCACCCCCCTCTTCTTACTCTTGTGCGAGTCATTTTTTTGTGAGTGATTTTTAGGATAAAATCACTTGGGATAGGTGTGACTAGACACCGGATTCAAAACTAGTCGTGATCTTTTAGTGAATGGTTTTTGGGATAAAATCACTTGTATGCCTAGGCACCGGATTCAAAACTAGTCAGCTTGAGTGATCATTGATCACTTGTTGTAAAGGTTCACTAGCACCTGTAAAGCTAGGGGTTGTAACCGTATTTGAAGATAGTAAAAAAATTCCCAAGGAGGATACTTGGAGAGTGGACGTAGGCTTGGTGTTGAATGTAACAATTTTCTCCACCTACAAATACTCCACCTACTCCACATATAGTTAGTGATTTAGTTTAGTGCTCCATTTAGTTTAGTGAGTGCTCCATTTAGTTTAGTGCTCCATTTAGTTCTTATTGCTCAATTAATTATGGCTCCATTGTATCCCATTTCTCTCTATAAAAGAGAGCTCTTGTGTATATTGAAAAATATCAATCAATAATACAATTTATATTGTCTCTCTTTGTCTATACATGAATTCTAACATGGTATCAGAGCAATAGGTTAAGTTCCTAGTGTTCTTCGCCTTCTGGCGGGCGGCAACCTTTCCTTGGCCGCCCGCCGGACCTCAACCTACTTCACTTGGTTTCTTTTCTTCACACACCGGTTTCTCAGCCGGTACAGCATCCGCTACTTCAGCTGCCTCTTCAGCAGCAACTTCAGGTTCCTCAACCACTTTCCTCTTCTTGTACATCACCCTTTTTGACTGTTATGGGTGTTGTTAGGGCACCCAACAAGTGTGCCTCTGTGGGTATTCAAGGGATTGCTTGGGCCTTTGGTGGTATGATCTTTGCCCTTGTCTACTGCACTGCTGCCATCATCCCATGGCATACTTCTGCGTCCAGCTGCGAGCAGTGGCCTCATATTTAGCCCTGTCAGTCTTGTACATGTGAGCTATTTCTGGCACAAGAGGATCATCAGGGTTTGGGTCTGTCAGCAGAGAACAGATGGACAGCAGGACCTTTGATATGGTTAATGCCGGACTCCATTGTTCTTTCAGAATGTCAAGACAAATGCTTCCATTGCTATTAATGTTTAGGTGGAAGACCTTAGTCCTGAATGCTACCTTTGGGGGCTTGAAAGGATAATCAGGAGGAAAATGGATAGAAACCAGAAAAACGCCTCCTGCATAAGGGCTATCGGTAGGTCCCATAATTGTTGCTTGCCAATGAAACATATCTTCGGCAACAGGACCAGCACTGCATGATGTAGGAGGGTCCTTCTGCCACCGATGCCAAGCGAAGCGCTCGAGACTTTGATTTCCAGTGAGGTCTCTTCTCGCTTGCTTCGCTGACTTTTATCTCTCTCTCTCTCTCCCTCTCTTAAAAACTAGCAGTGTGGGTTGGGGTGGGCGAGCGAAACAGAGAAGAAGATGATGGTGAGATGGTTGGTCCTGGTAGTGGTCATCGCGAGCAATGCAACACACAGCAGGTGATTGCAGATGCCTATGATCACAGGTACAAATATGGATTGCAGGAAAGAACAGCAAGGCTGAGTTTCAAGCTCCTGTTCGCACCACAAAATATCCTAGAGAGATCCCACCATTGCCTTGGTATCGTGGAACTTTGCCTCAGATGGCCATGGCTGGGTTTCTGCCTTTCAGCGCGATCTATATTGAACTTTATTACATATTTGCAAGTGTTTAGGGTCACAGGATTTACACCATATACAGCATCTTATTTATAGTGTTTATCATTCTGCTGCTTGTTACTGCTTTTATTACCGTGGCATTGACATACTTCCAACTTGCTGCTGAAGATCATCAATGGTGGTGGAGGTCTTTCCTTTGTGGTGGATCAACTGGCTTGTTCATCTATGGTTATTGCTTATACTACTATTATGCCCGATCAGATATGTCAGGTTTTATGCAAACCTCCTTTTTTCTTTGGGTACATGGTATCAGCTGTACACTTTCTTCTCATAGCACTGTTCCAGGAATCTAAACCTCTGAAATTTAGTCGGTCAACAGCAGATTTTCAGGTTGGCTTTGTCGTGGGACTGCATTTCTCAACCGTCACGGGCTAGGAAAGACTGAAGTAAATGAATGGGAGGTTATTTTCCCTCTTCCCCTTGTTTATGTTTGTAACTTTTTTCCTTTGAATAAATCACCAACCTTATTTTATTCATGCCGGGGATCAAACCCAATCACCATTTTACACAAAAAAAAAAAAAAAAAACAACAACAACAAAACAACCACAACCCATAACCACCACAAACAACCGGCCTCACTTCTTCGCCTCTTCAGCTGTTCTCTTCTTCTTGCCTTTGTCTTGGGCGTCCCTTGCCGGTGCTGCCTCCGTGTTTCCCATGCCGCCGAGCACGTTCACTTCCCGTTGCTCCTCCACCGTCACATATGGAGGACCTCCAAATCTGAGCATCACTGTGGCCTTCCGCTTCAGTTCCTTGTTTTCTGCCTTCAGCCCACATATCTCTGCTCGGGCATCCTTATACATGCCCTGGAGCAGAGCCAGTTGGGCGTTTAACTGCTGCACCTCATTTGTCCTACTCTGAAGCCGGTGCGACAGGTTTGAGACCGCAGTCATGGTCTCAACACATGACTTCAGTGTGTAATAATTCGCCTCAATATCCGATTGTGCAGCCATTCTTTGCTCCACAGACAGCATCGGAAAGTTCAAAGGCGCAAAACCAGGGGCGCTTGGTCCAGGGGCACTTGGTTGCGGTTCAAGGGCACCTGCCCCGGCCATCTCTCTTGTGGCCTCGTTGAGGTCGGGAAAGAGAGTGAGACCACGGGACGAAGAGGCTATGTTCTGGGTCACGGGGCGGGAAGAAGAAGCCATTTTCTGGGCAACAGAGTGTTTCAGCGATACAACTCTCAGAAAACAACAGAGTGTTTCAGCAATACAACTCTCAGAAAACAACAGAGTGTTTCAGCGATACAACTCTCAGAAAACAACAGAGTGTTTCAGCAATACAACTCTCAGAAAACGAAGAGTCTTTTTTCAGAAGTTTTTTAGCTGGTTTGTTCTGCATCAGCAGCAGCCTCGCCTTGGTTTAAATAGGCAAGGCAGACACGCGCCTTACGCGCCTCTCAACGCCAGACGACAAATCGGCGCGCCTTTTGATGGCTGTCGGGCACACCTTTTGATGGCTCGACTTTTGATGGCTGTCGGGCACGTCTTTTGATGGCACGCCTTTTGATGGCACGCCTTTTGATAAGATTGGGCACACCTTTTAAGGGTCCGACAAGACTCTGTAAACTGTCCCGACTTTGATTCCGGTTAGCTTCTATATGGGTCCGACAAGACTCTGTAAACTGTCCCGACATTGATTCCGGTTAGCTCCTATATGGGTCCGACAAGACCCTGTAAACTGTCTCCTACATGGGTCCAGCAAGACTCCGTAAACTATATTTTACATCGGTCCGACATGACCCCGTAAACTGTTTTCTACATCGGTCCAATATGACCCATAAACTATCTTCTACAACGGTCCGACATGACCCCCATAAACTGTCTTCTACAACGGTCTGACACGACCATGTGTCTCCTATCCACTTTTATTTTATTTGTCAGATTATTTTTCCTGTTTTGTTACTCTCTTCAAACTCAAGTTGGTTAGTTCCTAACCCCCTTGAGTTTGAGGGGGGCTGTTGAATGTAACAATTTTTTCCACCTACAAATACTCCACCTACTCCACATATAGTTAGTGATTTAGTTTAGTGCTCCATTTAGTTTAGTGAGTGCTCCATTTAGTTTAGTGCTCCATTTAGTTCTTATTGCTCAATTAATTATGGCTCCATTGTATCCCATTTCTCTCTATAAAAGAGAGCTCTTGTGTATATTGAAAAATATCAATCAATAATACAATTTATATTGTCTCTCTTTGTCTATACATGAATTCTAACACTTGGGTTAAGCTGAACAACTATAAATCGTGGTGTTGCTATCTCTTCTCCTTTCTCTTATCATTGCTTATATTTTCCTGTGATTATTTGCATTGCTTATTCATCAGTTACAATCTAATTGCTTAAGTTTTATATCTCTGTTTTAATTTTGAGTTAGGTCAAACTACATTAGTTTTCATTATTGCTTAAATATTTTGAAAACCCCAATTCACCCCCCTCTTGGGTTGTCAATACTACGATAACACATATATTACTTTTGTATACACGACAATCAAATTCCACCTTAGCGAATTGAGAAACTATCTAGTATGTTTTTTTAGAGGTTATCAACAAATTTAAATTTAGATAGTGACTTTAACACTATATTATATGAAAATCAAACTTAATGGAGAAACTAAGTTGATTTTTGGAGGTTACAACAAATTTATATTTAAAGGGTGACTTTAATACTGATCTAAAACAATATATATATATATATAAAATATACATAGCATTTTTTAAATAATGGTACAATATATCGATGAATATCATTATCATAAGTCCAAAATCCCAATACGTAACACGTGATATGTTATGTAATGACTGATTTTTAAAAGCTTGATACATAGCGATAACTTTTTAAATTAAATGTTATGAAATGATCATAACTTTTAAAAAATTAAAGCCATTGCTATTCATGTAACTATCTATAATGCCATAATTTCATATTCAACTTCTCTTCTATATACAATATCAGATCCAATCAAAGTTTAAAATGTTATCATGTCACGTTAATTAAAGAGCCAATAGCAAAGCGATGTGTATTAGTACATTTTACAAATTCAAATTTATGAGAAAAAAGAGTTGAAGATTTCAACTATTAAAGACCCAACAATGTTTTGCTATAGATAATAGTGTAGATTTATTAATTGTTCCAAATTTCTAAATGTATTGGTTACTTATTAATAATGCTTTTACCAATTTTTACAACATCTACCACTTTCACAATTTAAAAGATACATTTTAATATTTTAGTTTGTCCTACTTGATATTATACAATGCACACTATATATTTACTTTTAAAATTAAATATTATTGACAAATATTTAAGCAAAACCTAAGCTGCTATTTTTGTGTATGAAGCATGCAATTGAACCTATAATGAGTTCTCTTGTCTTTTTCTTTTCTTTTTTTTTTTTTTTTCCTTAACTCAAAATTATACAACGTAATAGTATAAATTTAGACAAAGGAACTCCAGAAAGCTGAAAGCAATCAAAAAGTTAAGGGGACAAAAGGCTAATAGCAATCATTTCATTAGCTTTATTGAAATGATTGCTATTAGCCTTGACAAGCTAGAAGACAATTATCGGATTTGGAAGCCTAGGGCGAAGCCTGTGGGCTCGAAGATCTTTTGGTCTCATTTATGTCATTTGTAGATATCAAGTTAGAATTAAGTACTTCAATATTAGTCAGAGATGCTGATTTTGTTTCCAAATAAAATTAGACTAGTTTCCTAATTATATTACGGTTTTGGTCATATATATTAGGGTTTTAGCACTGTAATAATCAACTTTGATTAATAAGATATTGAGTTTGAGAAAAGATTGTGACTGTTGTGTCTTTCCGTCCCCCTCTTCTCCTATCTCGTTCACTTCATTTTTGTTTCAAAGCCCAAGCTCTGATCCTATTTCCTTTCTCTCCTTTCCTCTCTCATCTATTGCCTAAATCAGTGGCAGAACCCCAGCTTTGCAAGAGCATCACAGTCATCATCATAGTCCTCCGTATCACAATCGGCATCATCTCAGAAGCATCATGTTATAACCTTCGCGATCAGCTCTATCGACTAGTCTTGTCCCACGTTGACTTGAGTCTCTGACTCCTCCCTTCTTCATTCACAATTAAGTATGCCATTGTTGATGTTCACTATGTTACATGGGTTCATCAGTTTGAGGGGAAATACCCATGTCGACAAGACACAACATGGGTTCGGGTACAGGATCTATGTCAAACACAGGACTAGTTATCACGGACATGGCTTAAAAACGTACAAAACAAGGAAACACAAAGACAACAAAGAAAAGGAAAAAAAAATTACTTCCAATTGCTGGTGTTGAGGTATTTTGATTTTTTCTGCTCTCATCTTTGTACACCTGGTTGAAACCTAGATCGAGCCTCTTTGCCATTAAAACAAATCAGAGCCCATCATAGCCCTAGGATAGGACCTGGTATGCTCGTGTTTGCCTCACCGCCTCCTCATCTAGTCCGCACTGAGTTCCTATTCAGCTATCGTCTTCTCTCTCTCTCAATTAATTTGAAAGCAACTTGTGCATTATCGACTCTCTCTCTACCTATATTTGAGAAGTGAGGCGTTTCAAAAAATATTCTGAAAAATATCCAGAATATTTTTTGCTCTAAGAAGGCTTGAGATCCAGACTTCTTTCTTAGCTCAAGAATACTTTGTGGAATCTGTTTCCCCAACTAAATGAAACGGTCTCTATTTTTAGAGTCGAAAAAGAAAAAGGAATCGCATCTACTTTTACATTGAATAGCTAATATTAAAAGTAGAAAAAGATATCTAAATGATTGGTTCTTGCTTGTGCTGGAATACGCATTCGAATAAAGTAGTTGTTGGCCGCATTATAAAAACATGTAGCTATAGTCGAATAAAGGAATCCAATAAAGCTAAAGTGGTCCTCCGTCTTCTAAAAGTTGGGGGGTCGCCATCAACATTCGGCGCGTAGTGGATGCTAAGTCAAGTGGTCATATCCTTCCATCATGTTCTCAATGTTGTTGTATTCCACGTCATCAAGGTTGTCCCACCAAGCAACATTGTTGTTAGCCTCTTCTTGGTTGAGGGTATCAATTTGAGCTTGAACTTTATAACGTTGTTTGTAAAATTCTACTAAATTCTGATAGCGCGTGAGGTTTTGAAAAGTGAGATGTGGTAGATCGTGACCATCGAAAATTTGTTGAATTTCATCGGTTGCAATTAACTTGACATTTATAACTGAAATAATTTCATCCCACCAAAAATTGCAAGCAATAACGTTTGTTCTCCAGTGTCGGATTTGCTTTCTAACTTGTTCAGGACATCACCATGATTCTCAACGATAGTCCATAATAAGTCTTAGGTCATATCCCCTTGATCAGTATTTTGTGCTGACCAGGTTTTAGTATTCTGTCATGAACTCATTCTGGAACTTCGCTTTCTAAAGTTATAGAAACAATAATAAAACATTTTACAAATAATTGTAAGCTAGTTAGTGAGTTTTGTACCAAATCCATCAACATGATCAGGATCTGAAAGAAAACCTGCCTCAGAAATCCATAATCCATTAATAGTTGTGGTGTTAATGTTAAGTCTTCGTTTTCAAATTTTACAATTATAGGCTTGTAACTATACATATCAATATTTTACAATTATAGGCTTGTAACTCTACAAATGTTGTAACTTTGCAGTTTCTGCGATCAAGTGGAATCTCTATGCATATTGGATTGGATCAGTTTTTGGGCACTCTTTGAGAGTTCTCATATGTTGTTTTCTTCTCACATTGGGTTAGTTTTCTTTTACTTGGACAACAACATATGAGAACTCTCAAAAAGAGTGCCCAAAAACTTATCTAATGTACATGGAGGTTCCACTTGATCGCAAAAACTACAAATGCCAACTTAGTTACAGCATTTGTAGAGCCGATAGTGATATGTACAGTTACAAGCCTATAACGTTAAAATATAACATTAACACCACAATTGTTAATGGATTATGAATTTCTTAGGCATATTTTTCTTTCAGATTCTGATCACATTGACGGATTTGGTACAAAACTCGCAGTAATTAGCTTACAATTATTTGTAAAAGGTTTTATTATTGTTTCTGTAACTTTAGAAAACAAAGCTCCAGAAGATGTTCATGACAGAATACTTAAACGTGTTCAGCACAAAATACTGATCAAGGGACATGACCGAAGACTTTTTCTAGACTATCGTTGAGAATCATGAAAATATCCTGAACCAATTAGAAAGCAAATCCGACACTGGAGAGCAAACATTATTGCTTGCAATTTTTGGTGGGATGTTCCTTCTGTTAAAAATGTCAAGTTAATAGCAGCCGATGAAATTCAACAAATTTTCAATGGTCAAGATCTACTACATCTCACTTTTCACAACTTCACACGCTATCAGAATTTAGTAGAATTTTACAAATAGCGTTATAAAGTTCAAGCTCAAATTGATGCCCTCAACCAAGAATAGGCCAACAACAACGCTACTTGGTGGAACAATATCACAACATTGAGAACATGATAGAAAGATGAGACAAATTAACTCAACGTCCACTACGTGCCGAAAACTGATGGCGACCCCTCAACTTTCCGAAGACGTAGGACCACTTTAGCTTTATTGGATTCCTCTATTCGACTGCAGTTATAGGTTTTTATAATGTGGCTAACAACTACTTTATTCGAATGCGTATTCCAACACAAGCAAGGACCAATAATTTAGATAGGTTTTTCTACTTTTAATCTTATCCATTTAATGTAAAAGCATATGAGATTCTTTTTTCTTTTTGGACTCCATAAATAGAAACCGTTTCATTTATAGTTGGGGACACAGATTACTCAGACAGAGTATTCTTAAGCTAAGAAAGAAGTTTGGACCTCAAGCCTTCTTAGAGCAACAAATATTCTAGCAATCTAACAGCCTATACAGACACCCCGTTCATTGTAAGTTGTTATGAAGTACTATAAATCTTTTCTTAGAGGTGTAGTCCTTGTATTATTTTTTTATATTGAGAGTTGTTGCCATTAGGTTTGGGAATGTGAGTTTTTAGCCAAAAAGTCACTATAAGTTGTCACATTATTCTCGCTATTTTTCTGCACACTTTTATATAAAAAGCCAAAAACCAACTAAAATAGCCAATTTCCAAACAAGCCTAAATATAATAGTGTATAAAGCTACGACAACAAAGGAAATGTTGAGATTAGTCACCTCTGTAAACTAGAAGCTTGCCAATGTCAAGACCCTATGTCGACTACATTTAAGTAACAGCCTAAACCTTTAGATATTGTTCTTATTTCGGAGACATAGTGGGCCTAAAATCAACAACCTAAAAATATAATAATAGAAGGTTATTTTGTAATATTGTCAATATTATATGTAAGTATTTTTAGGAAAAATTACCACAAAAAAAAAAAAAAAAAGGGTTTGACCCTCATAGTCAAATAAACCTTGAATTTTTTATTTTGTCAATTTTAGGGATGATCATGGATCTGTTCAACCCGCCCAACCCAACCCAACCCAACCCAACCCAACCGACTCAACCGAATTGATTTTGGACGGATGCATGTCTTTCGGCGAACGGATGAGATGAAATATTTCAAAATCCACGGATACGGTTCAGATGACAGATCAACCATCCCGTACCCACATGAACCCGATCTGCCCGTAGATGAAGTTAAAAAATAAATTTAAAAAAATTTAAAAAAAAAAAAAAGAAACTACTAACAAGTAATAACATAGAGTAGAAATAATAAAATATATAGTTTTGTGAAAATAGAAAACAATACCTTAAATATATGCATGTGTGATGCCATAACCTATTATGAACACATAATACATATTTTTTCAAATTGCTAGTTATTGGAAATTGTAAAAGTTATGATTATAATTCAAAAAAATGCCCAAAAATTGTAAATTCCAAACCACCAAACCGATAGCATCCATCTGCCAAACAGCATGGCCCACTCAATTCACATCTGCCAAATCGGTGGACGGATACAGATTAATTTTTTCTGATCAACCTAATTTTGGACGGATGGCGGATGGGATGTCACCCGACCCAACCCGATCCGCAATCACCCCTAGTCAATTTAAATCCTAAACTTTTGATTTACTTTCAATCTGAACCATTTGCCTATTTTCGTTAAGTAAAATCAACGAAAAATGAGCATTTTAGTCATCAAACTCAATGAAAATAGTTATTTTAGATATTTGATGTATACCTACATTGGGTTTAATGACTAAAATACTATTTTTTTTGTCAGTTTTAGTTAACAAAAATAGACAAACGATTTAAATTGATAAAATTAAAAACTCCGAGTTAATTTTGCTATAAAGGTCAAACCCTAGAGTTTTTTTTTGTAATTGTCCCATATTTTTATTTACAACATTTGATAATAAATAAATAAATAAAAACTGGTGTTTTTATAATATCACAAAACTTAATAGGCAAGTACTAAAACCTGAGAGTCAAGAGTATAAATAGTCAAGACCAAAAGAGAACAAAACAGAAAGTTTAAGGACGAAATTAAAAAAATTAAAACTTGACCAAAGTGACAAAACTACATACTTGAAGGACCATTGGAGTATTTTATCCTACATCTTGTCTAGGTGTGAAATTGGCATAACTAGACGTTCCCCTAGCATATGATCCTCTATTTAGATAACTATAGTGTCCAATTCTTCTTCTAAAATCATAATTTCTAGTATCCTATTCCATTTGTTGTCTGCTAAATTTCATGAAGTCTGGATGGTTTGGATTAATTGGAGCAGATGAATTACTACCTTCCTGTTTTGCTACTATCATTTCGCTACTATCATTTCAGTATCATTGACGTTATTTGTTTTTTCACAATCTTCTAGGGTTTTTTTTTTTTTTTTTTTTTTTTTTTTTGTGTCACTATGTCCGATTAGTTGTTCTAAGTCTTCAAGAGGAATGTGTTCCATTTATATATAATGCACTGAGACTAAACGGATGATATATTTTAACACCAGAAATAACTTATTCATGCAGCCTTCATTAAGTAATCCAGCCATTTCCTTTCACAATATTTTTTTCCTACGAAATGACTGTGAAAACCATACTAGGAAGAACTGACTGGCCTCATGAGAAGCTAAAAGACCAATGAAGGAAAGATGAGGGAGAGTTGTCTACAATAGTTCAGATATCAGCATTAGAGAAAAAGCCAAATAGAATGGAGTAGCTACTTCATTCAAGTGAAAAAAAGAAGATGGCCATAAGCAAGGCAGTGAAAAGGACATAATAGAGTAACAATTCATAGAATGTATGGCCCTATATAGAGCTGTTTGGCGAGGGAAAAAATTCTGTAAAATCCCAAGTGGTTTGCCTATTAAGTCCATGACACAAGTTTTCAACCAAAGTACGTATCTTCAGAATATTCAAAATGAATTCAACCCAAGTTTTCACTAACGGTAGCCCATGCTAATTAGCAATTCATTATTCCATCTAAGAATGTTACGCTACATTTCTCCAACATATCTTCTACAAGTGCATAATCCTATAAAGAGATGGAAATAACCTGCAAATCCAAGATGTTGTAAGCATTTCCAGTATCATCCTGGGCCCATGGCATGTCAGGGGCATACCTACATTGTCCATCAACGATAAACCTGTACTGGTAAACACCTGATGGAAGCACTTTCATAATAGTGAAATCCTTTCCTGATCTCTGCAAAGGCTTTCTAATCAACAGGGTAAAAGGGTACATCAGATTACAGTTCTCACTGCACAAACTGAAATTAGAAGACAAAGAATAAAGATAAGCCTGTAATATTCACCTTATCTTCCAATCATCCCATGAGCCCTCCACGGCAACTTCATTCCCATCGTAGCTCCATGTAATCATTGTGGGAATCCCTTGCTCACTGCACATGTCATCAAACCCTGAGGAAGTTTGCATCCAAGAAGGGCTTGGGACATTTATCTCATCAGGTCTTTGCAGTGGAACCACTGGGACCTGGAAAACCATTACAAACTAATAAATTAAAAATAACAAGTGACAACAATTGATGATCCCCCAACTCAAGGAAAGAGATCCAGAAAAAGTTAAAAGAGAAAATTGATAACTTGATATAAGACAAGGCCAAGTCAAGCTCTATCTCTTTCTAGGCATGGACAAGGTGAAAGTTGAAATGCCACCTAGCCTCTCAGGTTGTGCGAGTTTTCTTTCTAAAGTCTAGATAATGATTTGTAGGTTTGTCTTGCTAGACGTGGCTTGTTTGCCCATGTTCTTGGAGCTCCTATCTTACCCAAAAAAAAGGAAAACTAGTTCAGGCCCTTCAGGGATCCACCCAATTTCACCCATTTAAAACTTGTTTAAATTCACCCAAATCCGTAAACAGGTTTAAATGTGTTGCATCTTGCGAACCCATTTAACCCATTTAAATCCACCTCTTCCTCCACCACTCCACCGCCACTACCTCTGCCACAACCACAACCATCACTACTCCACCACCACCCATTGGTGGGAACAAGTAAAAAGAAGAGAATCCAAAAACAGAAATATTGGATCACGTTTTCTTTTTTGTTCTTTCTTTATTAAGCTTAGGTCATGTTGCCGAAAATAATCACATGATTTCGAGAGTGCTCTCTCACCAGCTTTGCTCTCCCTTCTTATATCTTCTTCTTTTTTCTTGCTAGAGACTGACAGCCTGTTTAGCTAGGGGAAAAAATGTATTTCTTTTATTTTGCATATCAAAGATAAGTTATTGACTAGTAATCTACTTGGTTTCAAGGAAGGACAGGTTAAAAGCAACTTCTGCAGATTGTGACCTTCAAATTTCAATTTTTTCCATTTTCATTTTTATTTTTATTTGTTTTGGTGGGTGTACAAAGTATGATATGTTGGAAGTGTAAATTGTGATATTTAATATTCGATTTTACAAGTTAATACATTTTTTATAAAAATATAAAATGTAAAATTATTCTAAGTTTTTGTTCATTAATGTTACGAGTCACTTATTTAATAAACAGGTTTGTCTCTGGTTCATTTGTTCAATCCATATGTAATTCAACCCAACCCACTTAACCCCGTTTATTAATTGGGCAGGTTTGGGTTGTGTAGTTTTAAATGCAAAATCTGTTTTGACCAGCCTGAAACCACTAGTTTGCCACATCTAGCAAAAATCAATAATAAAACAGACATGGAGATGCTGTTGGTCGGCTTAAGTTCATTACACAGGCAAACTCAACACTTCAGTTTTCTGCAAGCAATTTCCAGGAAAATATAAATCCCAGCCCCAGGTTCCATATTCACAACAAGAGCCATATGTCTCCATGGGTTGACTGTAATTAACACCATTTCTGTGATCCAATAGCAAGCTATAACACTCTGTTTGGATCGTAGTGTGAGAAAATAAAAAGAAATGATTGTGGTCTCTCAAACCAAACATGAGAAAAGAATTATCTTTCTCTTCATTTCCCACCAAATCACTTGATCTAAACCGATTGTAAATTTAATGGATGACACCAAAACTGTTTGAAGCAACTGTCTTTCCTTTCCTTTTATTTGTTTTCTTTCAAATTTTGAGGTCACTAAACAAGAAATTATACATTCCAAGATCTATGAAAAGTGAAAACCCCATCAGTTCTTGAGACATTCATCAAACAAGGGTGAGCATTTACATTGGGTAGGGATTTAGGAAGGAAAAGGGTAAAGGTATGTGAAATGTTAATGAAATATACATTTCACACAACTTTTCCAATTCTCTCCTAAATCCTGTCCCAAATCCATCAACCAAACACAGCCTTAAAATATTCAATTGAAGAAAAAGAATTTCATCAAAACAAAAAAGGGTTTCATCAATCAAAACAACCCAATGCTCAAAGTTGCAACATTTTCACAGATCCATTCACTAATTACATGTTCCAAATCACCAATTGAGAGCTTTACAAATGACCCATCAGAAACAACATCACATTCCAGAAAAACTGAACTTAAAATTCTCAATCCCAACTTTAGGACCCAAAAGCATAAATTTTTATTTACCCAAGTTGAAGATATGTATATAAGGTTGGGAGAGAAATAAAGAAGAAATTACCTGTGGAGTGAACATCAATGGTGAGTGAGCTGCCCTAGGGCTCGGAGGAGGTGAGTGACCCATCAATTCACCATCACCATGGGGGTGATAGCTAACGTGCGCACCATCCTGAGCAGTCATGTCAACATGCGCACCCACACCCACAACGCCACCCTCTTCAATTTCAACCTGAGATGGGATAGCACCATCACCTTCATCATCACTACCACCAGCGCCAACCCCATCTTCTCTTCCATTGACATTTCCCATCACACCCCTGCCCCCACCCGATACCAGAACAACCTACTAAAGAATCTATATGTAAAAGATTCCCGTGGCCCAACAGCATACAAATTAACACTGTGACGTGACTAGCAGGGGTGAGCCGCGGATATATATATAAGAATCCGCCCAAATGGATCCACCGAAACGTAAGCATCTTAGGTTACGAATTAAATAAGTTAACGTAAGAATCTTTTGATATGATTTATCAAAATGATCCTTAGCCTATGTATTAAATAAGTTATAAATATAAGAATTTTAGGCTATGTATTAAATAAGTTACTAATATAGAAAAAAAATTGATAAATCATTTCTTACGTTGGTAACTTATTTAATTATTTATTAATTTTACGATATTTTTACTATCTAAAATTTGTTTGGTAATTATTTCGTTTTCAGTTTTTAATTTATATTTATAAAAATTTTAAAAATTGTCATAAAAACTTGTTTGATAATTTTTTTGATTTATAAATTGTTATTTCAGTTTATAAATTTGAGATAAAAATATAAATTCAAAAAATGAGTTTACGTTGGTTTTTAAACAGAAATTTAAAAATTTTACTAACAAATTTTTTTTCCAATTAATTTTTTTTTTCAATGAATTTTTTTTCCAACTAATACTAACTGAGGGGGTAATTGGTAATACTACTTTAAACCTTAGGGAGGGGATTGTAATTTCTAAAATGTGATGGGTGTCAATGTAATTTACCCAGTTAGGGTAAAATTGGTATTTAAAAAAATTAAATTGCTGAAGGGAATCTGTAATGAAACTTTAAACCTCAGAGAGGAAGATGTAATTTCCAAAAGGTGAGGAGAAACTGTAATAAATATAAACTTCAGGGGGTATCAGTGTAATTTACCTTAACTTTTCTTGATTAGTTCTATAAAATTCTTGACTAGTACAGGACCTATATTATAAGACAACAAATGGAACCATCTAGATGTAGATACAATCTCTTTTTGTGACTGTACCATAGGATTAAAAAGAAAAAGAAAAAGTTACAAACATGTTTGCAAATCACGTTTTCATAAGCGTGTTTCCTGAATACGTTTTCATAAGCGCATTCCCCAACCGCGTTTTATTAATTGGCGCGATAATTAGTAAAATCTTAATTAAAAGCACGTTTTCTAAACTCATTTTCATGATTTTATTTATTTTGTCTGCCTAGACCACAAAATTACTGAAAATGTGTTTACAAAACACGCTTCAGCTTTGTTTGAGAAATTCAGCCAAACTAGGCTTAGTTTGGGAAATAAATTAGTATAGGGGCTTAGTTTGGGAAAAGCCCCGTGAGCCACGGATATATGAATCCGCACAAATCGATCTAATCGAATCAACCCATCACATTTTGGATAGATACGTGATGACGAACGTATGATTGTAGATTTTTTTTTTTTTAATCCACCTAGTTTTGGACGAATAGCAGATTTGAGATTCTTTTGGCCTCAATCGAACTGTCAAACCGCAAGTACCCCTAGTAATTTGTAAGACTTTTGTGTTTTCAATTTGTTTAGATATTCTGTTTATGTTTTCAATTAAAAAAGAGTTTAAATATTTTGTTGAATATATTCTGTTGAAAAAGAGTTTTTAACTTGAATATATTTTTTGAATTGAAAAAAATTAATGTATTATTTATGTATATTTTTTGATTTTTAAATTTAACTCTATAAATAATAAATAAAAAAGATGATATATGATGGTTGTTTTTGTTTTCAAAAACAAATATAGATGTAACAACACAGAGGCATACAATCTCTACTACTACTCTATTTATGGTTTTGGTAGTTTGAATTGTTTTTATATTTTAAGAATTACATATTGTAATACTTTACCTGGATGAGGCATGCTATGATTGTAATATGTAGATTATGCATGCAGTGATTGTAATATTCTAAAGTTTCAAACTTTATTTATTTGGATAAGACATATAGTGATTGTAATACTTTTTTAAGTCATTGACTGTAATACTTTTTTTTTTTTTTTTTTTGATGAAGTGCACTAGTTGAATTGTGTTGAAAATTTATAAAATTTTAAACCGCCAAACCGATTCGCATCCATCCACAAATTTGCCAATCCGCGCAATCCACATTTGTCGAATTGGCAGACGGATGCGAATTGGTTTTCTCCAATCCGCCAATCTGGCGGACGGATGGCAGATTAGAGGTTTCGTGACCGCAACCGACCTACGCCCATCCCTAATGGCTAGAGATAGGGGTGTAAAAATGGTCTGAGGTTTGAAATCCGCTGGTAGTTTGAAGTGGGTCTGGCTCTGTTAAGCTCAAGGTAGGCCCGGCCCAATTAGGGTTGGAATGTCATTTTGAAGCCTGGCCTATTGATTTGTTCAAGGACCACTCAAAATCTAGTCCGAGGTTCAGCCTACCAATGGCCTAGTGTCATTTTTATTGAAAAAGAATAAAATTTTGATAGAAAAAATAGAAAAAAAAATTTTTTAAATGTTCTAGCCTGCACAAGTCCCGCTCAAGTCTGAGCCCATCCAAACCTGGGCTCGGGTTGGCCCATATCGGGCCACGCAAACTCCTGTTAAAAGCCAGCTTATGGTCTATTTTGGGAACCTAGCTAAAAGCCAGTTTTTTGACTTTTTAATTTTTCTTAATCACATTATCTCTTTATTTTGTTACACGATTTAAAAAAAAAAAAAAAAAAAGTTTTAACCTATTTCCCAAAACAAGCCTATATATTGTATGAAGAGGTTGTTTCGGATGATCTAAACAAGCGTATGTTTTGACTTTCTTATGAAAAGATGTGTAGAAAAATAAAGAAATGATGTGATAAAAAAGATAAAAGGGCAAATTACATACACCTCCTTTTAGATTTAGCTAAATTACATATTCCCCCTAAAGTTTCAGAAATTACATTCCGCCCCCCGAGGGTTATATTCGCATAACAATTTAACCCCTACGGTTAACTAAAAGTTAAGAATGGTTAGCTGATATCACCAAAATATAAATTGATGGACGATATTACTCCTGCTGAAATCTCTTTGATAAATCAACAAAATTTGCAAAAGAATTACGTTAGATGAAAAAAAAATTTAATTTTTTGGAACCATGTTTGATTTGTTATTTAGAAAAAAAAATTCAGAATTTAAAAAAAAATAAAAACTAATTTAATAAAAATAAATATGAAAAATATATATTTAATTTGTAAAAATTATTTCTAACCACTCAAAAGCCAAAATTATATAAAAATAATAATTACTTTTTATTTTTTATTTCTTAACCAAATTAATTTTCAATTTTTTTATAAAAAAATAAATTTTTAAAAATCAAACCAAACATATTCTAAGAATTTTTTGACAAGCCATTTATTGTGTTTTTAACTTATTTAATTATTTGTTAATTTTATAATATTTTCACCATCTGACACTACAGCATATAGGAGTTTTAGAGACCAATTTTTTTGATCTCTAAAAGTGAAAATTTTGTTACAAAAGATATTTAGGGACTAATTTCTATCATTGTGAGAACAGTCGCTAAAAGGTCGCCCTGAAAAGTCAAAAACAAAGCTTTTAGAAATAAAATTTCGAAAATGTCAATAACAAATAGATTTTTAGAGACAAAATAATTTAGTCTCAAAATGGTTTATTTTTTTAGACAAAAAATTTGATACCAAAAATATAATAATTAATAACTAATATTCAATTTTTCTTGCTAAAAATATAATAACGACACTTTTAGCAATAAAAATATTTGGTCCCCTAAAAATAATTTTGTCCCTAAATTTTGGTCTTTAAACCTTAATTTTTTGTAGTGTGATAATTGTTTTTCCATTTTAATTTTGCATTTCATAACTTATTTAAAAATGATAATTTAGCTAAACCTCATGGAGGAATCTGTAATTTAGCTAAATCTCAGGGAGAATCTGTAATCTAGCTAAACCTCAAGGGGGTGTAGGTAATTTGCCCTTATTTGTCAAAAGGGCATTTTAGTCAATTTATGATATCCGTTAACGAAATTAATTGCGATAGGACGGGATGTAATTTTTGAAACCTCATGAGGGAATCTGTAATTTCGTTAAACCTCAAGTGAAGTATAGGTAATTTGCCCAAGATAAAAAGTGTGACGCCCCAAATTTTTTTTTTTGAAACGCCATAAGATTTAAAATAACAATAACTTGCTAGATAAAATTTTAACTACTAATTAGGAAATTTTAAATTCTCACATAGTCAAAGTCCAACAACAAAATAAAACTACAAGTTCACCCACAACGTCACAACATAGTTAAATACTAATACAAGAAATAACAGGATTTTATTGTGATAAAATCTTGACTCTAAGTTAGCCAAGGCTCGATATTAGCAGCTGCTCCAATTTCAACCTCAGTCCCTTCTTCTACATAATCTGGCATGAAACGCCAGGGCAACAAAATATATGCCATGAGTTTTGCAACACAGTAAGAAAACATAACCAACATACCATTCTTTTTTAAAGAAAATAATGAGATTATAAACACGAGGTAATAATATAACTGTAAACATAAATTATAATCATTAAAATAATTCAAATAATTTTAATATCTTAATTGACCATTGAAATCTCACCAAAGAGGTTTAACTTACCAACCACTAAGTCATGGCCACGGTTAATTTGGAAACCCCCCCTTGGTCAAATATTCAAGAACTACCAAACATGCCCACGCCCGGAGTTATATACCCAACCCGTGACATCCGTGGTATGCCCCAAGGAAACAGTCTGCCAGGGGTACGTAACTTCATGCGTGTCACCCGCACATCCACCCTTATTCCAAAACCAAATACCGATAAAGGTTCAAATAATCCCCGTGCCATCTTAGGGTTTCACGACACAATTTACTTAAAAGTTATTAAAAATCAGGGCTCACCCTAAATACCCGGTATTAATCATTTATCAGTAACTTTATATATTAAACACAAATTATTCAATGTCCAAAATTTAACAGACAATTAATTTAAATCATGGTATGAACATAATAACTTGGATACAAGAAATAAACCATAAATACACACATGCACAAATTTTTGATTTACAAAATTAGACTAGCACAATATTAAAGTGGTGATTTTATCCTGTCCAGAAAAATTTTCAGAATATATATCTTGCAGATAAAATTATAAATACATTACTTATACAACTCTAAAATTCATATCAATCTACAGGATACTTAATAAACATGTTATGGTCATTTTTCAGAAAGCATTTTCCAAAAATAAATTATAAACAATTCTAAAAAAATTCCAAGGGTATTTATGACATAGATTTGTCACATTTCCTTACATTAATTCCATGCTTAAATTTATAGATCAAACCCATAATCTAAAAATTTATTATGAAACTAGACTTCTCAAATTTCATCTTTTAGTTAGAAATTACTAGATTTGGCTTAGTATAGAATTTTAAATAAATTTTCAAATACATAGTAAAATCTGTCTCACAGTTTCAGATTGAGTTAAAAATTTGTATAAATTCGTAGAAAACTCAAAAATTATTACCAAAACTCCTGGATGAACTAGATATCATTATAAACAACTTTGTAGAAGAAATCATCTCAAAATTTTGAGTATAAAATTGTCTAAAAATTTGGGCAAACATGTTGGCAGATTCAAAACAGATTACTCTCAACACAGTTTCAGATTTAGTAAAAACAAATTTTTATAAATTCGTAGGAAGCTCAAAAATTGTTACCAAAATTCCTGGATGAACTAGACATCATTATCAACAACTTTGTAGAAGAAATCATCTCGAAATTGTGAGTATAAAATTGTCTAAAAATTCGGGCAAACATGCTGGCAGATTCAAAACAGATTATTTTCAACACAGCTTCAGGTTTAATTAAAAATTTGTATAAATTCGTAGAAAGCTCAAAAATTGTTGCCAAAATTCCTGGATGAACTAGACATCATTATCAACAAATTTGTAGAAGACTTTATCTCGAAATTTTGAGTATAAAATTGTCTAAAAATTTGGGCAACATCCTGGCAGATTCAAACAGATTAATTATTTTCAATCTTCTTTTTAAATGTATAAACTACACATGCAGGCTTATTTCTTTACAATAATAAGATGATTTTAAGACTATCAACATTTTCAAACACTTGATATACACATCACAAAATTCCTACACATATATATATATAATTTCTATTTATGAGTAGTCATTTTAATCACAAGGACATAATCTGAAAATTTCACTAATAAAAAGAAATGAGAGGGTTGAGAGGGTTTTCTTACTTAATAGTAGGATTGAAATGGGTGATGAAATGATAGAAGAATTTTGCTTCCTAAACCTTCTTCTCGTTTTCTCCCTCTGCTGAATTCTTCTTCCTTATTTCTTTCTCGCCCGTCCAAAGGAGTACATGCATGCATACACTAAAAGCTATCCTTCTATTTGGATGTATATTGTTTATGCTCAGCCTTGAACCTTCTGTGCATGACCTCTAGGTGCATTTTATAGGCTAGCTCTCTCTCTCTCTCTCTCTCTCTCTCATGATGCTATCCACTACACATCTCCTTCACCCAAGAATGATAATGGAATGGAATTTACCAAGCTTACATGCAAGCTTGCATGTGGCATATTTTGCCACCGAATCTGATTCCTCTCTTTTCTTTTCTTTTTTCTAATAAATTATAACAATAATTATTAAACATCCACAACATTTTTATTCTTAATAAGGTCTTTGTTAGTGATTGAATTAGGCTAATTTAAAACTAATTTTTTTCACACTATTATATATTTTAGATAGATTCTGAATAAAATTAGTTAATTTATTAATTTATTTATTTTCTTTTAAGAATAATTTAAATATGGGTTTTCACAATCTACCCTCCTAAAAAAAAATTTCGTCCTTGAAATTAATTCGTACCTTTAGACTCGAAAAGTTGAGGGTAATTGGCACGTATCATATCTTCTCGCTCCCATGTTGACTCTTCCGTCCCACGATGTCTCCAGAGAACTCGGACCAACGGTATAGTTTTACCTCGTAATTTCTTCTCGCGACGATCTAAAATTTTGACAGGCTTTTCTTCAAATGTCACGTCTTCATCAAGATTAATTTCCTCCCAATTGATGATGTGAGAAGAGTGTGGCTCGTATTTCCGTAGCATAGAGACGTAGAAAACATTATGTACTCCAGCCAACTGAGGTGGTAGAGCCAAACGGTATGCCACTTCTCCTATTTTGTCCAAGATTTCAAAAGGCCTAATGAAGTGAGGTGACAACTTTCCTTTCTTTCCGAAACGAACAACTCCTCGGCGAGGCTGTATTTTTCAGAAACACATGATCCCCAACTTTAAATGCTAAAGGTCTTCTCCTTTGATCTGCATAGCTTTTCTGCCTACTCTGAGCGGTCTCAAGCCTTTGCCTAATTAGTTTCACCTTCTCTGTAGTTTCTTGAACTAACTCTGGCCCTAAAAGAGGTGCTTCTCCGACTTCTGTCCAACATATCGGTGACCGGCAAGGCTATCCGTACAAAGCTTCATACGGTGCCATACCAATACTTGCTTGAAAACTGTTATTGTAAAAGAATTCGACTAGTGGTAAATGTTTCTCCCAACTACCTTTAAAGTCCATCACACAAGCTCGAAGCATGTCTTCTAAAGTCTGAATTGTTCTTTCTGATTGACCGTCAGTTTGAAGGTGAAAAGCTGTACTAAAACACAACTCTGTACCCAAGGCTTTTTGCAGACTTTGCCAGAATTGTGACGTAAAACGAGAATCACGATCTGACACTATTGAGACTGGTACTCCGTGCAATCTAATGATTTCTCGAATGAATAATCGACTTAAAGATTCGAGTGTGCCTACTGGTCCTATTGGTAGGAAATGTGCCGTCTTAGTTAACCGATCAACCACCACCCAAATGGCATCATGGCCTTGCGGCGACCGGGGTAATCCCGTTACAAAATCCATTGTTATGTGTTCCCATTTCCACTTAGGTATTGGTAAAGGTTGGAGTTTCCCTGCCGGCTTTTGATGTTTTGTCTTCACTTGCTGACACGTCAAGCACTTAGATACGAATTGAGCAACGTCCTTCTTCATTCCACTCTACCAATACTGTCGCTTAAGATCTTGGTACATCTTGTTTCCTCCCGGATGAACCGCAAAAACCGAATTGTGAAATTCTTTAAGTACTTCCTCTCTTAATTGTTCGATGTTTGGCACAAAAGTTCTACCTAAATACCTTAAACCACCATCTTGATGGAGCGCCCAATCCGGCGAAGATTCCCCGGACACTAATCGAGCCTTGATGAAGTCCGCCTCCTAATCAAATCTTTGGGCTTCCAACACTTTGGTAAGAATTTGGGGTGTTGTAACTATTGTAAACAACCTACCCTTTCCATTCTGAGTCTCGGGTTGTAACTTAAACCCATTCATGGTGCTTACCATTTCCCATTCTTTAATTGATATGTTGGCTACAATCTCTCTTGTCTTTCGACTTAGTGCATCTGCTACAACATTAGCCTTCCCGGGATGATAAGACAAGGTGAATGGGTAATCTTCAAGGTACTCCATCCAACGTCTCTGCCTCATGTTCAAATCTCTTTGGGTGAACAAGTACTTCAAGCTTTTGTGATCGGTAAATATCTCAAATTTTTCGCCATAAAGGTAATGTTGCCAAGTCTTAAGTGCGTAGACCACCGTCGCCAACTCCAGATCGTGAGTAGCATAATTTTTCTCATGATTCTTCAATTGTCTTGATCCGTAAGCTACTACCTTCCCGTTTTGCATTAACACACTACCTAACCCTTCTTTAGAGGCATCACAATAAACAGTGTACCCAACGTCACGTTCGGGGATGATTAATATAGGAGCGCTTGTCAGTCTCTTCTTGAGTTCTTGAAATGACTGCTCACACGCTTCGTTCCATTCAAACTTTACTCCTTTTTGCGTTAGGCGTGTCATCTGCTTGGCTAATTTGGAGAAATCCTGAATGAATCACCTATAATAACCTGCTAATCCCAAGAAACTACGAATCTCAAACGTATTCTTAGGTTGTTTCCACCCCATTACTACTTCTACTTTAGCAGGATCCACTGATATCCCTGATTCGGACACAATATGACCTAAGAATTTTACTTCCTTCAACCAAAATTCACATTTGCTAACTTTAGCATACAATTGGTTCTCTCTTAGAATTTGCAAAACGGTTCTCAGATGTTGCTCGTGGTCTTCCTTCGATCGTGAGTATATCAAAATATCATCAATGAATACTACCACAAATTGGTCCAAATAGGGGGTAAAAATTTTGTTCATTAAACTTATGAATACCCCAAGAGCATTTGTCAAACCAAATGGCATTACCACAAACTCATAGTGGCCATAACGGGTTCGAAACGCAGTTTTGGGTATATCTTCTCCTCTGACACGAAGTTGGTGATATCCCGACCTAAGGTCAATTTTGGAAAAACATTTTGAACCTCTTAATTGATCGAAAAGTCATCAATTCTGGGTAAGGGATATCGATTTTTAATGGTGGCTCGATTTAGTTGTCGATAATCGATGCACAATCTTAAGGTTCCATCCTTCTTCTTCGCGAATAATGCTGGCGCTCCCCAAGGGGACGTACTTGGTCTGATGAACTTCTTACTCAACAGTTCTTGCAACTGCTCCTTCAATTCTCAAAGTTCAGCTGGCGCCATACGATGTGGTGCTATTGAAATCGGTGAAGTCCCAGGTTGAAGCTCAATCGTGAAATCTACATCTCGTTTTGGGGGTAATCCTGGTAATTCGTCAGGGAAAACGTCAGCGTACTCGCACACCACATGGGGTAATCCTGGATCCTCTCGATTTTCGTCTTCCAAAATTAGGCTTGCCAACCATCTGGTTAGTTGATCATGCCATCGCGACTTGCGACACGTTGGAGTTAGAGAATCTTGTCTATCTCCTTTAAATTGAACTTTCGTGTCGTTAAGGGAAGATGCGGTCACTGTCTTATGGTAACAATCAATAATGGCTCGATGAATTGACAACCAGTCCATTCCTAGGATGACGTCAAAATCAGACATATCCATAACTCTTAGATCACAGATCAAATATGAACCAGAGATCTCTAGCTCATAAGATTTACATACTAGATTTACTCGGGTTTGACCTCCTAAGGGTGAAGCAATACTCATAGCTATCTCTAGCGTCTCTGGCTCTAAACCCAAACTTGTCACACATGCAGTGGATATAAAAAAATGCGAAGCTCCAGAATCAAACAATACTTTAACCCAAGAATTCATAAGGATTAACATACCTTGAATTACTGATGGGTTATCAACATCTTCTTCTTCTTGGAGAGCATACATTCTCCCTACTACCTGTTGGTTAGTCCCTCCTGGTTTCTTTCCATTTCCAGCTCCTTGTGGTTGTGTTCTTGGTTGGCCTGCATTCTTAGAGGCTTGAGGCTGCCCCTTGTTGGTCTGAGTATTTTGAGTAGGCTTAGAACCTTGCCCTGGTTGGCATTTGTTGTATTGTTGTGCCCCTCGCTGATCCATAAAATACTCCCCACCTTGAGGACACTCACTTCGACGATGCCCCTGTTGACCACATCTGAAACATCTTCCTTTCCACTCATTTACAAAGTTTCCTCCTTGCTGGTTTCCTCGATTCTGCCTTTGTTGCTGTTGCATCCCTCCGGCATAAGGTGCTGGCGCAGGATGGTTTTTGGTGTTGTGGACTAGGCCTCCTCCACGTGGTTGGTTGTTGTTCCTTGATTGCTGATTTCGAATGCGTTCGGAATCTGCTAACTCTCGTTCCACAATTAAAGCTCGATCCACCATTTGAGCATAGGTGGAGAGTTGCACTGCGATCAATCTTCCTCTAATGTCTGTGTCCAAACCCCATTCAAATTGTCTAACCTTATCCTCTTCATTTGCTACTATGGCTGAAGCGTACCGTGAAAGAGCTTCAAAACGGTTCGCATATTGGGCGACTGACATTTTTCCTTGTTTCAGTTGGAGGAACTCTTGAATCATTTCTTGCCTTAGCTAGTTAGGAAAATACTTTTCCATGAACAGATCTTCGAACTGTCTCCAAGTTAATGTCTCTACTTGTCGAGTACTTTTGATCATCTCCCACCAATGATCTGCTTCCCCTTCCATTTGAAATGCTGCCATGGTCACTCTATCTTGTTCATTTTGGATGTCAGAAGTATCTAGCAACTTCTTAATTTGTCTTAACCAAGCTTCAGCTTCATGGGGGTTTGATCCACCAAGGAATTTGTGGGGACGTAGCTTTTCAAATTTTGCTATCATTTCCGATTTGTTTTGATCTTGGTTTCGGGGTGGTATATTGCCTACCCTATCAGCAATCGCGCGTATAATTCGAACGACATCGCCATCAGGCACTCCATCACCATTACCGTTGTTATTATTTCTTGTTCGTCCAGCCATTCTGCATGATGGGATTTTCTTGTGATTTATTCATTTATTTATTTATTATTATTATTATATGTTACTATATTTATGTGCAAGAATAGAAAATAAAAAAAAAAAAACTTCATTAATTAGACTAGATAAGTTACAACCAGCAAAATACACGCAAACAAAGGAAAAGATTAAATAACATACTACGGGCAAAAGATAGCCCCTACAATCCAAGTTAACTCCTACACTCACAATTCTAAACTAGGCAATTTTTACTTGTGAGCATACAAAACAATTGGTTAGCCTAGTTTATAACTCCCTTAAGACCCCTTAAAATAGCCAAGGAAAGTCTCTCCACACAAGGGCTTCCGGCTCCCATGTGGCTTGGAAAAGCCCCATGAATCGCCATAGCACCCTCACGAAGATAGCAGTTTCGCACACACGATGCCCTAGCAGCAGCACCGGCTCCTCCCGATAGGTCCTCCAGTGCCTGAAGTCCACTGACCCATCTTTTCTCACAATTCTGCTTGGGTCGGGCATGATGTACTGAAGGCTCCAAAAGTAAAAAAGGTCGCCCACCCTATCAGTGAAACCATCCGGGAAGGGGCCTAATTGATATACCCAGGGAATCTCTTGTCTTAGAATCTGGACAGGTCCGATATAGGTACCCACCCAACTCTCAGCTTTCCAAGCACAACCTCCTAGGGGATAAAGTCTGACATATACAAAAGAACCAATCTGCAACCCATTTCGCACATCCCAACCCTCAAACGTGGCTCCTACATCTCCAGTGCTCTCTTCGGTATTGCCTTCTATAGACTCCTCTTCAGTGTCTGACCCAATCACAATAACCTCCAGGGGGTTGTATATTGGTACAACTTCTTCAGACTCAGGTTCAGGCTCAAGTTCAGGATCAGGTTCAGGGTCAAGCTCAGGCTTAGATTCATAGTCTTCTATAGGTATCTCCACTTCTTCACTTGGGTCAGATTCTATGGATTCATAGTCTTCTATAGGCATCTCCACTTCTTCACTTGGGTCAGATTCTATGTCATAGTTTTTCACCGAATTTTCCCCGTTAGAGTTAATGTCTGATGACCTTGGCATCCTACAAATAAAAAGGTTCTAACTTAGTTAAGTCACCGAAAATTACAAATTAACATAAGGTTTTCTTAAATGTAAAAATAATAAATTACTACCCATAGCCCAAAGGTTCAAACCTAGGTTCTGATACCAAACTGTGACGCCCCAATTTTTTTTTTTGAAACGCCAAAAGATTTAAAATAACAATAACTTACTAGATAAAATTTTAACTACTAATTAGGAAATTTTAAATTCTTACATAGTCAAAGTCCAACAACAAAATAAAACTACAAGTTCACCCACAATGTCACAACATAGTTAAATACTAATACAAGAAATAACATGATTTTATTGTGTTAAAATCTTGACTCTAAGTTAGCCAAGGCTCGATATTAGCAGCTGCTCCAATTTCAGCCTCAGTCCCTTCTTCTATATAATCTGGCATGAAACGTCAGGGCAACAAAATATATGCCATGAGTTTTACAACACAGTAAGAAAACATAACCAACCTACCATTCTTTTTGAAATAAAATAATGAGATTATAAACACGAGGTAATAATATAACTGTAAACATAAATTATAATCATTAAAATAATTCAAATAATTTTAATATCTTAATTGACCATTGAAATCTCACCAAAGAGGTTTAACTTACCAACCACTAAGTCATGGCCACGGTTAATTTGGAAACCCCCCCTTGGTCAAATATTCAAGAACTACCAAACATGCCCACGCCCGGAGTTATATACCCAAGTCGTGATATCCGTGGTCTGCCCCAAGGGAACAGTCTGCCAGGGGTACGTAACTTCCCTGCGTGCCACCCGCACATCCACCCTTAATCCAAAACCAAATACCGATAAGGGTTCAAATAATCCCCGTGCCATCTTAGGGTTTCGCGACACAATTTACTTAAAAGTTATTAAAAACCAGGGCTCACCCTGAATACCCGGTATTAATCCTTTATCAGTAACTTTATATATTAAACACAAATTATTCAATGTCCAAAATTTAACAGACAATTAATTTAAATCATGGTATGAACATAATAACTTGGATACAAGAAATAAACCATAAATACACACATGCACAAATTTTTGATTTACAAAATTAGACTAGCACAATATTAAAGTGGTGATTTTATCCTGTCCAGAAAAATTTTCAGAATATATATCTTGCAGATAAAATTATAAATACATTACTTAAACAACTCTAAAATTCATATCAATCTACAGGATACTTAATAAACATGTTATGGTCATTTTTCAGAAAGCATTTTCCAAAAATAAATTATAAATAATTCTAAAAAAATTCCAAGGGTATTTATGACACAGATTTGTCACATTTCCTTACATTAATTCCATGCTTAAATTTATAGATCAAACCCATAATCTAAAAATTTATCATGAAACTAGACTTCTCAAATTTCATCTTTTAGTTAGAAATTACCAGATTTGGCTTAGTATAGAATTTTAAATAAATTTTCAAATACATAGTAAAATCTGTCTCACAGTTTCAGATTTAGTTAAAAATTTGTATAAATTCGTAGAAAACTCAAAAATTGTTACCAAAATTCCTGGATGAACTAGAAATCATTATCAACAACTTTGTAGAATAAATAATCTCGAAATTTTGAGTATAAAAGTATCTAAAAATTTGGGCAAACATGCTGGCAGATTCAAAACAGATTATTTTCAACACAGCTTCAGGTTTAATTAAAAATTTATATAAATTCGTAGAAAGCTCAAAAATTGTTTCCAAAATTCCTGGATGAACTAGACATCATTATCAACAACTTTGTAGAAGAATTCATCTCGAAATTTTGAGTATAAAATTGTCTAAAAATTCGGGCAACATCCTGGCAGATTCAAACAGATTAATTATTTTCAATCTTCTTTTTAAATGTATAAACTACACATGCAGGCTTATTTCTTTACAATAATAAGATGATTTTAAGACTATCAACATCTTCAAACACTTGATATACACATCACAAAATTCCTACACATATATATAAAATTTCTATTTATGAGTAGTCATTTTAATCACAAGGACATAATCTGAAAATTTCACTAATAAAAAGAAATGAGAGGGTTGAGAGGGTTTTCTTACTTAATAGTAGGATTGAAATGGGTGATGAAATGATAGAAGAATTTTGCTTCCTAAACCTTCTTCTCTTCTTCTCCCTCTGCTAAATTCTTCTTCCTTATTTCTTCCTCACCCGTCCAAAGGAGTACATGCATGCATACACTAAAAGCTATCCTTCTATTTGGATGTATATTGTTTATGCTCAGCCTTGAATCTTCTGTGCATGACCACTAGGTGCATTTTATAGGCTAGCTCTCTCTATCTCTCTCTCTCTCTCTCTCTCTTTTTCTCTTTCTCATGATGCTATCCACTACACATCTCCTTCACCCAAGAATGATAATGGGATGGAATTTACCAAGCTTACATGCAAGCTTGCATGTGGCATATTTTGCCACCGAATCTGATTCCTCTCTTTTTTTTTTTTCTAATAAATTATAACAATAATTATTAAACATCCACAACATTTTATTCTTAATAAGGTCTTTGTTAGTGATTGAATTGGGCTAATTTAAAACTAATTTTTTTCACACTATTATATATTTTAGGTAGATTCTGAATAAAATTAGTTAATTTATTAATTTATTTATTTTCTTTTAAGAATAATTTAAATATGGGTTTTCACAAAAAGATAAATAAATGTATTTTTTTAGTGCATCCCAAATAGTCTCTAATTATTACTTTAATATCGATAAATTACAATATGTCCTTTTAAATTTTAAATTTTTTTCAATTTAACCTTTAGACTGTGTTATAGATTTAAACAATGATTTAAAAGAAGAAAAAAATAAAAATAAAAGAGATTTGTTTTGAAAGATAGTTATTTAATTGATTTTCTTAGTTTTATAAAAATATTTGTAAGAAAAAAAATTAATTTTTTGATAGTAACATTTGAATGTTTTGATCATAAATTAAATTTTTTTTTTCAATTTTTTTTTTATTTTTTCTCTTCTTCTTTTTTTTTTTTTTTTGATATATCGGAGTAGAATTTTTGTCTAAAGTTATTATCCAAATATAGCGTAATTTTTTTTCCTTCTTTAACCATTAAGATTTGTATTTTTTTTTTCAATTTCCAAAATTTAATTTACATCACTTCCTTGAAAAAAATCGCCATATAAGCACCCTGCTAGCAGCATGGTGCATCAACAACCCAAAACCCTAACTCAAACCCAACACAAATTTTCATCAAACTCTTTTTAAAAATTCCTCTCTTTTCCCAATTTTTTCTAAAAGAAAAAAATTCATCTCCAATGTTTTATCTTTTCAACTTTTCATCAAAGAGGGATTTCATGGTTCTTAATTTGATGAAAAAAATACTTCTCTTGATTTAAATATACATTTGATGAAAAAAATTAGGGATAATTTTTTAACACTCTTTTATCAAATTTAAATTTGATTAAAAAAAGAATAAATTACAAATACACCCTTGAGATTTGTTTAAAATACGGATTGTCCATTATGGTTTGAAAAATTACAAATGGCTCTCTATTAAAAAAATTTATTTAACAAAATTAACTAAAAAAATAAAATTCTTAATTGCTCTTCTATACAATAATAAGATTACCTAAATTGTTAATTGAAATATATTTATAACATCATTAAAACTGTTAATTGAATTGATACTATATTAATCAAATGGGCTATTTGTTATGAAATTTGAATTTTTGAGGGGCGAGATGTAATTTTTAGGAGGATTTTTTTTAAAGTCCATAATAATAGGAATTTAGAGGATAATGGACACTAAACAAAAGGAAAAGTCTACAATGTACACTTTCTAAAAGGACATATGATATGCACTTATTGTGTGGTCCATATTGTGCCACGTCATAAAAAGTAACCTGCTAAATATGTCATTTAACAGGTTACATGAAAGAATCATAACTTTTTTTAAACATCATAACAATTACTACAATGAATCATAATAATGTCATAATATACACTACGGTGTCATAACAAAAACACTATTGTAGACGTCCCCGAACATCCTAGGAGAAATCCCGTTTTGTTCATTGGGCTTACTACAGTTCGGACTCGAATGTCACAGTTCTGAATCTAATCCCGCAAAGTGCAATGCGAGACCGATAAATCACCAAAGAGTCCAAATCCGGCAAATCGTTTTGAAAAACAGATTTTTAGAAAAAAGTGCCAAACATAGACTGCTTTGCCAGATACAGAGTCGCCACCTAAATATTTTGTTTTGGGGGAATTTAGGAAATCCTGATTCGTGCCTAAGGCCACGTGTCCGTCATCACCAAAGTTGCCTCGGCTCGGGAACTTGGGTACGATTGGGGAAGATCATTTCATGAGTACCCCCGCTCGCCCAATCAAAGATCGGCCACTACTAAACATGATATCAAGTTTTTTGAAAACACATGCATTTCTTATTCCGGTTTATTAGCATAAGATTACTATGTGATGTACACAGCACACAAGTATAGACTAGATCCCCTAACTTGGAACAAAGCATCGCACATCCGTTTGTTTGGAAATGGTTTTGAATTTTGCTACTCGCAAGTAGGTTAAAATACGGATTTCGATGAATTATCCCAATTCAAGCAACCCAACCTTCACCCACAGGCATTCAGGCAGTTATATCACATAAGCAGATAGCCTCATGGCAAACATGCTATCATGGCAACACTCACACTTATGCAAGATGCTAAAGCATAAAAGCTTACCTAGTACTCCGAGCCAAAACAAGAAACTAGTTAGGAATCGTGCATGATCCTAGTTCATGTTAAGATGGCTAATGCAACACATGCAAAATGCAACTAAAATAAGCTCGGCTATTCTAAGAATGGCATGTGAAATGCGGCAACTCGATACACGTATTCAAGTTGGAATTGAAATGCTATGCAATTAGTATGATGCGTCGAGCTTGGTGCATGCAATACGAATGAATGTATGCAAACATGCTAACATAAGGTATGCTAATCGAAACATGACCTAAAACTAACCATCAAAAGCAGGTAAGTAAAAGGGAGAAAGACGTGGGGTTGGAAGACATTCACACACGCACGCACACTTATTACAAATTCGCCCTCTCGACGGAGGGTCCGAATAAATAATACAGACCGAATAATTAATCAACTACCCTAGCTAATTAAATATTACAAAGCCCTTAATTAATTAACAAATTAATTACAAAACAATCTAAGTATGAAATTAAAGAGGCCGCCGCAGCTCCGCCTCGAAATGATTGGATGATGCATGCTCGATTCGCCTCGCTCGGAAATCCGTTGCCATGCCAACTGTTGCCTCTGTTTGCACTGTTTCATGTCCCTGAAAGCTGCGTAAGTCCCAAGGCTGCTTCTGAACCACTCCCTGAGCACTGTGGGAGGTCACCGGCCAGGAGACAGGACTACCGGCCATGGGAGGATGGTCATCGACCAAAGATGGGGCCATCGGCTGGATACTGGTAGTCGGCCGACACTGAAAGTGGCCGACCGGCCATTTCTTCCTGCAGAACACTGGTTTTGCTGCAACAGAGGACAGACAGTGCATGGCATGGAATTTACAAGCTAAATGTATGCACGACCACCCTCCCTATCATGCTATGAACTCAAGGGAGTATGGCTTTCGACCCTCGGGCCACCAATCACGCATCTCGATGCATGATGGCCGAGGAACCGAATTGCACAACTTAATATAGAATGAATGCACATATGAACACATAAATGCCTAAACTCCATCATGTGTCGTCAAGAGTGTCGGCGACCGGGAATCGAGACACGTTTCGTCACTTTGAGTACGAAACGTCCCTCATTTCCCGTGTTTGGACTAACTCCTATTCCAAACGCAATGCAACAAACAATGCATAGTATGAATGTTACTCTAGCATGCAACCTAAATGCAATGCGACTAAATGATGCAATCATGCAAAGGATGACATGCAAGGGTGCGACTAGCATACGCAATGCTATGAACTAAGAATGGCATACACAATGCACATATGAAGACTATCAATGAGACGATCAAGGCATACACAATGCAATGGTCAATCATGCAACAACATAGATTATATGGCATATACAATGCAAGATGGACTTAAACTAAAATGAATGGGCCTTAGCCACACTCAAATCAGTGGTCAAACATGATGAAAATGAAGCAACAACACACATGCAAACATGCACAAATGCAAGGGACCAAACCGAAGGCACAAAGTGCAACTCCATCAAAGCATGGTAAGCATGAAATATGGCATACAATCACATATTTTCCAGCTCTGAAATGACATGCAAGATGGTCCCGAATACCGAAACTAGTGAAGTGGATTACACTATAGGCATGCAAAGCAATACTCAAATGGCCAAACCAGCCCCAAACAGTCCTTATGCAGGCCAAAATAGTAGCAAATATGGACTAAAATGATGGCTCGCAAAGCATGGAAATGAAGCTCATGCAATGGTCCAAAAATGAGGTATTCATGCATAACTCTCAAACACATTTAAAGAGTGGAAAACATGGGAATATGGTATACATATAAGCTCTGAAATATGATTCACAATGATGCCAAAACATGGAAACACCTCAAAATACGCATGCAATAGGCTTCAAAACTCAAAGCTAGGCAAGGGTATTGAACTACAACCATGCATAGAAAACATCATTCGACCATGAGGCCCAAAAACAGAGCTAAGGCAGTCCAAAAAATGCACAAAATCAGTTTAAGGCATGGCCAAAAAGTGCTAGAACCAAAGGCCAAAATAGCATGCAATGTAAGCTAGTAAAGAGGATTTGCACTACAAGCATGTGAGGCAATCAAGAGGCCACTAAATCAGAAAAAGTCAGAGGTATGACATGCCAAATAAAGCCCAAAAACCCACTGAAACATGGTGAATGCATGCAAGAATGAGATGCTCCTTTGATATGCTATGAAGAGGGTTATTCTACACATGCAAGATGGATATCCAATATTGCAAAAAAAGCTCTGGAAAGAGCCTATGCAGGTCCTAAAACTCATCAAAAATGGCCTGAAACATGGCTTGGAAGCATGCAAATAAGGGCTCCTTTGTAAGGCCAAAAATGCTAGAAAACAAAATAAGGAGATAGAGGGTCACCCCTCTCTGATTTTGGCACTCAAAACAGCATGCTAGCCACTGAAAATCCACTGGATTTCAGTGGCTAAAAGGCCAAACAAAGGCCAACACAAATGCTCTAAGGCATGGCTCAAAACAAGGTAAAATGAAGCATGCAAGGGAGTAGATGACCCCCAACAGAAAAATGATATTAAACAAACATGTTAAGGGCCTCAAAATAAGACTTTTTTTCAGTTTACACCGAAGCTCAAATATGCTTGCAAGTATAGCTAAAAGATGAAGCAAAATAAAGCCTTAAAAGAGAGAAAGTGTGTTACCCTTGTAGCACAAAAAGACCAGCAACCTCTGGACCACAAAGACAGCCTCTCAACCTCTGAAAATGGCTTCCAAGATGCTTAGAGTGATGGTGGAGGGGTTAGGTTGGGAGATGGTATGCAAAGGTGCAAGAACCATGCACTTTTTGAGCTTAGATGTAGAGATATAGAGGGAGAAGTCTTGTATGCCTTAGACAATTTTTTGGAACCTCTCTAAAGGAGAGGGAGACCCTCTCTTATAGAGAAACAAGAGGGTTCAAGCTTCTTGGAGAAGCTAGGGCAAAGGTTCAAGCTTCCTCAAGAAGCTAAAACAAAGGTTCAAGCTTCTTGGAGAAGTTAGAGCAAAGGTTCAAGCTTCCTCAAGAAGCTAAAACAAAGGTTCAAGCTTCCTCAAGAAGCTAAAACAAAGGTTCAAAAGGTTCAAACTTCCTCAAGAAGCTAAAACAAGGGTGCAAATCCTCCATACACGTGTATAGAGGGCATGGTCTGTGCTTACCAGCTGGCACAGCTGGTATGCATAATGCTTGAAAAAGGCAAAGAAAAGGTCTCGGCCAGAAAAAGTGGCCGATCGACCAAAACAATGGTTGGCCGACCAAAAACATTGCCGACCGGCCAACACCTTTGGCCGGTAGCAAGAAAATAGGGCCGGTGGCCTCAAGCCATGACCGGTGAGGTGTGGGGATGGCCAACAAGCCATTCCCTGCCCTTAGAAGCAAAAACACAAGTGTTTGGTCCACAACTAAGCACAAAACAAACAAGTCGAGAGGTCTTGAGGCAAGGCGTGCAATCGAGACCTCCGAGAACTCAAAACGAACACAAACATAGATGATCATCGAGTGTTCAAATGATGACGTCCAAGTCTTGAGGACGGTAAAAAATGGGGTGTCTACAACTATCAATCATAATAATATCGCAATGACTCATAACAAATGTAGTTATTTCTAATAAATTATCGTAACATTTGAATCGTAACATTTTTTATTATGATTCACTATAACAAATCATAACTTTTACTAATGAATCATAACCATAACACATTGAAAGTAACTTTTTTTCCCATAATCGTAACGACATTAACAAAATATCATAACTTTTACCAATGAATCATAACATAGCATATTGATTGTAATTTTGTTCCGAAAATCATAACAATATTAACGAAACGTCATAACTTTTAAAATTTCAAACACAATTAATTTTGTAATCAATTGGTATAGCATATAAGAGTGAATGAAAAATCATAATTGATTGCAAAATCGATTGGATTCAAAGACCATAATTGATTATACAATCGATTAGTAGCTAGGGTTTTGAACAAGCACAATTGATTGTATAATCCATTAGAATATAAGGGAGATTCATATATCACAATTGATTGTAGGGATCCTTGTTATAATAAACATAATTGATTCAATAATCAATTAGTTTTCATAAGCCACACTAAACTAATTATTTCCCAACTTATTCATAGTTCCCAATCAAGTAGTAAAAGCCTAATCATTACTATCAATTTAGTCAAGATTCGAATAGTAATTGATCGATTAATTGGTCGCCATTTTTATCTAATTATGTTGTTGTGTTGTCATTACCTCAAACATTATCACTGACAAAAATGCACGACACTCCAACTACGTTTCTCGCTCTATGATTCTCTCTCTCTCTCTTTCTCTCTCTCTCTCTCTCTCTCTCTCTCTCTCTCTCTCTCTCTCTCTTATTATCTTCAATGTTAATGTTACTTGAAATGTTGTTGCTATGACTATCTCGTCGACTCTCACTCTTTCTTTCCTTGTCACTATTAGTGACTTAGACAACAATGTTATTGTTACCAACTTCAATTAATCACGCCCTTTGATCCACTAAAACACAACCATCATCATCGACTTAGACCACTATAATAGCATTGTTGCCATTTCATGTTATTGTTATGTCTAAATGATGACGTCAGCTATAAATCACTTTGACATATTCATGACTCTAGCACATATCAGTATTCGTCCTTGTTTATTATTTCGTAGTCGGTCACTACCTTTTTACCGTCACTCTTTTTTAAAAATAATAAATTGTATTTTCATTTTTAGATATATATATATATATATTGTTTGTCATTGTACCCACCTTAGTCCCTATATTATTTGTCTTTTCTTATTTTGATCCAATTGCTAACTTCTAAGGGTAACTTTAGAATTTTAAAAATTAACTTTCCTACTTTGATCACTTAGAAAACTTCGTTTTCCCACCTCGAAATAGATAGGTTATGGCAAGCGGTAAATGAAAGTGTTCTACGATGAAGGATTGCATGTTGAGGTGGTCTATAGCGGTGGTTTTCGTACAAATGTAGGTGAACTTGACCCATGCTGCATTTTCCGTCACAAAAGTATAACTTTTGTTACAATTTGGACTAAAGTGAAAAGAATATAATAGTTTCGAGACCAAAGTGGGAAAATATTCATAGGTAAGCAAGGTGAAGGTGTAATTTACAATTTTACAAGATGTAAACCATGCCCTAATTTGTGAATAAATTATTGATGTAAGTAAGATCATAATAATTAATATTTATTATTAGAAAATATGCTCTCTCTTTTTTTTTTTTGGATGAATAAGTCATAAATCAAAGCTAGAAAATTTACAGATCTACAAGGGGTGTGCCCCACGCCCCACCACAACTATACAATGCTACCAGAGCTAAACCAAATCTACAAGAAAACTACGCCAAAAAAGCAAACCACTAACAAGACTACACCACCACATAATAATAAATCATAATATACCAAAAACTTAGTCACTGGCATCAATATATTTGTTTGAGAGCCATGTCCACAGAAGATAGGGGTCTTGAACAGTAAAATACCACCAACAACTACACAAAATAGTGGCAGTAAGTATCCTGGATAGCAACACATTAGCAACAACCAAAGATGGTTAAACACCTGAGCATCTTAGACTCCACAGTAGTAGCAAACAGAGCACAGTATAGCATATCCCAGCAAAGCAGCACACAAACAGGTAGTACAATAGTATGCAACCAGACAACTTAGCAAATAGCATAAAGGCCACAGCAATAAGGAATAGATATAGCAGCAGCTGGCAGCAAAGCATATAGCAGCCGCATACAACAAAGGATCAGAAAAAATCCCCAGACACAGCCCGCCTGGGTAGGCTTCAAAATTAGACCAGATGTAATCAATAGAATTGTATTTCACCTACATTTCACACACATTTTCCTTTTCCTTTCCCTTTCTAAATTCCTACCCAAATTCATGAACCAAACACGGCCTAAGTGATAAATTAACAAAATAGATTAAAAATTACTACTAAATATTACTTCTTTGCCACACTTTTTTATAATACTTTAATAATGTTTGGGCTCACTTCTATCGTCTGTGGGATAGATATGTATGTATTGTAGGGGTCAAAGAAGTTTTGCAGGGGCCAAACATCTACAAACAGCTGCACATCACTATTGTAACAAGCCCGCGAGGGACCTCGCTACAGTTCGGACTCGATTTTGTTGCGGTTCTAAATCTCGAACCAAAGAGTCCAAATCCGGCAAATCGTTTTGAGAAAAAACTGATTTTTTGAAAGAAGTGCCAAACATGGACTGCTTTGCCAGATAACAGAGTCGCCACCTAAATATTTTTTATGGAAATTTAGGAAACCCTGACTCGGTGCCAAAGGCCACGTGTCCGTCATCACCAAGTTGGCTCGGGAACTTGGGTACGATTGGGGAAGGTCACATCGTGAGCACCCCCGCTCGCCCGGTCAAAGACCGGCCTCTACTAACCATGATATCTGTTTTTGAAAACCTTGTATGCTCTTATTCCGATTATTAGCCTAGGTTACTATGTGATGCTCGCAGCAAACAAGTATAGACTGGGCCGCCTGAATTGGAACAAAACATTTGAAAATGGTTTGATGGTGCTACCCGCAGGTAGGCTAAAAACGCGGATTTGCCACCCCCAGGTGGGCTTAGAAAACATGATTGATGAATTGTTCCAATCCAAATAACCCAACCTCCACCCACAGGCATCCAAGGCAGTTATATCACATAAGCATATAGCCTCATGGCAAGCATGCTATCACGGCAACACTCACACGCATGCAAGGATGCTAAAGCATAAAACTCACCTAGTACTCCAAGCCAAAAAAAGAAGCTGATTAGAAACCATGCATGGATCCTAAGTATACAGAAATGCCTAATGCAACACATGCAATAATGCAACTATAGCAGGCTCGGCTATTCTAAAGATGGCATGTGAAATGCTACAACTATCACGTATTCAATTTGGAATTGAAATACAGATGCAGTTTGTATGATGCGCCGAGCCCGGTGCGTGCAAAACAGATGAATGATGCAAACATGCTATCATACTGTATGCTAATTGAAATATGCCCTATATCTAACCATCGTAAGCAGGTAAATAAAAGGGAGAAAGAAATGGGGATTGGAAGACATACATCACACACACGCACACTTATTACAGTTATGCCCTCGCGCAGAGGGTCCGAATAAATAATACAGATCCAATGAAAGAATAATACAGTCCGAAATAATACAGTCCGAATAATATACAAATTTCTAATTAATTAACAAATTAATTACAGAAAAGTAAAACTGGCATGCAAGCCAGGGACTGCCTTGCTTCTGATGTATGATGTATGTTGGGCTGCCTGGCGCGAAAATCCACTGGGATGCCCCGATTAGCCTCTGTGTGCACTGTTTCTTGAAATGCGTGCCGGACTCTGAAAAGTTGCCGATTCTGGATTTTGCTGCAACAGAGAGCAGGAAAGGGGCATAGCAATGTATTTCACAAATATATGCATGCCTCGATCCTCGTGCCACCAATCACGCATACCGATGCATGATGGCCGAGGAACCGAATTGCACAATTCAATGTAGGATGAATGCAAATGAATGCTAAAACAAAACCTAGCCCCATCATGGATAATCCGGAGTGTCGGTGACTGGGGAATTGAGACATGTTCCGGTACGCGGAGTACGAAATGTGCCTCGTTTTCCCGTGCAATATGCATGATATGCATGAAATGCAACTAACATACAACCTAGCATGCACGATGCTATGAGAATGAGATGCCTCGAAATGCGTACCCACTGGCACGCGAACCGAGGTGATGACATAAAGGCACGAAATGCAATGATGGGCTTACACCAACATGAGAAGGCCTCAGCCACACTCATACGGGATGCCGGAATGATAAAAATGAGGTGCCTCGAAGTGCGTGCTCACGGGCACGCAAACTGAGACGATGATGAAATGCAAATCGAATAAAACAGAGGGCCTCGAAATACGTGCCCATGGACACGCAAACCGAGGCAGAGGCATACGCAATGCAAACCGGATAAAACAGAATGTCTCGAAATGCGTGCACACGGGCACGCAAACCGAGGCGGAGGCATACGCAATGCCAATCGGATAAAACAGAATGTCTCGAAATGCGTGCACACGGGCATGCAAACCGAGGCGGAGGCATACGCAATGCCAATCGGATAAAACAGAGTGCCTCGAAATGCGTGCACACGGGCACGCAAACCGAGGCGGAGGCATACGCAATGTCAATCGGATAAAACAGAATGTCTCGAAATGCGTGCACACGGGCACGCAAACCGAGGCAGAGGCATACGCAATGCCAAGCGGATAAAACAAAGTGCCTCGAAATGCGTGCACACGGGCACGCGAACCGAGGCGGAGATGAAATGAGAAAATCGGATACAACCGGGGTGCCTCGAAATGCGCGCCCACAGGCACACAAACCGAGGCAATGACAGAGAAGCATGAAAATGCAAATTGGGCTTACGCCAACATGAGATAGCCTCAGCCACACTCACATAGGCTGCCGTCGGAAAAAAACAAAGCTGCCTTGAAATGCGTGCCCGCGGGCACGCAAACCGAGGAATGCATGAAATGGCATACGGAATGCAGTGATGGGCTTACGCCAACATGAGAGAGCCTCGGCCGCACTCACATAGGCTGCCAGCGGATAAAAAAAAAAAGTGCCTCGAAATGCGTGCACACGGGCACACAAACCGAGGCAATGCATTAAAGCATAAAATGACATGGAAAATGATATGCAAACATGCAAAACAAAATTCAGCCACTAAATAAAGGGGAAAACAGCCCCGAAATGATGCGAAACGACAATCAACGCATGAAATCAACCCGAAATGCAATTCTAAGTGCCCGAAATGGCCTATAGCCATGCTAAACATGCACAATTGACATATGACAGCAAAAACAGTAGATAGGCAGTCCCAAAAATGGCATTTTTTCAGTACAAAACAAGGCAAAATTATGATCACAAGTATGGCAACAATAGCTTGCAAAAATACGGAAAAAGAGATGAATTACAAAGCAAGTGATATCTACAATGCTCAAACCCAAAAAAACAGTTCTACAACATTAAAGAGGGGCCAAAAATATGCACATTATCAAGAGATGACAACCTCTAAATCAGTATGTATATATGCTAAACATAGCATGCAAAATAAGGGCCAAAAGAGGGTTATAAAGAGAGGTACCAAATGGATGCACCAAACCACTTAAGACCCTTGACAAAAAGTGTATAATAGACCAAAACAAGACACTCTCTAAGCGTTATGGAGGCTCAAAACAGTAGCTAAACAAGTCTAACAAAGCATGCAAATTTACGGTAAAATGAAAGGATTTCAAAGGAAGTACCAAAAATATACACCAAATGTCTTAAGACCCTAAACAAAACATGACAAGGAGACAAAACTAAGGCTATTTCTAAGCCTGATGAAGGCTGAAATCCGGAGCCAAATAAGTCTAACAAAGCATGCAAAATAATGAACCAAAGAGAGGTCTTGAGACAAGTAGTATATAGAAAATTCAAACAGCAAAATTTCCTTCTACAACATTTAAGAGGAGCCTAAAATATGTATATTTACAGTAGATGGAAACCTCAAAATCAGCATAAAATCATGCTAGAAATGCCATGCAAAATAGGGCCACCAAAAGGGCTACAATGAAAAGTATGTAAAGCATTCACCAAATAGCCAAACATTCTTGATGAAACATGTAAAGGGGGTCAAAATAAGACCCCTTTCAGTTCTGACCAAGGGCCAAAACCAAAAACACAAAGGGCTACAAAACCATGCAAAAATCAAGGCCTAAAGAGGATTATAAAGGGAGATGGTACAAGCTTTCACCAAACATGGTTGAGCCCTTCTTCAATGTTGAAGAGGGGCTCAAAATAAGCACTTCATCAGTTCATGGCAGCCACGAAATCAGATCATACATAGGCTAGAACTTTGATGCAAGAAATGAGCTAGAAAGAGGGAAATGACCACTCACCCTTGTAGACAAGTCTTGGCTGCTTCTTTGCTTGAGAAGTGGTGCCTCCTAGCTGCTAGAAAGCTTCCTTAGCTGCTGGAAATGGATTGGTGGTGGTTGTGCTTGAAGATGATGAAGAAATGGCCTAGAACCTTGAAGCTTTTTAGGGTTTTGGCTATGGAAAATGGAAGCTTTTGAATATCCAAGGCTCCAAGATTTTTTTCTCCTCTCAAATGGGGTTCGGCAGCTGCTGGAAAATAGACAAGAAAGAGGGACTAAAAGGAGGGCCAAAGGGTTAGAAATATCTTTCCCAAAATATCTAGATAGTTTGAGGGCAAAATATCTAGATATTTTGAGGGCAAACAAAAAGATTTTGTTCGGCCACGAAGTGGGCATCTGAGACCGCAGTGTTCTTCGTAATGATGAAACAGAGATACCTGCCAAAATTGAACAAAAAATAATGCAAAACGAAAGCTCGGGGACCAAAACCGCGCGGGGTCCCGAAAATGGGCTGCCGGGCACCGGAAGTGGTGTTCGGCTGCGAAGTGGGTCTCGGAGACCCCAGTGTCCCTCGGAAGGACCAAACAGAGGTGTCTGCCAAAAATGAACAAAAACCGATGCAAAATGAAAGCTCGGGGCCTAAACCGCGAAGTTCGGGGTCCCGAAAAATGGGCTATGAGCACCGAAAGTGGCGTTCGGCCACGAAGTGGGTATCAGAGACCCCAGTGTCCCTCGGAAGGACCAAACAGAGGTGTCTGCCAAAAATGAACAGACATCGATGCAAAATGAATGCTCGGGGCCAAAACCGCGTGGTTCGGGATCCCGAAAATGGGCTGCCGGGCACCGGAAGTGGTGTTCGGCTGCGAAGTGGGTCTCAGAGACCCCAGTGTCCCTCGGAAGGACCAAACAGAGGTGTCTGCCAAAAATGAACAGACATCGATGCAAAATGAATGCTCGGGGCCAAAACCGCATGGTTCGGGATCCCGAAAATGGGCTGCCGGGCACCGGAAGTGGTGTTCGGCTGCGAAGTGGGTCTCAGAGACCCCAGTGTCCCTTAAATGGGAGTAAATGAGATGCATGCCAAAAACCGGAGAAATCGGAGATGGTTGGGCGGTCCCGAACCGAGGCACACGGCCTAACGGCTCCGAAAACCGGGAACCGGGCTCCGAAATGGGAAAAATGGCCTACGGCCACGAAAAGTAGCCCACGGCCACTGAGAGATAGTCTACAGGACCACTCCCTTCCCGCGGGAAAGAAAATGGAGAAAACTGAGTCTGGTTCGCAAACCGAGACAAGGCACAGAAGAGAATTCGGAAGTCCGGAGGCAGGGCACACGGCCGCGACTCTGAGACTTCTGAACGAGCACAATATGCATCATCACCGAGCGCTCAATCGGTGACGTCTGAGTCTTAAGGTCGGTCAAAAATGGGGTGTCTACAACTATATCACATACACATATACATAGAGTTCCTACAATTCTTGCAGGGGACATAACCTCCTCTCTGTCTACTGTAATGAGAAAATAAACTTACAAAATAAGTTCTCAACAAATAAGAAAGAAGCAAAAGATATAGTTTTATACCCTAAACATTTTAATCCATATAATTAATCACAATAGAAATTGAATAAATTTTATTCAAGCTACATCTTCCCTCATTGTATTTTTCCAACCAACAGTAAAACAATCTATTTGGTAAGTAAAGAAATTATTCTTGAATTTTTTACCAAATTGACCCCAAAAAATTCATTCATAATTGAACAACAACATACAAGAACCTAAATTTCAAGGCAAGACAACTCACAAATTCTCAAAAGCGCCAAAAAAAAAGAAAGTAATTAAACATGTAGATATCAAACTATCGAAGGAACGTATAAAATTCTCACTTCAAAATATTTAATCAACCAGAGAAAATCAATAAATACATACACCAAGATCAATCCAAGGGGTTTCATTAACAGAAACATAACAAACAGCCACAGTTGAGCCAAATGAAAAAAAAGGATTTTGTTTAAAAGTTGTGGAGTTTTATTTTGGTTTTATAAAAGAAAAGGGTGTTTTTTTCCAAAGTAAAGGGGCCATGGACTCTGTTAGTATCCAAGGGATCCATCAATGAATCCATTAGCAAGATTGATTAGCTGTACCAACCATTTGAACCAAATGGAAAGAGGGAAATGCAAAATCTTACTGGAATTCAATAGCACCTTTGTCTTTATGGTGATTGTTTGAGCTTCGAAAATATGAGGGAGTAAAGCTTACCGAAATTCTATGTCTGAATGATGGACCACAGCTTTCGGTGGTGTCATAGGAGGGAGTGAAATACAAAAGACAAGGAGAAGATCATCAGAGTGGTGTCGGACAAAAATGTGAGGGAGGGTTCTTTTAGAGGGTTGAGGAGCAAAAACGAGAGGCTTTTTTCTACAGAGTTAGAGAGGAAGCCTCCTGAATTGGTTAACCGGTTGAAAAGGTTCTAGGTTATGCTTCTTAAATTATTCAATGGCCTAGATTAGTTTTTAAAGATCTAACGGTTATCAAGTAAGTTGCACATCATGTACACCCTTTGAAGAATGCACATGCTAACCGGACCCCTAAACAAAAACATAGTAGCTCAGGTCCCTAAAACACACACGCGTTTTACATCCAAATTATTGGACCAAAATACCATTGTTGGGATCTTTGATCATGGAGGGACGATGGTCAGCGATGGCATCAAGGTTAGTGTCGAAGTGGATGTAGCCTTTTTTGTGGTTGAGAGAACAAGCAATGGTGGTGGTGAAAACATATTACTTGTTGTTGTTGTTGTTGGGATGAGACACAGAAAGCAATCAAAGAGCTCATTCTGGGAAGAGAATCCCAAACACGAAAAAGAAAAAGAAGAAGAAAATGAAGAGAAAGAGAGAGAGGTAGGTGTGGCTAGTTTGATTTTCACTTGAATTGCTCTGAGCATTTTCACTTGAATTTCTCTGGACACATCGCATTCCCCTTGGAATTTCTCTGAATGTGTTTGTGTGTTCATGTTTGGAATTTATCTATCGTAATTCCTTTGGAATTTCTCTAAGTGTATTTGTCTATTCATGTTTGGAATTTTTCTGGACACATTACAATCCCCTTAGAATTTCCCTGAATGTGTTTGTGTGTTCATATTTAGAATTTCTCTGGGCATTTTCACTGGAATTTCTCTAGACACATCACAATCCCCCAGTGATTGAGAAAATTTACATAGTGACCATAGCTAGAGAAAATTCATACAGTGACCACAACCAGAGAAAATTCACAAAATTTACAAATAGTGACAAAAACTAGAGAAAATTCACATAGTTAGAGAAAATTCAAAAAATTACAAATAGTGACCACAATCAAAGAAAATTCACACAGTCCCCACATCCAGAGAAAATTCACACAGTCTGGAGAAAATTCAATCTGATTTGCTCACACAACTTTCAATTTGATTTGCTCATACATCACAATTCCTTCGTTCAAATTCCACTACATTCGTGAGTTTATTGTTGTCCATGATTACGCATTCTTTAGTCTCCAATAGATAGATCAAGAACCCAGCCTCATAGTAGCAGAGAAGCTAGATGGGGCAAGCATGGCTGCAAAGGCTGTGAATGGGGGTTTGGGACTTGGCATTAAAGACATAAACGAGGCCAATAGCGATAAAGCGGCCGTCGGAGTAGAAGGATGCGGAGATGGCGGTGTCGGAGATTGAGGAGATAGTGGATTTGGGTTCTAAGGTTTAAGAAAAGAAGATTGTGAGGTGGTGGAGAAATCCAAATTTATAGAGAGAAAAAGAAAAGAGAGAAAATAAATAGAAAGACAAGACCGGAGTAGGAGTGCGCAGTGGCGATGAAGGGGTCGTCAGAGCGGATGAAGGCGGAGGTGGCGGTGTCAAAGAGAGAGGAGATGATGGATTTGGATTTTGGGGTTTGGGAAGAGACAGATTAGAGAAATGGATGAGAGAGAGAAAAGGGAGATCCAAATATGTAGAGATAGAAGAGTGCGGGTAAAGTTAGTTTTTTTTTTTTGGTATTAAAGTAAAGGATACGAGGGACCTTATCTAATAGGAAAAAAAAAAAAAAAAAATTTGTGGACCTTTCATACTACCTAAAGTTGGAAAGGGATGTTAGATTAATTTCTCGTTTTTAGAACCACATAAGGCAATTCAAATTTTAATCAAACCTTAAGAGGTATATTTGTAATTTATCAAAAAAAAAAAAGGTTAAGAATTAAAAATGCTCTAATAGCCCATAGTATTTGAACCAATACAATCTACTTTTTCCCAAAAAAAAAATAAAAAAAAATAGAAGAAATGTTTTATTTACGCATTGGGGAAATACTTCGGTGCCGTTTGGTAACACTTACGTTTCAGTTTTCAGTTTATATTTTCAAAAATTTTAAAAACTCAAATAAAAACTTATTTGGTAAATTTTTTATTTATAAATCAGTGGTCTCAATTTATAAATTTGGCCAAAAAATGCAAACTCAAAAAATGAGTTTACGTTTTGAGTTTTGAGTTTTTTTTTTTACCACCCAACACTAGCCACCACCCGCCACCATTTTCCACAACCGTCTTCCGCCACCACCACCCACCACCCACCCCTCACCACCACCTGCCACCACCACTCACCAGCCACCAGCCATCAGCCACCTGCTACCTACCAGCCATCAGCCACCTGCCACCCACTCGCCACCACCACCCGCCCACCGCCACCACCCACCTGCCACCCACTCGCCACCACCACCTACTTCCGCCACCACCACCATCCACCTACCACCCACTCGCCACCACCACCCACCCCCTGCCACCACCACCCACCCCCACCACCACCACCCCACCCACCAGCCACCACCCACTCGCCACCACCACCCACCCTCCGCCACCACCACCACCACCACCCACCACCCACCTGCCACCCGCCACTACCATCCATCCGCTCGCCACCACCACTCGCCACCTACCCGCCACACCACTCACCAGCCACCTGCCACTACCATCCACCACTCGCCACCACCACCCACCTGCCACCTGCCATCCACCCACCACCACCACCACCATCGCCATCACTCACTACCCACCACCACCACCCGCCACCACCACTCACCATCCATCTGCCACCACCCACTCGCCACCACCCACTACCGTCACTCACCCACCCACCACTACCACCACCACCCGCCACCACCACCTACCCGCTACTACCCACCACCACCCGCCATCCACCACCCACCTGCCACCACCATCCACCTACCCGTCACCGCTTTCCACCACCGTCTTCCGCCGCCACCACCCGCTACTTGCCACCACTTTCCACCACCGTCTTCTGCCACCATCACCCACCACCTGTCACCATTTTCCACCACCGTCTTCCGCCACCACCACCCGCTATCATTTTCTATCACCGTCTTCGGTCGCCACCACTCGTCACCACCTACCACCTGCCACCACTTGCCATTTCTCACTCTTTTTTATATTTTTAAATTTTTTAAAACATTTTGTCTAAACCAAACGCGTTTGTAGTTTATATTTTTCTAAAAATAAACAAAAAATAAACAAAAACCATTTTATAAATTTTTTGTAAATATAAACTGAAAACGTAAGTGTTACCAAACAGGCATTTCAGTTTACTTTTTACTTTTAGATGGGTGTAAATTTTGTATTTGTGGTGAATTTATGATGGTAAAAATGGAAAAGAAGAAAAAAATGATTGAAATTATGCAACCCCCCAACTAATAAAACACTCCATAACAAACTAGTTTGCATATGGGCTCTTCAATAAGCTTCAAAATAACCAAATGGCTCAGATGTGGACACTAGAAAAAGCGACACGCCATACAATAGGTAGATTCCATGAAGATGAAAATTATAGGGTAAATTATATTCACCTCCCCAAATGTTTGGAAAAAAAAAAAAATTTATTTCCACGACCTCTCTTAAAATGTTAATTTATATAATATTGGAAAATTTACCCATAAGTCCTAATTTTTGAAAAGTTGAACCATTTAGTCCTAAAAGTTTTCTTATGCTCCATTTAGTCCCATTTGCACATCAATCTAATGTTCGAAACATTAATCTGATGTTCGAAACATTAATCTGATGTTTGAAACATTGTAATGGGACCTTTCAGTCTATAAGAAAACTTTTAGGACTAAACAGTGTATAAGTTATTAATTTGAGATTTATTGGTGCATCCCCCTATAATATTTGGATTTTTTTTAAGATAATACTTTAAGGGTATGTTTGATTGACAAGATTAGAATATGGGATTAGAATTATTAATCCGTGAGCTTAATAATCCTGTGTTTGTTTTGAAATTTTGTTTATTATTCCAATGGATAATTAATCTAACAAATTTGTATGATTATTAGTAATGGGGTAGGGGTGGAATTATATATCCTGAACTGGGAAATAAAATAAAAAGACTCTTTTACCTTTGACTAAAAATTAAAACACTTATTATTTTTATATAATTTTATATTTTAGAAGGCTAAAAATAATTTTTAAAAATTTAAAAAGATTTTTTGATATTTCTTTTATCAAATTAGTTTATATTTTTTTAAAAAAATTAAAAAACATAGCAAACATGGCCTTTGTATTTTGTATTTTTATTTTACTTTTATTTATTTATTTATATTTTTTTTTTTCAAAACCACGTTGATGAAAAAATTTTGATAAAGTAAAGATTGTGAAGAAATATTGATGGAGGGTAAGATTGAAAAAGAAGATAAATATAGTTGTAATCCTATATGCAAATGTTTTCTTATCCAATGCAAATCAAACAATGAACAATGGTAGGGGTGAGCATGGTTCGGATTGGACCAGATTGGGTTAAAACCAGGACCAATCCGTTATCTACAGTTCCTGAAAAATTGGAACCAATCCAATCCGTTTAAATCATGGAACCAATCCGAACCAATCCATTTAAATACAGATTGGATCGGTTTAGGACCACGGATTCACATAATTAAATAACGAATATATATATAATACTTTAATTTCATAAAAATATAAACATAGCGCTATATTAGTTCCACAATAGCAACATGTTTTTCTATAATAGCGACATACTGTTCTAGAATTTAAAGAACCATAAAAAAACTAGTTTCACCATAAGTATTTAAACCATTACAAATTAAAACTAAAAACTAACAAACAAAAGTAATAAAAGAAGATATTATACGATTTTAGTTTTGAGTTTAGATTTTATATAGAATAAGAGAAGATACTATAGGGGAGGATGTATAATAAAAATATAGACTATTTATATACGGTCCGGATCGGTTCTAATCCGGAACCGTGGGGTTCAATCTGGAACCAATCCGTGGACTACGGATTTTTAATTCTTTAATCCGGAACCGAACCGCGGATTCAAAAAATCAATCCAAACCTATCGGATTGGACTGGACTGGATCGGATTACGGATTTCACGGATTCCTTGCTCAGCCCTAAACAATGGTATAATTTATCCTACTAATCTAATTGGAAAGTGAATACCATACTAATTTGATGGGATTATTAATACATTCATTATTAGTCTTGTGAATCAAACATTGCCTAAAATTTTTAATTCATATAACATTTAGATTTTTTTTAAGGTAATCCTATATGGTACACACCTTTTTCAGGGTAATACAAGTTGTGACATATGTGAGATTGATTGTTATAACTTAATTCTATGAAAGTTATAACTAAAAAAAATAAGTTATTACTAAGGTAGCATTTGGTAACATTTACGTTTTTGATTTATGTCTACAAAAATTTTATAAACTGGTTTTTGTTTATTTTTAGAAAAACATAAATTACAAACACGTTTGGTTTGAACAAAATGTTTTAAAAAATTTAAAAACATAAACTAAAAAATTATATTTGTTCAGTCCTAAAATATTTATATTTATTTTTATTATTTATGACAATGGGATCACACACATTATAATTGAAAAAAAAAATGATTGAAAAAAAAAATTAATTGAAAAAACATGAAAAAAATAATCGAAAAAAAATTTAATTGGGAAAAAAAATATTTGAAAAAACAATTAATTGAAAAAAAAGATTAATTGAAAAAAAATTATTTAAACAAAAATAATTGAAAAAAAATGAAAAAAATTAATTAAAAAAATAATTGAAAAAAAAATTAATTGAAAAAAAATTAATTGAAAAAAAAATTAATTGAAAAAAAAATTTATTTGAAAAAAAATTAATTGAAAAAAAATAATTGAAAAAAAATTAATTGAAAAAAAAATTGAAAATTAAAAATGTAAACTCATTTTTTGAGTTTACGTTTTTTCCTTAAATTTATAAACTGAGACAATCATTTATAAACAAAAAAAATTATCAAACAAGTTTTTATGACAGTTTTTAAAATTTTTATAAATATAAACTAAAAATTGAAAACGGAATGATTACCAAACAGATCCTAAATATCACATAAGATATAACAAAAAAGCACTTAGATCACTATCAAAATAATGTCATAACAAATATCACAATGAGTCATAACTACCACCACAATATGTATAATTAAGTCATAAATAACATCTCAATAGGTCATAACCAAATACTACAAAGGTCAAAACTAGGGTTTTTTTCTTCTTTTTTTAATCAATAATTCGTGAGTTGTATAGATGAAAAGATGACAATGTCATCTTTTTTCTACTAAAATGTATATTTATCTTTCTTTATTAGGTAAATTATAAATACATTCCTAAAGTTTGCTTAAAATACAAATTACCCCACGTGGACCTCATTATTAGAATTTTTTATTTAGCAAAATTAACCAAAAAAAAAATAATTTTCTAACTACTCTTCTACACAATAATAAAATTACCAAAATTGGTAATTAAATTATATTTTTGACATTATTAAAAAGTTGTAATTGACTTAATGATTTATTAATAAAATGAGTCATTTGTTCCATGATTATAAATTTAAAGAGGTAGGACGTAGTTTTCAGAATCACATGGAGTAATTCATATTTTAAGAAAACTTCAAGGGGTGTATTTGTAATTTATCCTTGTTTATTTCAGTATATACCCATCATCTGCAATAGTTTTGATCGCTTTAATTTTACTAAAAGAAATATCAATATAATTAGGAGTTTTCTTAAGTGTGCAACCCACAAAAGGTGTAAGTGGGTTGCACACCATGTGCCACTCACACAAAATGTGTAAGTGTAAGGTGTAAGTGTAAGTGGAAGGTATAAATGAAATGTATAAGTTGCACACCATGTGCCACTTACACAAAAGGTGTAAGTGCAAGGTAAAAAAGGTGTAAGTGTAAGGTGTAAGTGAACACAAAAAGGTGTAAGGTGTAAGTTGCACACTATAGCATTACCCATATAATTATGGTAAACTTGTGGAGCTAATTGTATTTTTTTTAAAGGGCAAATTTCACTTTACCTACTTGTAGTTTGACCTTTGTGTGGATTATCCCTCTCTTATTTGAAAATAACCACATAGTTCCCTTGTAGTTTATGGAATGAAGCAAATCGTTAGGTCCATTAACGATTTAATAGAAAATACTAAAATATATTTTCATCATTTTTAAAGGTAAAATGTACTTTAATTCCCTAAATTTTATTTCATGTGTAATTTACCCATTAAAATTTAAAAATGAACATACAACCCCATTATGTATGGCATGTGTTTTACACTTATCTAGACTCTATATATAACCAAATGTAGTTTTCTCTCAAAAAACTCCAAAAATCTATTCCTAAATTCTCATAATTTTAAAACTCTATTTTTACTATGTGTCAACCCTCTTTGATTGTCTTTCATGTTTTATATTTTTCTTCATTTTCTAATCGTTTGATTAATTTGGATTTCAAAGTTCCTCCCGATAGATAAACATATAAAAATTGATAAATAATTTATGAAAATTAATTTCATGGTCTATAGATAAAGATAAAAATTAAATAATTAATTTAAAAAATTAATTTCATGACTTATAGATAAATATTTGAATTTTAAAATTTCTCCCCATAGATAAACATATAAAAATTTGTAAAAAAAATAATTTCATAGTCTACAAATAAAGATAAAGATTAAATAATTGATTTAAAAAATAAAAATAATAAAATTTAGAGATATATATGATTTATTAATCTATATCTATAAAAAAATAAAAAATAAAAAATAAAAACATATATATCCAAATCTTTATTTTGATTTACTCATATTTTGTCTGCTCCTTCGATCACATGTATCATTTTTTACTTTAAAATTTCATCTATTGAAATGTCATTATCTATAACTTCTTAGCTTCTTTTAAATTATTAACATTCTCCTCATAATTTTTATTATTCGTTATTATCTATCAAGTGATAAAGATAATTTTTTTTTTTTTGAACGAAAAGAGTATTAATAATGGGATGATGGAGGCAGTACAAAAATCTCACAAAATTATTTTATCACTATATTTACCCAAGTAAATAATTTGATGTTCTTTTTTTTAGTTGTTGAAAATAATTTGGATTAGATAAAGATATGATTTATTAATCAATATCTATAAAAAACATATATATATCTAAATCTTTCTCCTTCGATCACATATTATTCTTTTTTACTTTAAATTTTTTATCTTCTGAAATGTCCTTATCTATAACTTTTTATCTCCTTTTAAATTCTTAACATTCTCCTCAGAAGAGTATTAATAATGGAATGATGACGGCTGTATGTGAGGATGCAGTACAAAAATCTAAAAAATTAATTTTCATCACTATATTACAAAAACGCGATCTCCAAATCACAAATTGAAATCGAAAACCTAATGTGAATCAACTCGAAAATCAATGTTGAATTTGCTCATAGTTTCATTTGTTTCAATGTCCAGAAAAATTACACAATCTAAATCTAATTCCCAGAAATGAGTAATTATCAGAGTAACCAAGCAAAAAGAGGTTAGGGTTTGGTGGGGATACAATACAATACATATATACCTTTCTTTTGAGGCCTTGCAGTCTAGAGGCAAATGAATTGAGATGAATAGCTTCGCCAGGGGACATGTTGGCTTCGGCGGCGTTGGAGACACCAGAGATGACGTCAGACACCTCCTACAATGTTGGGATCTTCGGGAGTATTTTTTATACGGTTTTGCTTGCCTTTGTTTTTTATGCTTGGATGGATACTGGATTTTGGTATCACAGACAAATTGGTCATAAAATTCTCTAAGTTCTTTGCGCCCGGTTAAATTCTGTTTCTTCATAAGATACTGAAGTTTAAGGTCATTACATAGAGAAAGACCTTCTTCTATGATAATGCCAATGAGTTGGCCATACGTATACTAGTTATAGGGGATAGCCCTACCATTATTACAATCTCTAAGTTTCTTACGAATTTTTTCTGCAAAAAGGTTAGGAAGGCCATAAATGAATTTGGTTTTCCAATGTTCATTGTTTGCGTCTGTTCGTTGCATACTTTAAGCATAAAAACATCTTTATACCATCTGAAATGAGTTAAAGATGGACATCTAAGATTCTGTAAAAGCTCTTGGCTCCTATCGCTCATGGCTACATTGTTACGACCCAAACCCACTCCTATAGGTTTAGTGTCGTAACTGGCCAATAATCCTTGGATTATCGAAGGCCTCTTAACATAATAGCATATAAATAGGGGTTGTGGAAGCAAATACATGAAATATACATAGTCCAACGAGCTGTGAAGACATACATGAGACTGATAACTTCGAACTTTCATAACCATACGTGTGATTAAAACAAAATGCAGCAATTAAGTCACTTAATGTATACACAACAGAAAACTTGTTCGTAAATCAAAGGAACAAAAGCTTATACATCCCCAGAACACAACCACGAGGCTTGACTCAAACCAGAACCTCCTCGGGAGGCACGAAGGCTGGCTGTCAAGACTGAAACTCTAGGTCCTCAACTCTGAGCCTAGTCACGTGCCCGATCACCTACATACGTAATATAAATAGTGAGCAGGAGCTCAGTGAATAATAATAGAGTAAAGGGTTAGATGAATGATGCCCTATAATTAAGTCCGTACATAGAACCAATTCATATTCATGTTCTCATTCAATGCGTATACAGAATTCATGAATCATGCTTAATCATTCATAGTTCATCCGTTAGCGCTAACAGAGCATATACAGAACATCATAGATTATACTTGTCAGTTCCATAGAGGAACCTCTGGCTGGGTACGGATAACTTGCCAGTTCCATAAAGGAACCTCCGGACTGGGTATGGATAACTTGTCAGTTCCATAAAGGAATCTCCAGTCAGGTACAGATAACTTGCCAATTCCATAAAGGAACCTCCGGTCCGAGTACAGATAACTTGCCAATTCCATAAAGGAACCTTTGGTCCGGGTACAGATAGCATACTTGAATCACAGCATAAATACCACAAATATTTATCAAAGTTGGACAATCATTCATAGTACAAAACATGGTATTTCATAGAACAGACCTTTATTTTTATACAGAAAGTAATTTAACTTGAACATAGCTTTACTAAGTTATTACTCACAGATAACCGGTAGCTCCAAATAGACGAGTAGAGTAGGCAATTCACTTAACTTGAGACGCGTGACCTACATAACATGACAAATACATACATTGAAACACACGCTTGGAGTATAGGTAACTTATTTTATTTGTCCTTAGTGTGTTTCTAGCCCTTATCCTCATTATAGTGTTTTAATCTTGGCCTAGGAATGCCTAGAATGGAATGATGATGCTAAAATATATTTGAAAATATTTTTCAAAACTTGCTAAAAACAAAGTCCACGCTCGAGCGGACATGCAAAATGTGAGGGTCCGCTCAAATGTAACTTCCTTCGCTCGAGCGGTCTGCAAACTTTGAAAAAGTACTGGTTGCTTGATTTTCACGCTTGATAGACGCTTGATCCCCGCTCGAGCGTGAGACTCAGACCTTCACTCGAGCATGACTTTCGTCGCTCGAGCGATCTGTAAAAACACATGAACTTTTAGGAGCATCCATTTCATGCTCGAGCGAACTTCTGGTCGCTCGAGTGGAAGTGCAGGATTACAAAGGTCGCCGCTCGAGCGTAGAATCCGACACTCTAGCGGAAGTGCAAAATCTGGAATTTTCAAATTGCACTCCCCAGCTCAAAGCTCGAATTCAACACCCCAAACTCATCTTCTTGGGCCAAAATTCTAGAGAACATCTAGGAACTTGTAAAATATCATGGTTTGAAGATCATTTCATGAAATCAAGGCCCAAAAGTATGTCAAACATGCAACAATTCAACTTGAAATGTAAAAACATGGTATGAACATGACATGCATGTGCTCACTTGAGTTTATGGCTTCTAAAACATGATCAAATGTGATCCATTGATGAGAAATGTTATGATTTCTTCAACTTATGCTAGAATTACAACATGCATGGAGAAAATCTTTGAAGACAACTTCAAAATGCTATAAATATGCATGCATGTATGGAATGATTTATCTTTCTTCAATTTTAGCTCAATCCTTACATGAATTCATCTAAGTCACTTGTTTTCATACATTATTCAACTACATTACAAGGCCAAAGACTAAAACTCTTACCTAGAGTCTAGATTGCACAAGTGAGGAAGCTTCAATTTCCAAATTCTTTGCAAATCTCCAATAATTCCTAGCAATTCTCTCCTATCCCAACTTTTGCTCTCAATTTTCTTCTATCTCTCTCCCTCTCCTACGTTTTTGCTTATGTGTGTGTGAGCTCAAATGTATTCAAAATGAAGAAAAGAAAAGGGTGAAGGCAAATAAGAAGCTTTATATAGGCTCACTTAATGATAATTAATTAAGGTTAATTAAGTGGGCATTAATTTAATCTAATTTAATCATTCTAAATTGAGTTTTGATTAAACCTACCATAATGTTCTAAAAATTCCAAATAGCACATAAATCAAGTCAATTTCTGAATCGGATATAGATAAGGCCTTCAATTCGCAAATCGAAAAAAAAATATGAACAGATCTTTCTACGTTAAATAGATATAAACACAAAATAATGCAATGCAATGCACATATAATTAACTCAGGATTTCTTCTTAATTACTTTTTAGGCACACTTAAGCATGGATTAGCGTTAATCATGTGTCGGGGTTGTTATAATCTTCCCCTTTTAAAGAGTTTGGTCCTTTAAACTCGAATTACCTCCATTTTGAAAGAACACTGGATTCAAAGGAAATAACTCAGGGTATCTTGTCATCATGTCTTCTCCTGTCTCCCAAGTTGCATAAGTTTCTCCATGATTCTGCCAATCAACCTTCACTAACGGAATTTTCTTGTTTCTCAATCTTTTGATTCGACGGTTCACAATTTGCATCGGCCTCTCCTCATATGTATAATCATCTTTTAGAAGTACATGAGTCGGCTCAATCATATGTAGCGGAACTCTCAAATAATCTTGAAGCATAGAGACATGAAAGACATTGCACATGTTTTCCATCATCGGAGGTAAGGCTACTCGGTATGTTACTGAATTAATCTTCTCGAGAATCTCATATAGCTCAACATATCTTGGTGCCAGTGCCCTTAATGCCAAACCGGGTTTGCCCTTTCATAGGGGTCACTTTTATGAACACATGATCACCAACTTCATACTCCCTATCTCTTCTCCGGACATCCGCATAACTATTTTGTCGGCTCTGTGCAGTTTTTAGGCGTTGTTGAATCAGTTTCACTTTCTCAATTGTTTCTTGCACTAGGTCTGGTCCCAATAATGGTCTATCACCTACTTCGGCCAAACAGATCGGAGATCGGCATTTTCTACCATACAAAGCTTCGTAAGAAGCCATATCGATACTTGAATGGTAGCTGTTATTATACACAAACTCGGCCAATGGTAAGTAGGTTTCCCAATTGCCTTGAAAGTCTAGAGCACACATTCATAACAAGTCTTCCAACGTTTGAATGGTCCGTTCAGATTGGGCATTTGTCTGTAGGTGATAAGCACTGCTTAGCCTCAATTCGGTTCCTAGAGCTTGCTATAGACTCTGCCAGAATCTTGAAGTGAACTTAGGATCTCTGTTAGACACAATAGATACTAGCACGCCATGTAATCTTACAATCTCATTAACATACAAGGTAGCCAACTTATCCGCATTATACAATGATTTCACAGGTAAGAAATGTGCAGATTTAGTTAAACGTTCAATTATTACCTAGATAAAATCCATACCTCGAAGAGAACAAGGTAATCCCACAATGAAGTCTATGGTAATGTGCTCCCATTTCCATTCTGGTATTAGAAGCGGCTGTAGTAAACCAGCGGGTCGTTGATGTTCAGCCTTAACTTGTTGGCATTGCAAACATCTAGCCACAAAATTTGCAATAGACTTTTTCATCCCAGGCCACCAAAAATTCTGTTTCAAGTCATGGTACATTTTTGTATTTCCCAGATGCATAACAAATTTTGAATAATGAGCTTTAGTCATGATGCGTTTTCTTAAACCAAAACAATCTGGCACACAAAGACGATTTTGAAATCTTAACACATTATTTTCAATCACGAACCCAGGCTTCGATTTTGAGTCAATTTCATCAAAAAATTTCTTCAAAAACTCATATTCATGTTGTTTTTCTTTAATCTTTTCAATGAGCGCAGGTTGGGCAGAAATGACAGCTAAAATCCCACCTTGTTCATGCATCACAATCTCAATCTCATTCCTTTCCAAATCACATAGCAACTCCTTCTGACCAGTAAGCAAACATGATAAATTTCCCATTGACTTTTGACTTAATGCATCTGCCACAGTATTAGCTTTTTCAAGATGGTACAGAATCTGTAAATTATAGTCTTTGATCAACTCCAACCATCTTCTCTGTCTTATGTTCAGTTCTTTTTAGGTCAAAAAATATTTGAGGCTTTTATGGTCTGTGTACACTTCACAAGTTGCTCCATACAGATAATGTCTCCAAATCTTCAAAGCAAAAACCACCGCGGCGAGTTCAAGGTCATGGGTCGGGTAATTCCTTTCATGAGGACGGAGCTGTCGAGAGGCATAAGCAATTACCCTTCCATTTTGCATTAAGACACACCCCAAACCTTTGTAGGAAGCATCACTATAAATTTGGAACTCGTCAATACCATTAGGCAGTGTCAGAATTGGTGTAGTTACTGATCTGGTCTTCAACTCTTGGAAGGCAGACTCTCTTTGATCGTTCCAATCAAACGCCACATTTTTCTAAGTTAACTGGGTCAACGGCATAGCAAGTTTTGAAAAGTCTTTTACAAATCTTCTGTAATAACCTGCAAGTCCCAGAAAACTTCTAACTTCTGACACATTTATTGGTTTAGGCCAGTCTACAACAGCTTCAATTTTCTATGGGTCAACAGAGATGCCATCCTTGTTGATTACATGCCCCAAAAATGCCACACTATCAAGCTAGAATTCACATTTGGACAATTTTGCATACAATTTTTTTTCTCTCAGGATCTGCAAGGTAGTTCTCAAATGATTCTCGTGTTCTTCCTTGCCTTTAGAATAGATTAGTATATCATCAATGAATAAAACAATAAATTCATCAAGAAATCACTTGAACACCCTATTCATCAAGTCCATGAATCCTGTAGATGCATTAGTTACTCCAAACGACATTACCAGAAATTCATAGTGCCCATATCTGGTTCGGAAAATGGTTTTCTCTACGTCTTCTGCTTTGACTTTTAATTGGTGATACCCGGATCTAAGGTCAATTTTAGAAAACACTTGTGCTTCCTACAATTGGTCAAACAAGTCATCTATTCTGGGCAAAGGGTATTTGTTCTTGATCGTTTCTTTATTCAATTCACGGTAATCTATATATAATCTCAACGACCTATCCTTCTTCTTTACAAACAACACTAGAGCACTCCAAGGTGACGTGCTCAGACGGATGAATTTTTTTATCTAAAAGTTATTGGAGTTGGACTTTCAATTCTTTTAGTTCAATGTGTGGAGTTTTAGAAATCGGCTATGTCCTGGGTGCAACATCAATGGTGAACTCAATTTCCCTATTGATTAACTCCCCAGGTAAGTCATCAAGAAACACATCAGGAAAATCACAAACCACAGGAATAAGTTCCACACTAGTACTATCCGATGACACAGTCAACACACTACATAAGTAGCCTCGACAACCTTTTCTCAACAATTTTCTAGCTTTCATAAATGAAATCAAGTATGGTGGAGGAACTACTCTACTCCCAGTGAACACAAACTCAGGCATACCAGGTGGTTTAAACTTGACAGTTTTATTCACACAATCGATAATGGCACAATATTTCGACAACCAATCCATGCCCAATATACAATCAAAGTGATCAATGCTTAAGGGTAGTAGATCAACATACAATATCATCTCATCGATCATAATATCGCATGCCAGATATGCATATGCACACATCATAGAACTCCCAGATGGTGTAGACACAGATAGTATGTAATTCAAATGGTTTAATGGTCGAGTTAATTTTCGAGAAAAAGCATGTGATACAAATGAATGCGTAGAACCAGAATCAATTAGTACACAGGCATTCTGAGCATAGATAGGGATTATACGTAACACCACTGGCTCAATATTCTGCACATCTCCAGGCACTAGTGCAAATACCCTTCCTAGCCTTAGTGTTTCATTCCCGGTGTTACCCTTGGCATTTGTCCCTATATCGGTTCGTTATAGAAGCAGATCCGACTGAACTTGCTATTGGATGATTTGCATTATCGAACCTCATTGGGCAGTCTCTCATCATATGATTGATCTTGTTGCACCGGAAACATGCACCCGACGCACGATGGCACACGTCTGTATGCCTCATTCCACATTCTGTACAGGTTGGCTTAGACCCACTACTTTGGCTCGAACTGTTTGAAGATCCAGTATTTTGCTTTTTATTTGTAAAGAACGAATGGCCCTTCCGAAAAGTGGATTCGGATCTTTTACTTCACTATTCAGTTGTTGGTGTCTTAGCTTGCTTATTTGCAGTTAAAATGGCTTCTGCCATTAATGCCCTATTGAGCACATTCACATACGTGGGTAGCTTGAGAATTCCCACCCGATCTAGTATATCCAAACCGCCTTCAAATTTTCGTGCTTTCTTGTAGTAAGTATCCACCATGTGTGGAGCAAATTGAGCCAATTCGGTAAATTTGGCCTCATATTCAGCCACTGACATCCTGCCTTGTTTAAGTTCATGAAATTCAGACACTTTCCGATCTCTAAAGCATTGGGGAAAATACTTGTTGTAGAAGATCTCGTTAAACTGAGCCCATGTCATGTTCCCATTATTAGTTCGGATCAGTAGCCACCATCTCCGAGCTTCATCTTTTAGTGTATAAATGGCCAAGAGAACTTCTTGCGTTTCAGAGCATGGAAATACCTCAAACAATTTTTTCATTTCAAGTAGCCATGTTTCTGCCTTCAACGGTTCAATACCACCCACGAAAGTTGGCGGCTTCATCTTCATGAATTTCTGAGTTAGGTTGATTATATCACTGCTGTCTAGTTCATGTTGTACTGGTGGAGGTGGGGGAGGCAATGGTTGCTGCCTCTATTGTTGTGTCATTCCTTCGGTTAGCGCTGTGAGCATTTGCTCCATTTTGTTCATTCGGGCTTCGAATGATTCAGTTGTACCATCACTTCTTGCATTTTCCATTTGCTATAGGTAAATAGAATATTATAAACATAGGCAAATAGTCCTTTTATAATACTCAGACCGTTTGTTTCCATTTCTTGTCATTATGTTTAGATTTGGTTTTCACTTTCAATGAACATATACACACACTTACACATGTAGATGGAATGTCCCTACGTCTTACGAGGACACCCTAAGCTCATATGGACTCGTGTGTGTGGTAAGACGCGTGCTTTGATACCATTCTGTCATGACCCAAACCCGCTCCTATAGGTTTAGTGTCGTAACCGACCAGTAATACTTGGATTACCGAAGGCCTCTTAACTTAATAGCATATAAATAGGGGCTGCGGAGGCAAATACATGAAATATACATGGTTTAACGAGTTGTGAAGACATACATGGGACTTATAACTTCAAACTTTCATAACCATACGTGTGATCAAAACAAAATGCAGCAATTAAGTCACTTTATGTACACACAACAGAAAACTTGTTCGTAAATCAAAGGAACAAAAACTTATACATCCCCAAACACACAGCCACGAGGCTTGACTCAAACCGGAACCTCCTCGAGAGGCACGAAGGCTGGCTGTCAAGACTGAAACTCCAGGTCCTCAACTCTAAGCCTGGTCACATGCCCAATCATCTACATACGTAATATAAATAGTGAGCGGGAGCCCAGTGAATAATAACAGAGTAAAGGGTTAGATGAATGATGCCCCATAATTAAGTCCGTACATAGAACCAATTCATATTCGTGTTCTTATTCAATGCGTATACAGAATTCAGGAATCATGCTTAATCATTCATAGTTCAACCGTTAGCGCTAACAGAGCATATACAAAACATCATAGATCATACTTGTCAGTTCCATAGAGGAACTTCCGGCTAGGTATGGATAACTTGCCAGTTCCATAAAGGAATCTCCGGACTGGGTACGGATAACTTGTCAATTCCATAAAAGAACCTCCAGCCGGGTACAGATAACTTGCCAGTTCTATTAAGGAACCTCTGATCCGGGTACATATAGTATACTTGAATCACAACATAAATACCACAAATATTTATCAGAGTTGGACAATCATTCATAGTACAAAACATGGCATTTCATAGAACAGATCTTTATTCCATATATAAAAAATAATTTAACTTGAACATAACTTTACTACGTTATTACTCACAGATAACCGGTGGCTTCAAATAGACGAGTAGAGTAGGCAATTCACTTAACTTGAGGCGCGTGATCTACATAACATGACAGATACATATATTGAAACACACGCTCGGATTATACCTAACTTATTTCATTTGTCCTTAGTGTGTTTCTAGCCCTTATCCTCATTATAGTGTTTTAATCTTGGCCTAGGAATGCCTAGGATGGAATGAGGATGCTAAAATGTATTTAAAAATATTTTTCAAAACTTGCTGAAAATAGAGTCCACGCTCGAGCGTGGTTTTCCTCACTCGAGCAGACATACAAAATGTGAGGTTCTACTCAAGCGTAACTTCCTTCGCTCGAGCGGTCTGCAAACTTTGAAAAAGTACTAGTTGCTTGATTTTCACGCTCGACGGATGCTCAATCCCGCTTGAGCGTGAGACTCAGACCTTCGCTCGAGCGATTTGTGAAAATATATGAACTTCTAGAAGCATGCATTTCATGCTCGAGCGGACTTCTGGTCGCTCGAGCGGAAGTGCAAGATTACAGGGTCGCCGCTCGAGCATAGAATCCGACGCTCGAGCGGAAGTGTAAAATTTGGAATTTCCAGATTGCACTCCCCAACTCCAAGCTCGAATTCAACACCCCAAACTCATCTTCTTGGGCCAAAATTCTAAAGAACACCTAGGAACTTGTAAAATATCATGGTTTGAAGATCATTTCATGAAATCAAGGCCCAAAAGTATGTCAAACATGCAACAATTCAACTTGAAATGTAAAAACATGGTATGAACATGGCATGCATGTGCTCACTTGAGTTTATGGCTTCTAAAACATGATCAAATGTGATCCATTGATGAGAAATGTTATGAGTTCTTCAACTTATGCTAGAATTACAACATGCATGGAGAAAATCGTTGAAGACAACTTCAAAATGCTATAAATATGCATGCATGTATGGAATAACTTATCTTTCTTCAATTCTAGCTCAATCCTTACATGAATTCATCTAATTCACTTGTTTTCATACATTATTCAACTACATTACAAGTCCAAAGACTAAAACTCTTACCTAGAGTCTAGATTGCACAAGTGAGGAAGCTTCAATTCCCAAATTCTTTGCAAATCTCCAATAATTCCTAGCAATTCTTCCCTATCCCAACTTTTGCTCCCAATTTTCTTCTATCTCTCTCCCTCTCCCACGTTTTTGCTTGTATGTGTGTGAGCTCAAATGTATTCAAAATGAAGAAAAGAAAAGGGTGAAGGCATATAAGAAGCCTTATATAGGCTCACTTAATGATAATTAATTAAGGTTAATTAAGTGGGTATTAATTTAATCTAATTTAATCATTCTAAATCAAATTTTGATTAAACCTACCATAATGTTCTAAAAATTCCAAATAACACATAAATCAAGTCAATTTCTGAATCGGATGCCGATAAGACCTTCAATTCGCAAACTGAAAAAAAAAAGAACATATCTTTCTACGTTAAACAGATATAAACACAAAATAATGCAATGCAATGTACATGTAATTAACTCAGGATTTCTTCTTAATTACTTTTTAGGCATAGTTAAGCATGGATTAGCGCTAATCATGGGTCAGGGTTGTTACATACATTTGGTCCTATGAAATGATGTCGAATAGTCTTGGTAAGGGTATATACAACATCTTCCCTTTGTCTAATAGTTGTTGTAATCGGGTCAGCGTCAATCTTAAAGGAATTAAGAATTTCATTCTGTTGAGAGACAGTGATCACGTTATCCCACTACCCTTTAAGAATGCCGATGAAGCCGTTAACAATAAAATGGGTAATTTGGCTGTTAGTATTATCATTCTGTTTGCACACAGTGCCATACATAAGAATCTGGTGGAAGGTTTCTAAAATTTGATATTCAGGTTTATCATCAAGATTCCATTCATAACTGGTTTTACCATGGTAAGATTTCTGGAAATAGAGGAAATCTTCTTCATAGAGGATATCCTGGAGAGTAGGTCAAGAATAATAATACCGAGTTAGTCCTGTTTAAGCCATTCTGGAAGTCTGTTGAGGAAAATAAGTTTTATTTACAAACTGAATATCTTGGAAATTATTTTGGATTTCAAGAATCTGTGATGGGAACAGGTCGTCGTCATCACTAAGAATAACTGGTGGCTGTTAAGAAAGCACATTAATTTGAGGACTAAACTACCCTATTTGAATGTTTTTCATTTTATTAATAAGAGCATCCATAAATTCATTATCCTGTTTGGTTGATCTAAGTTTGAAATTAGACACTTCTAAAGGCGGTTTAATGCTTACTGGTTGAATAGTGGAATCTGGTTTGGATTTGGCTATTTGATTTTGTACCAATTCTGTGACTGATTCTTCAATCCTGGTTAATTGTTTTCCTACAATTTGGAAATGAAGATTTGTATAGTTATTCTGTTTAATTATAGGAACGAGGTCACCAAGTCTGGTTGAAAGTGTGTTAGGTGGTTTGATAAAAGTTATAATAAGAAGGGGACTACTGGAACAAGAATCTAGGCTTTGTGCTAGTTCTAATGACTGAGGAGGCCGATGTATAGACTTAATACTTTGTCCATCTCTTGTTAACCATGTCTTATGTACATCATCCAGGACATTGAGCTGAGGTTCTGGAAGTAAGTCCATGATAGTGGCAAATTCAAAATACCATTCTGGAAAAGATTTCAGTTTCTGATGTTTTTCTAGATGAAAATAATACTGGTTCTTAAGTTTCTCTAACTATTGAAAGTTATGGTAATTGAAATACCATGTTCTAAACTCCTGGTATTTTGGTTGCATAAAATCCTGGTTAAGATATTGTTGAATTTCACTTCCTAGAGTAAAATCCATTAAACTTCAAAATTCATATAGTTGGCTGTTGGGCTATAAGGCCTTCTATTTTCATACACCCCATGAGGGATTTGATTTTCTGATATATGGATTCCTTGAATCATAGTGTCTGCAGGTGGATCACTAGGTGGTCTAAAAGGCATTCCTTGTAATACAGATTCAAACGGTTCAGAGGTAGATTATTGAGATGACTCAGGTAAATCTAATCTATAAGAGGGAGTAGTTCTAAAACTGGCACTAGACATATTTCTAGTTAATGGTCTACGGAAATTGAGGTATACATTACCACCTTGAGTTTGAACGATTTGATCAATACTTAGTCGTATAATAGGTCTAGCTGGTACAACATTCGGAATTTGCCATGTTTCTGGAAAAGTAATATTCTGCCATGGGATCATTTTAGGGACGGCTACCTGACTGCTGAACAGGTTAGTGTCTATGAGGACAGTATGTCCTAATTCACTATGTTTTCTAGTATAGGGATTTAAGGTTGTTAAAACCTTTAAATGAATTCTAAAGATTGCTGATAATGGGGGTATTCCTGGAAGATACTGGTAGCCATGAGTAAGGACTCTTAGTTCTAAGACATCTGAAAGGTTTGGATTTACAAGTGCTATGCTCTAGTTAGAATAAATGTTAAAATATACTGGTTCGTGAGATAAGCTGGTTTCAATGGCTCCCATAAGAGAGACTTTCCAATCATGGCACCTACCATCACGTAGAGTGCATTGGATACTAATATTTTGGCCTAGCAAGGTTAAGGGTTTAAAGACTATCTAGACTAATCCTATATGAATATATTTATATTTTCTGAAAAAGGGTGCTAAATCCTAGACATGAAGTAACTTAATAATTTCATCATTTTTCTGTAATGATACAGCATGTTCAAATGTCTTTACTATCTTTTTACTGGAAAAGTCAAAAGTTCCAATTTTATAGATTGTATCTGGTTTAACATTTGGGATAGTCCACTTATCTAAGGCTTCCTTAACATCCTAATAGGCTACAAGTTTGTTGCTTTTGATGTAGAAGTTACTGTATTGACTACTGTTGTTATGGTTGAAGGTTCGGTAATCATGATTTGTTGTATAGTGACCATATATATATAATTTAAATGTAATATAATAATAATGCAAATGTAATAAACTTGGTTTTGATACCAACTAGGTGCTAACCGGGGTTCTAGCTAAGCATGTCTGTCAACGCTTTACAAGGGAACAGACCTCAACGCAATCAATGCAACTTGGTCTTCTAACCAGAACAGACTTGGGTGGCGTCCCACTTAACCTTAATCCTGATCAATCCCGACTAAGCACAAACCTAGGAATATCACTATTCATATTACTATTATATTAGATCTAAATTACCACATATATGGTCTCATAACTGCTTTACTGTTGGGGTGGAGGGCAGATATAGCCGCCAACCGGTAGATCTCTTTCTGGATCCGCTATTTTGTAAGTACTATTTGCTAGTTAATTTCTTCTAACACAATGAGGATCAAATACTTGTCGTGTAAAAGATTTAAATAATAATTACTACGTTGTTGATGGAAATCTAAAATTTCATGCAATTCAACAAGTAAATTAATTGGCATACATAAATATACAAGAAATAAGAAATACTTATAATAACACCGATAATTTTATTTCTTCACAATAAGTGAAGTACACTGCAGAGGAGGGGAGAGAGAGAGAGAGAGAGAGAGAGAGAAGACGAGCATCCTAACAAACTGATACTTACACACTTATACACACTCTGCTTCAACAAGGGTGAAGCTATCCCTTTTATAAAAAAAAAGAAAAAGAAAAGAAAAGATAAGGTAGAGGACATGTGACGTGTCCTGAGTAAATGGAGTCAGATATCCTTATCCTCTTGACTGAGTGGTAATCAACTTTTTGACTCAGCATCCTTATCTTTATTGGCAGTTTGCTGATAGTGGAGACAAAAGGAATCTCCTTTTTAGAAAGGTGAAATTATTTGCTGTCCAGGTTTGTCGTTTTGTACCAACACTACTGGAAAGCATTCCTGGTGCGGAATTTTCAGGCTTTGCCTTTTTCTTTTTTGTCTTTTTCTTTGTGAAGTTTGTCGACAATGAGTGTGGTTAACGAATCCCAAAAATTAGCAAGATTGGGTTCATCTTCAACTGGTTCTTGAGCCTCTCCTGCAAGTATAGAAAACTCATTTTTGTCTTGATTTGGATCATTAAGGTCTGGGCCCTGGCTACCAGTTACAGATTTCATGGAAGTGTCATCCCTAGTTAAAGATTGGAGGAATTGTTTCTTCATATAATCCATACTTTTCACAAGTAGTTCTGTTTCTGATAAACCAGGGTATTGATGACGGAGTTCTGTTTGAATCTGTAAAAATGGATTCTTGGATTCTGATGATGCTGGAATGGCTGAGCAGGCTTTACTATGAGCCTGGATACTTTGAAGTAATTCTGTTTGATTGGCATCCATGTCTTTGTGCCACCATCTCACAAAAAAGACTCTTTTGAGACGTGGTATTTTGTCTTGGTAATCACATTGAAAATCCCATTTCCAAATCCATGGTATACCAAATCGAATAATAAAATGAATCAAGGATTTGGTCATAGAAATATCCTTGTTTGCTGGAAAACGAGAGTAGGCAATTTGCCACTCATTAAAAGCTTGTCAGATAGGTTCTGGTAATACATCTAACTGGATCCCAAATTTATCCCACCAAATGAGAAACCAATTAGGGAGATCATTTTTTAGGACATCGGGGACAAACGAGAAAGCCAAATTCATTGATGGCCTTCCTAGCCTTTTTTGCAGAAAAAATCTGTAAGAAACTTAGGGATTGTCATAATAGGATGGTTATCCCCTATAACCAGAATATGTATGGCCAACTCATTGGCATTATCATAGAACAAGGTCTTTTTCTTTGTAATGACCATAAACTTCAATAACTTCTGCCTATGATACCAAAATCTAGTATCCATCCAAGCATAAAAAGACAAAGGCAAGCAAAACCGTATAAAAAATACTCCCGAAGATCTTATTCAAAGAATTATAAGACATCCATTAAAGGCAAACGAGAAATGCTCATCTTATCAAAAGAAGGACAAATCGACAATTACCTGTTATAAATGTGGAGCTACAGGACATTATGTTAATCGATGTAGAGCAAAGCTTAAACAGAAACTTAATGAGATGTCTCTAGATGAACATCTCCTACAACAAATTTAAAATACTCTTTCCGAAAAAGATACAGAAATCAGTTCTGATGATGAACTAGTTGAATTTTATTTGCCACCCGAGTCTGAAAGTGAATCTGACTCTCCAGAATTATGTCCATGCAAAATCAGAAACCTTAACCCCATAACTGAATCCAATTATTGGAAAGCAATAGTTAAGATGAATGGTCTTGACATTGGAGAACCAAGTATTAACGTTTTAAGAGATGACCAAAAATCTATGTTAGATCTAGTAGACCAGATCAAAGATCCAAAAATGAAATTAAAATTTTTGGAAATATGTTATCAGAATCAAAAAATAGAGGAAGTTCTTCTTATAGAACATTACAGTATGAAAGAGGTTACAAATTGTGTACAATCCTCTTCTTCATTTGAAAAATCGGTAACAATCCAAAATCTCAAAATGGAGATTAATGCACTTAAAATAGAATTAAAATACCTCCAAAATGCTAACGTGCCGTTTGATAACACTTACGTTTTCAGTTTTCTGTTTATATTTACAAAAATTTTAAAAACTCAAATAAAAACTTGTTTGGTAAATTTTTTATTTATAAATCAGTGGTTTTAGTTTATAAATTTGGTCAAAAAATGTAAACTCAAAAAAGGTGTTTCCATTTTGAGTTTTCAGGTTTTTTTTTTTTACCACCCAACACTAGCTACCACCCGTCACCATTTTCCACCACTGTCTTCCGCCACCACCACCCACCCCCCACTACCACCACCCACCACCCGCCACCACCACCCATCCACTCGCCACCCCCACCACTCACCTGCCATCCACCGCCTGCCACCACCACTCACCACCCACCTGCCACTACCATCCACCACCGCCACCACCAACCACCCACCACCACCAGCCGCCTGCCACCACCACCCACCTGCCACCACCACCCACCACCACCACCCACTCGCTACCACCCACACCCGCCACCGTCACCAACTCACCCACCACACCACCACCACCCGCCACCTACCCGCCACCACCCGCCATTCGCCATCCGCCACCCACCCGCCACCACCACCACCCGCCACTACCACCCACCACCACCACCCACTCCCTACAACCCACCACCCGCCATCGTCACCCACCCACCATCACCACCGCCACCACCACCACCACCCACTCGCTACCACCCACCACCCGTCACCGTCACCCACCCACCACCCGCTACCCACTACCCACCGTCACTATTTTCCACCACCGTCTTCCGCCGCCACTTGCCGCCGCTTGCCATTTCTCACTCTTTTTTATATTTTTAAATTTTTAAAAACATTTTGTCGATTACCAAACGCGTTTGTAGTTTATGTTTTTCTAAAAATAAACAAAAAATAAACAAAAACCAGTTTATAAAATTTTTGTAAATATAAACTGAAAACGTAAACGTTACCAAACAGACAGTAATCAATCAATGTTTACAGACATTAATAAGATCAAACATTAGCTAACCCAAATACCGCAAAAAAATAAAGGTATTGCTACCCAAGAAAATCCCGAACAATAGAATGCAGCTAATCAATATTTAATGTTAATAAATCAAGTTACTTTCTAGAAATGGCATATTAGAATTACTTTTATTATTAAACTAGATTTTATTATCAAAGATGCAGTCGCTCTTGTTGATAGTGGAGCTAACATGAACTATATTCAGGAATGATTAATTCTTATATAGTATTTTCAGAAAACCACCCAGTCTCTTACCAGTGCAAGTGGTAATTGTATGAAAATTAAATATAAATTGCCAGAAGTTCTTATTTGTAACTAGGAAATTTGTCTTCCGACCTCATTTGTTTTAATTAGAAATATGTCCTAGACTATTATCTTAGGGAGTCCAGATCCTATAGGCATTCACACAACCATCAGTAATCAACCGATTACTTTTGAATTTATAACAAAACCTTATACCAAAGAATTAGATTAGATTAAAGATCTAGTAAATTTCAAAGAGAAACAGATAAACTTTTTACAAACAAAAGTTTATTTTCTTACAATAGAACAAAGGTTACAGCAGTCATTTGTACATAATAAAATTAAAATCATTGAAAAAAAAATTCAACCAGAAATCTGCAACGATATTCCCAATGCCTTCTGGGAAAGAAAAAAAACATATTGTTTCTCTTCCTTATGAACCAAACTTTGATGAGAGGTACATTCCAACCAGCGCTTGTCAGTATTTAGATTTATGCAAAACAAAAATAACTACTCTTCTACAGAAAAAGTTAAATCAGACCTAGTCACTCACCTCGGAGTTGTACAACATTTTATGTTAATAAAAATGCAGAAATAGAAAAAGGTGTGCCAAGATTGGTTATTAATTATAAACCTCTTAATGATGCCTTGAAATGGATTAGGTATCCAATTCCAAATAAGAAAGATCTTTTAGATCGCTTACAAGACGCTGTTATTTTTTCTAAGTTTGATCTAAAATCAGGATATTGGCAAGTTCAGATAGCAGAACAAGATCGATATAAAACTGCTTTTACAGTATCTTTTGGGCATTATGAATGGAATGTTATGCCATTTGGATTGAAAAATGCTCTATTTGAATTCCAGCATATAATGAATGATATATTCACTCCATATACAGAATTTGCAATATCTTATATTGATGATGTTCTTATCTTTTCATCATCCATTGATCAACATATCAAACATCTTAATATATTTAAGCATGTTATCTCCGAAATGGTTTAGTGATTTCTGCACTAAAAATGAAACTTTTTCAAACAACAGTACGATTTCTTGGCCACAACATTCATAATGGCAGCATTATCCTGATTAACAGAAGTATTGAGTTTGCATCTAAATTTTTTGATAAAATAAAAGACAAAACACAATTATAGAGATTTCTTGGTAGTCTGAATTCAGGGCCGGCCATGAGTTTTCGGGGGCTTAAGGCGAAATAATTTTTCGGGGCCTTTTTAGATATTTAAAAAAAATAAAAATAAAAATCACTCTGTTTGGTTTAGAGTTTTCAAAAATAATTGTCTGAGTTTACAATTCGTATTTTTTTTTATATTTTTTGTATTTGGTAACATTTTTAAAAAATATATATATAAATATTATAGTTTTTAAGTGTATCTAAATTAGATGTATCTACAAAATAGATAAATAAAAATTGTGTAAAATATTTTTTTAAAAAAAATACTAAAAAACACATAATTGGGCCATAAAGAGAAAAAAAAATAAAAATAGGTCACACAAAATTAATACATATACATATATTTAATATTTTATTTTTTTAATTGGACTAACAACTAAAACTTATAAATATTTTTTAATTGGGCCTTTTATCAATTGGGCCAAATAGATTTTTTGAGGCCCCCTTTAAAATGGCCTAAATTAATTAAACAAAATTGGGCCATTTTAAGTTTTTAATATAGTGTAAGACTAAATTTGGGGTCCTTATTTTGGGCTTAATTTTTGGGCCCTAGGCACAGGCCTCACCAGCCTTAGCCCAGGGCCGGCCCTGTCTGAATTATATAAGAGACTATTATCACCAGTTGTCCCAAGATGCTTCTATTCTTTATATCAGACTTTAGAAAAACTCTTCTACTTGGACACCAGCACACACAACAGTAGTACAAAAAATTAAATGAAAGGCAAAACAACTCCCATGTCTTGCTTTACCTCATCTAGAATGGAATAAGATAGTTGAAATTGATGTCTCTAATCAAGGCTATAGAGGTATCCTTAATCAGTTTAATCCTTATAAACAGTACGAAGAACTTTTGCGCTTTATATCCGGCACTTGAAAAGACGCAGCACTGAATTATCCAACTATTAACATGAATGTTTAGCCATTGTTATATGTATTTTAAAATTTCAGGATGATTTGTTAAATCAACATTTTTTACTCAGAGTTGATTGTTTTGCAGCTAAACAGATATTTAAGAAAGATGTTCAAAATCTTGCTCATAAACAGATATTTGCAAACTGGCAAAATTTATTATCAGCATTTGACTTTGATATTGAATATATCAAAGGTGAACAAAATTCTTTACCTGATTTTCTAACCCGTGAATATTTACAAGGCTCATGACTAGCAGAGGCTGAGGTCGTAGGGGCCGAGGTAAAGGATCAAATCCTTATACTCACCAGAATATATATTCAACAGAATTTTTGAGGCTTCGGACCTCACCAAACAGTACAATAGGGGAATCCAGCCAATCGGCTAAGGATATCTTTTTTCCTTCTCCTGAACAGTATACGTCAAACAGTATTACTGAGGAAATAGTCCTCTACATTGAACCTGCAGATGAAAAATGGATGTCAGATCCATGGGAAATCAATCGGCGTTATCTAACTACTCAACAATTGCCTCCTCATTTTGACTAGTATCGTTATATCTATGAACATAAACAACTACCACTGAATTTCGTCATACTTTACATGACACAAATAAAGTGGCTATCCCAATCCGATATAGTAAAGCTACGATCCGTAGTATGATGCCCATTTTTACTTGGGGCATTCACCCGCATACTACCAGAACTTTGGACATTCAAAATCGCGAATCCAAATACAACTATTGGGATTACATAGATGCTTTTACTTATGTATTCTATTACCAAAATCCCATCCAAAATCACTCTTGGTTCATCCATATTGTCCCCGATGTCCTAAAAAATGATCTCCCTAATTGGTTTCTCGTTTGGTGGGATAAATTCGAAATTCAGTTAGATGTATTACCAGAACCTATTCGACAAGCTTTTAATGAGTGACAAATTGCCTACTCTCATTTACTAGCAAACAAGGATATTTCCATGACCAAATCCTTGGTTCATTTTATTATTCGATTTGGTATACCATGGATTTGGAAACGGGATTTCCAATGTGATTACCAGAACAAAATACCACGTCTCAAACGAGTCTTTTTTGTGAGATGGTGGCACAAAGGCATGGATGCCAATCAAATAGAATTATTTCAGAGTATCCAGGCTCATACTAAAGCCTGCTCAACCATCCCAGCATCATCAGAATCCAAGAATCCATTTTTATAGATTCAAATAGAACTCCGTCATCAGTACACTGGTTTATCAGAAACAAAACTACTTATAAAAAGTATGGATTATATGAAGGAACAATTCTTCCAATCTTTAACTAGAGATGACACTTCCATGAAATCTGTAACTAGTAGCCAGGGCCTAGACCATGATGATCCAGATCAAGACGAAAATGAGTTTTCTATACTTGTACGAGAGGCTCAAGAACTAGCTGAAGACGAACCCAATCTTGCTGATTTTTGGGATTCGTAAACCACACTCATTGCCCACAAACTTCATAAAGAAAAGGACAAAAAAGGAAAAGGCAAAGCCTGAAGATCCCTGTCAACAATGCTTTCCAGTAGCCTCAGTACAAAACGACAAACCAGGACAGCAAATAATTTTGCTTTTCTGAAAAGGAGATTCCTTTTGTCTCCACTATCAACAAACTGCCAATAAAGATAAGGATGCTGAGTCAAAAAGTTGATTCCCACTCAGCCAAAAGGATAAGGATATTCGACTCCATCTACTTAGGACACGCCACCCGTCCTTTACCTTATCTTATATTTTCTTCTTCTTCTTTTTCTTCTTCATTTCAAGGTGCTCTCTCTCTCTCTCCCTGTAGTGTACTCCATTTATTGTGAAGAAATAAAATTATTAGTGTTATTGTAAGTATTTCTTATTTCTTGTATATTTATGTATGCCAATTAATTTACTTGTTGAATTGCATGAAATTTTAGATTTCCATCAACAACGTCGTAATTATTATTTAAATATTTTACACGACGAGTATTTGCGGCCATCTATCCTCTCTGTGTTAGAAGAAATTAACCAGCAAATAATACTTATAGAAAAGGGGATCCAGGAAGAGATCTGCCGGTTGGCGGCCTATATCTGGCCTCCACCCCCAACAATAAAGCAGTTATGAGACCATATATGTGGTAATTTAGATCTAATATAATAGTAATATGAATAGTGATATTCCTAGGTTTATGCTTAGTAGGGATTGATCAGGATTAAGGTTAAGTGGGACGTCAACCAAGTCGTGTATAGGTTAGAAGACCAAGTTGCAGTGATTGTGTTGAGGTCTGTTCCCTTGTAAAGCATTGACAAACGTGCTTAGCTAGAACCCTGGTTAGCACCTAGTTGGTATCAGAACCAAGTTTATTACGTTTGTATTATTATTATATTACATTTAAATTATACATATATGGTCACTATACAACAAATCATGATTACCGAACCTTCAACCATAACAACAGTAGTCAATACAGTAGTTTCTACATCAGAAGCAGCAAAACTTGTAGCCTATTAGGATGTTGAGGAAGCCTTAGATAAGTGGACTATCCCAAATGTTAAACCTGACACAATCTATAAAATTGGAACTTTTGACTTTTCCAGTATAATGATAATAAAAACATTTGAACATGCTGTACCATTACAAAATAATGATGAAATTATTAAGTTACTTCATGTCCAAGATTTAGCACCATTTTTCAGAAAATATAAATATATTCATATAGGATTAGTCTAGATAGCCTTTAAACCCTTAACCTTGCTAGGCCAAAATACCAGTATCCAACGCACTCTACGTGATGGTAGGTGCCTTGATTGGAAAGCCTCTCTTATAGTGGCCATTGAAACCAGCTTATCTCACGGACCAGTATATTTTAACATTTATCCTAACCTGAGCGTAGCACTCATAGATCCAAACCTTTTAGAAGTCTTAGAACTAAGAGTCCTTACTCATATTTGCCAGTATCTAACTGGAACACCCTTATTATCAGCAATCTTTAGAATTCATTTAAAGGTTTTAACAACCTTAAATCCCTATACTAGAAAACATAGTGAATTAGGACATACTGTCCTCATAGACACTAACCTTTTCAGCAGTCAGGTAGCTGTCTCTAGAATGATCCCCTGGCAAAATATTATTTTTCCAGAAACATGGCAAATTTCGAATGCTGTACCAACCAGACCTATTATACGACAAACTATTGATCAAATCGTTCAAACTCAAGGTGGTAATGTATACCTCGATTTTCGTAGACCATTAACCAGAAGTATATCGAGTGCCAGTTTTAGAACTGTTCCCTTTTATAGAGTAGATTTACCTGAGTCATCTTGACAATCTACCTTTGAATCGATTGAATCTGTATTACAAGGAATGCCTTGTAGACCACCTAGTGATCCACCTGCTGACACTGTGATTCAAGGAATCCATATATTAGAAAATCAAATCCCTCATAGGGTATATGAAAACAAAAGGCCATATAGCCTAATAGCCACCGATATGAATTTTGAAGTTTAATGAATTTTACTCCAGGAAGTGAAATTCAACAGTATCTTAACCAGGATTTTATGTAACCAAAATACCAGGAGTTTAGAAAATGGTATTTCAATTACCATAACTTTCAATAGTTAGAGAAACTTAAGAACCAATATTATTTTTATCTTGAAAAACATCAGAAACTGAAATCTTTTCCAGAATGGTATTTTGAATTTGCCACTATCATCGACTTACTTCCAGAACCTCAACTCAATGTCTTGGATGATATATATAAGACATGGTTAACAACAAATGGACAAAGTATTAAGTCTGTACATCCGCCTTCTCAATCATTAGAACTAGCACCAACCCTAGATTCTTGTTCCAGTAGTCCCCTTGTTATTACAACTTTTGTCAAACCACTTGATACGCTTTGGTGACCTCGTTCCTATAATTAAACAGAATAATTATGCAAATCTTCATTTCCAAACTGTAGGAAAACAATTAACCAGGATTGAAGAATCAGTCACAGAATTGGTACAAAATCAGACAGCCAAATTCGAACCAGATTCCACTATTCAACTAGTAAACATTAAACCGCCTTTAGAAGTGTCTAATTTCAAACTTAGATCAACCAAACATGATAATGAATTTATGGATGTTCTTATTAATAAAATGAAAAACATTCAAATAGGGTTGTCTAGTTCTCAAATTAATGTGCTTTCTCAACAGCCATCAGCTATTCTTAGTGATAACGACGACTTGTCCTCATCACAGATTCTTGAAATCCATAATAATTTCCAAGATATTCAACCTGTAAATAAAACTTATTTTTCTCAACAAGCTTCCATAATAGCTTTAACAAGACCAACTCGGTATTATTATTCTCGACCTACTCTCCAGGATATCCTTTATGTAAAAGATTTCCTCCATTTTCAGAAATCTTACCATGGTAAAACTAGGCCTATGGGGTATTCGGGCCAGCGGGACGGGCCTCGGGTCGGGGCGGCGGGCCTGGGCTTCGGCTTAGGTTTGGGCGGGCCTAAACATTTATTTATTTTTCTTATTTTTTCTTCTAAAATTTTATTATTTTCCACTAAAAATGACACTTGGCCTCGAACCGGGTTTTGAGTGGGCTAGAAGCGGACCGATGAGCCAGGCCACGGTCGACCCAGCCGGACCGAGCTTCAAAATGACGGCTTAGGCCTAGACCCAAGGTCTCGGACTGGGCTCAGGCTTGGGCTTGGACCTACCTAGGTCAGGCTCACCTTGGGCCAAGGGTGGGCTTTAGGTCGCCCACGGCCCGTGGGCTATTTTTACACGCCTATTATAGTTTGATGCGAGTTATTTATGATATTAAGTGATTGTGGTACTATTAATCCCAACAATTTTTATAATTAATAATTTTCTTATGTATATAAAATTTTATAGTAAAATTTTATGGGTTAATTATTGTTAATATCTATGAGTATGATCTAATATCATAGCTTGCCGCTATTCAGATATAATTTAAAATTAAAATAATTTATTTATCACACAAAATATGTAACCTATTTTCTTGTACATCTCACTAATTATTGCTATTTAAATTAAATAGAATATTTAATAATATATTTCATTTCATAAATCATAAACAGTTATGTGATAATTTTTAAATAACATGAGTGAAAATACAACCTGAAGCGAGTGTAATTTATTCAAAAATATAGGGCAATTTTTGATAAAAAACACTCCTCTACAATATGATTCACCCATTTAACTCTATTTTTTACCAGCCTCATTTCACCTATCCATCTCTCATCCTCATCAGCGGCTTTATTTTTTTTAACCTTTTGCTATGGAGGTCTTCACAGGCGACCGACAACTACCAAACGACGACGTCGAGTTCCCAGTACACTTGACGCCTTTTCCCGAAGCTTCCCACATACTCTACGACGATGGGACGGCGGAGATTCCGCCGCCGCCGGAGACGGAACACCACTCCCAGCCGCCGCCGCAGAAGCTCCGTCCGATCAGATGCCACGGTCGGACCTTGCCGGAGTATTCATATCCTACGGTGGCTGAAAGAAGCGGAGGTCTACTGAGTTGTGATGCCGAGTTAGGGTTTCTGACTCAGCTACTCAATGGAGGAAGTACATCTGAAGTTCCGGCGATGCAGCAGAAAATGAAGTCGGAGATTAATGCTGAGTGTTTGAATTCAATCTCTGCGGGGCCTCTTTTTGAAGCCGAATTAAGGTTTTAATTCTTCATCTCTAGTCTCTGTTTGTTTGTGTCTATTTTATATAGTTTTTGGTATGATTGTTGTTTTGATTTTTTTTATTATTTATTTTTATCTTAACTTTTCGTATGCTCATTTGCCTGTAATTTTTATGTGTTTTGCATATTTGTTTAGGAGTAAGATAAGGGCTGTTTGGTTATAGTTTATTATGCAGAAATAATTTAAATAAATTGATTATTTAAAAGCTGGGAAGCTGTGGATTTTCTGATTATCAGCTTTTTAGCTTAAAAAAAGCTTCACCAAACAGGGCTGCTAGAGCTTCTAAGCGGTGATTATTGCTTATTTTAATTTGGGAGTATCTGCGATTATTTGATACAACTTCTGTTTATAGTTTATTAGACTGAAATTACTTAAATAAATTGAAAAACTGATTATTTGAAGGTTGGGAAGGGATACATTTAGCTTGTGTGTTCTGATTATCGGTTTTTAACTTAAAAAATGCTCTACCAAGTCATGTGCTGTGCTTTTGATTTAAATTTATTTATCATTTACAAAGTCTTTTTGAAAATTATATAACTAGTTTTATTGTTAAGTGGTGTTGAACTTGTGTCTTATATTTTTATTTATTAAAGTTTTTTTTTTTTTTCCTTTTCTAATATATAGTGGGTCTCTTTATTTAATTAGTGTATAAGCACTGTTTATTTGGTTCTCAAAAGCTTTGACCAAGGGAAAAGATCATTGTGTTGGCATAATTTCATGCCACCACTTAAAATTTTAAAGAATAATGACTTCACAGCCTGAGTTTATAATAATTGTGATTAATCATGGCGGAGTGAATCGAGATGATGATAAATATTGCCATTTTTACACTTTGTATGACTTGCATTGAGATTGTTGAAATTATTTAGGCTGATTTGTTTTTTGAATAATGCTATACAAATAGAAAAAACATACAAAAAAAATTTGTACGGAACGGAAAGATGTGGCTGAATTGTTATTGTAGGCCTATCACTTCAAAATAAAGAATCCACCGATGACTATTAATTAAGAAAATGCCACTGTGACATCGTTGTGGTTGCAAATTTTGTATAATATTTCTATAAGAATGGTCTATTAACTAGGCTGAGCCAGTCCAAAGATGAATCCTTGTGATGCATTACATTTTTATTGATGTTTAGTTTGTATTTGCTAGTGGAGTTGTAGGAATGTTGGCACTGGGGTTGCAGCTGGTGTGAGTAGCTGGTGTGAGTAGAGGCGGTATCACTTGTGTGACATTCACGGGATAGTGGTTCATAATAATAGATGCGGAGAGGTGTTTGGGATTGGTGGGATGGTATTGGTGGCAACATGTGTCACCGTGCTTTTGAGGCTTCTGCTAGTTTTTGCAGTAATGTTTATCTGTTGAAGGTGGTTTTCAAATTTGAAACTTCGATGCCCTTTAATAGGATTTTGGAAGAACGTTTTTTCTTGCTTCCAAGAGAGTCAAGGTCATAGCAATTTTGGCTTCCCCAAAGCAAACAAAACAGTTCTAAAATGCTAAGAAATGATTACTTGATATATTTATGCTCATCAGTTGTTGATTAAGAAGATCAGGAAAGCTTTTGCCCCAGTGATCTTGTTGTAGAAAAATGTAACGTGATAAATTTATAAAGCTTGTGTGGGCAAAAAAAGTGGGAGAATATATAAAGTGATGCAAATTCTATATTTGGAATCAGTTTCAGGACTCACTTAAAAATCCACACACCAGACCATCATTGTTGAACTAATATTGTTGTTCTCTGTTTCAGTTCATCTTCAGATGATGATGGTGATTCATCAGAAGCCATGACAGAACCTTCAAATCGTAAGAGGAAGAGAAGAACAAGGAAAAAGCTCGAATTGTATCTGGAAAATATGATGAGGAAGGTGATCCAAAGGCAAGAGCAGATGCATAAACAGCTGATAGAGATGATAGAGAAGAAGGAAAAGGAAAGAATCCAGAGAGAAGAAGCTTGGAAGCAGCAAGAGATTGAAAGGGCAAAGAAGGATGAGGAATTAAGAGCCCAAGAGAGATCTCGTAGCCTAGCTCTCATTTCCTTCATTCAGAATTTGCTGGGCCATGAAATTGAAATCCCCAAATCGTTGGAAACTTCATGCCTAGAAAAAGATGAATGCGAAATAAATGATCAGAAAGATCTCAGGTTTGATCTGTGTAACAAGAGATGGCCAAAATCTGAAGTACAAGCCCTCATTACAGTTCGAACTGCTTTGGATCATAAGTTCCAAAAGGGACCGAAAGGCTCCATATGGGAAGAGGTATCTGTTGGATTGTCTAACATGGGTTATAGCCGAAGTGCGAAGAAGTGCAAAGAGAAATGGGAAAACATCAACAAGTACTATAAAAGAACGATGGAGAATGGAAAGAAGCGTCCTGATAATGGTAAAACTTGCCCATATTTTCATGAACTTGACACTTTATATAAAAGTGGACTTATTAATCCGGGAAATGCTTGTCTTTGTATAAAGAATGAGATCGAGGACAAGAGTGTGGAGGAGTAAATATTGGCGAACTACATTTACCTTTGGTGTCCACCATGACCTTGAAGAAAGAGCTGTTGGAGTCAAGTATGATAGGCACCTCGTAACTATATATTTTATTGTGCCTTGATGTCTTTTTTCAGTATTCTTGCACCACCTTTAATGTTCTTTGGTTGTATGTTACAATTTTGCGCCTGATTGGCTGTGAATGAGGTTTGTTTGCGATTGCAATTGCAATTGCAATTGCAAGTGAATAAACAGAAAAAGAAAAAAAAAATGCAGTTTTCATCAATCGGAGTAGTGCTGTCTAGTTGGTTGGTGTTTGTGTTTGGTTTGTTTTTCTCATTTTATTGCTTGGATGATATGCTTGTATTAAATTCTTGTTCTGGTGATGTAGGCGGTGGTTCTTCATGGCTGGTTTCTGTAGAAACATTATCAAAGGTATTTTCGACTCGTACATACAGAGTTCCAAAGTGAGTCTTGAGGCTGAGTTTTAAAAAAAAGAATATGTTTTAAGATATTCAAGACTTGAGTAGATATGGAGGCAGCTTCAACCTCTTGATAAAAATCACAATGGCAAAAGTCAACCATACACACACACACATATAACTTGCATCCTTGATAAGCTGTGATTTGAGAATTAGAACCTGCTTCAAGGTCTGATAAGAAAATCCTCCAAATTGGTTACTTCTATATGGTGCTTGTAACTTCATTAGAACTAACTAGCATTACATGCCTGTGTATAGGAGAAATTTTTTAATAAGTCTGCCTTATATTTTTGGTGGTGTGCCCTTGCAATGGTATAGGGTCATGTAATTAGTGTTTTTTTTACTTTTTTTCCCCTATGTTTTACATTAAGTGATTTGGTATTCTTTTATTATAAGGTGGACACACAGTGTAGGACACACCTATCAAATAACTTCTCATGACAAATGGTCAAATGAATGGGATATCTATACACATTAAGGTCTCGTTTGGCAAGTAATTTTTTTAGTTAAAAAATTAAAAAGTTACTGAAAAAGTTAAAAGGCCAATAAATTATACCAAAAAGTCAAAGGTCTTGTTTGGTTTGTTTTTCAAAAAAAATTTTGAAAAAAATTCTCTACAAACAAATTTTCAAGAGTAATCAAATCAAACAAATTTTTTCAAAAAAAATCTTAAACTTTTGTTTGGTTACCTACTTTCCAAAATCACTCTCTCTCATATATACATCAAATCAATCACTTTTTTTAAAACTCTCTTCTTAAAATAATTTTCCAAAACTATTTCTGAAAAAAGGCAAACCAAACAAGTTTTCGTACTTTTTATCTAAAAAATTACTCTACAAACACAAACCAAACACACTCAAAGATTTTCTTTTCTCTCTACTTTTTGTACATCTTTTCGTAAAAAATTAAAAAGTCATTCCAAATATGCTAGTTTTTTATATATCATATTTTAGTCAAAAAGTTAAAAAATTACTAAAAAAACCTGTTCCCAAACAAGGCCTAGGAGCATGTTTGTCATCAACTAAATAGTCAAGTTTTTTTTTTTTTTTAAATAAGTTAAAAAGTTTAAATTTTATTTGTCATTAACTAAAAATACTAAAAAGTCGTTCAACTTTTTTACTAATAGAAAGTAACCTTTATTGTAATTTCTCAAATGCGTCAATTTTTTATTTATTTTTATTTTTTTATATCCTAAAAAAGTCAAATAAAAATAAAATAAAAAATGTTTAAAAAAAAAATCCCACTAAGACCAAATAGGCTAAGTCAGATAAAACTTTAGCCTCAACTAATGCCATTGTTGAAGTAATAAAATACAGTGTTGGGCAGGATGGTGAAATGGAAAATACATAAATAAAAATTATAATAAATAAATATGAAAGGAGAGATTACAATGTGCTCCCTAAAATATACTATGCATTTTATAATTTTTTTATAAAATTTCGTAACATAAATCACAAAATATAATAACTTTTCTCATTAAAAAATGTTATAATAAAAATAAAAAAATGTCATAACAAAAATCACATCCCTTCACAATTCATAACTTTAAGAACATACTATAAATTTATTATTCATAAGTTTACCACAAAATATCGTAAGACACATTACAAATATTCATAATTTTCATCACAAAAAATTATAATTTTTTTACTATATGCACCTTTTAGGTGTGCAAGTTCTTATATTGAGAGATGTTACTATGTGCTCCATTTATAATAATATCACAAAATTTCATAAAATAAATTATAAAATGACAAAAAAATTTTGATCACAAAAAATATATATTTTTTTACATAAATTATAAAATGACATAATTTTTTTAGCACAAAAATATATAATTTTTTACTCATCATAAAAAGAGAAATCCTTGATGCCTCGAATTGAGTTACCTCGAATGGCACAAATTTGTGTTCATCGGACGACCGGCCGGACGGCCACTCTGACGATCGGATGAAGCACTTATCTACCGCGGTTGTTACCTTGTCGATTGCGACTGTCAGTGTTTTTACCAAACAACCAACCGGACTACCGGCCAAACAACTGGCAAAACAAAATTTAAACCATTTGAGGCCAAATCAAATTCGAGATACATTGCTCTCATAAAAAAAAATAGGGGGAATTACTGCAGGAAAAAAACATTACAAAACAGCGGCTGATTTTCTAGAATTTCAATACAGTGGAGTGTGGGAAAATTATTACAAATCTATACTCTCTTTTTGTCTCTTTCCCCGACACTTTAGTCTCTCTCTCTCTCACTCTCTCTCTCTCTCTCTGCTTTTCATTTTTATTTTGTTTTGATAAATATTGTATAATTTTTAAACTATAAATAATTTTTTTTATAACATTAATACCGTTAAAAATATATTCACGATATATTTAAAATGAGATTAATATTAAATATATTTAATAAATTTAACATAATAATTTAAAATAATTTAAAATTACATTGTTTTAAAATATTTAAATGATTAAAATAAAATATCTGATTAAAAACAACATGAACAAAAATTAAGTTCATTTGGGAATTGACAATTTTAATTAACTTTTTAAATTTTTACGAAAAATATTCAAAAAAATAAAGTGAGTGATATGATTAGATATTTTGACTTTTTAATTATTTTAACTAAAAAACTAACTTCGCAAACATATGAATATAAACTATTTAAATTACTTACATAAAAATATTATTTTTCAGTTTTTAAGACTTTAAACACTAATTATCACTATTTGGTTACGTTTTCAAATTTATTATTCTTTAAACTATAAATAAGTTTGATGAAAACAAACAAAAAAGAAGATATTTTTTAAATTTCCTTTATTTAAAAATTTAAAAATATATTTTTTAAATTTAAATTATCAAAAGTAATTTTTTGTACTAACTTTAGCCATATATCACATTTTAATTATTCAAATATTACAAAATAATGCAACTTTTATTTGTTTTAAATTGGTATTTTATATTTTTTCATTAAATATTATTAATATTACTGTTGTTTTAAAAGTATCGTCCATATTATCTCAATGGTATTAATTTTAAAAAGATTACATTTACATTTTAAAATTTATACATAGTTTTTAAAAATAAAAATAAAAAAGTCACTAAAATTATCAAAAAAAAGAATAGTTATCAACAGAAAAATAAGATTGAAACATAAAAATATTAACTCAAATCATATGCTAAAAATAGTTACAAATGTCAGTTTTAAAAAATTAATCGCCTAGTATATTTCATCTTTATAAATAATTATAAAAATAACAAAAAATAGTCACAAAAAAAAAAAAAAAATCGCATAATATATTTTAGCTTTAAAAATATGTGAGTGGGGTGCAAGTTTAATTTGTTTAGGGTTCAAGTCTAATCTGTGTGGGGTATAAGTTTAGTCTGTATGGCAGTATAAGTCTAATTTGTTGGGTGTAAGTTGAATATATGTGGGAGTGTAAGTGTAGTCTGTGTTGAGTGCAAGTCTAGTAGTGCAGGTCGAATTTGTGTGTGGGTGCAAGTCTAATCTTTAAATTAATATTTGTATGGTTCAAATATGTATTTTTTATTTATATGATTTGAATTAATATTTGTATTGGATGGAATATTATTTATTATTATTTATATAATATTGAATCAAACCCCATATAATAAAAATAGTTGAAATATAAAATGTTTATAAATATTAATTTTTTGTAATTATTTTTAAACTAATTATTTCAACTTTACAAAAATTAATTTTTATATTATATTTCAACTTTAAAAATAGTTACAAATATTTTATATTATTTATTAATATTTGTATAATATTAAATCAAACCCTTTATAATAAAAATAATAATAAATAATATTCCACTTGTATAAATATTAATTCAAATTATACAAATAAAAATGATATATATTCAAACTATACAAATATTAATTCAAAGATTGAACTTGCACCCCACATAGACTAAACTTGCAGCCTATACATACTGGATTTGCACCCCACACAAATTGGAATTGTACTTAGGCATAGATTGAACATGCATCATGCTCAAATATTTTAAAGCTGAAATATATTATGTGATTTTTTTTTGGACTAATTTTTGATATTTTTGTAACTATTTTATAAAGTTGAAATATACTATGCAATTAATTTTTTTAAACTAATTTTTGTAACTATTTTTAGTATATGATTTAAGTTAATATTTTAATGTTTCAATCTTATTTGTTAAATTTTAATTATATGATTTAAGTTAATATTTTTATTTTTATTAGTCTCTCTGTTTTCTCTTAACAATAAAAGTATATTTTATTTAAAAATTAAATTTAGAAAAATATATTATTTATATTAATTTAAACCATACAAATCATTTTAATTATGTAAATTTCTATACATTTTGATTTACTAATTTATTTTTTATTAAATTTGTTAAATATTAGTCTTATTTTAAAGATTTTATCAATACCTTTTGAATTATATTAATTTTATAAAAAATAGATTTTATCAATACCTTTTGAATTATATTAATTTTGTATTATATTTGTTCATATCAATTTTAATCAGGCATTTCATTTTAATCATTTAAATATTTTAAAACAATGTAATTTTTAAATTATTTTAAATTATTATGTTAAATTTACTAAATATATTTAATATTAGTCTCGTTTTAAAACGTATCATTAATATATTTTTAATGGTATTAATTTGGGCAAATTACCAACACCTCTCTTGAGATTTGACTAAAATACAAATTTTTTTCTTGAGGTTTGGAAAATTACAAATTGCCCTCTGAGATTTATATTTGCATAACAAATGAGGGGACAATTTGTTATGCAAATATAAACCTTAGAGGCAGGATGTAATTTCTCAAAGCTCCGGGGGAAATTTGTATTTTAGTCAAATCTCGAGAGAAGTGTTGGTAATTTGCCCTATTAATTTTATAAAAAAATTATTCAAAAATTAAAAATTATACAATATTTATTAAAATAAAATAAAAATAAAAAGCAAAGAAAGAAGAGAGAGAGAGAGAGCGAGAGAGAGAGAGACGTGAGGGATTTAGTGTGTCAGGGAAAGAGACAAAAGAGGGTGCAGATTTGTAATAATTTCCGTACACTCCATTGCGGTTGAAATTCTAGAAAAATCAGCCACTGATTTGTAATGTGTTTTTTCTTGCTACAACTGACAGGTAATTCTTATTGAAGAAAAAATACCAATCACGCAAATTGGCAAGTAACAAATAGGGAATAAAAGGTAAGATTTAAGGCATTATATTCTAGAAAATTACCCCTGGGCACAGTGCAGTTGGCTTGGGGGAGGATCTCAAGTTATTACTATACATGGTACTTGGCGTGTATTCGACTTCCTCTATTGTGTAGGTCCTGACTTAATTGGAATTTGTGTTGAGGGGTCGGTGTAAACTCCCATGTTATACTCTCTTGTTCAGAACGAACAATAGGATATCTTGGTGATCTCGACACGAGTGCTGCCTTAGACTTGCAGGAGAATGTGAGGATTTCTTTGAAATATATATATATATATATAATATATATTCTAGAAGATTCAAAAGACAACTAGTAGAATATTTTCTCTATATAATTATAGATTTCTATCAAGGCTATAGTTATGTCTTCTCTTCCTCTGTTTTCCATACATAGTTGTGAAACTTGCATATAAATATTGTACATCACAATCATCTTTGAATAAGAAATATAATTTACTCGTTCCAAGTTCATCTTTTGTTCTTATGGTATCAGAGCCACCGTTAAAGGTGAATCCGTGATTCCTAAACATCCAATTCCAATCCCTTACATCTTCCTGTTTCTTTTTCCAACCCTTAACTATTCTCCAATGGTTTCTGAGAGGGTAATTTATAACCAAAGTGGGCCGAGCTGGGTATTGGGCCTTAGGGCCGAAATGAAAAGGGCCGAGTAGAAAGGCCATGAAGGTTACTCCGGTTTGGAGAAGTAACCTTGAAGATAGACCGGTCACACAGCCGTGGTAGTTAGCCCGGTCTCGGAAGGACTAGTTTTACTCCGGTTGAGTGAAGTAACACGAAGGTTTCGGTCTCGATAGTTACTTCGGTTATAGCTTGTGAGAACCGAAGTAAGTTGTGGTTCTAAAGATAGCTCGGCTTTAACTCCCTTATGAATAGCCCGGTCTTAGTATGGGAAGGCCGAGGTAAGGGAGAATAAAGTGAGGGCCGAATTAATAGTTACTTCGGTCCTGAAGTAGTCCGGCCATAAGAAGAACCATCTCACTTGGTTTAAGCAGTGAGGGGGGTGTTGGAGGATAAGCATTGTCTTCCAGGAGTATGAGTCCAAGGAGGACTCTACGCAAGGAGGAGTAATCCTAGAAGGACTCTGCACATGGAGGAATAAGAGTCCTACCAGGATTGTGCCACGCGAAACCTATATAAGCTCACTAATATCACCTTTGGAGAGGTAATGCAACTTTGCTCCCTGAATTCATAGAGCTTTTGTCTATTTGTCAAGCTTACTGACTTAGGCATCGGAGAGGTTTCCGGCACACACCCGCCGGCTAGCTCACGTGTGTATTTTCAGGTAGTTGAACGACGTCGTACGGAGGAGCGCAGACTTGGTCAACAGGATTATACGAGAAGGTGTATTTCTTTCCCGTACAATTGGCGCCGTCTGTGGGAACTCAGACAAGAACAACCTCTTGATCAAGCTTTTTCTCCCAAAAATCAATGGCGAACAACGAAGAATTACCTCAGTCCGCCGTCGACGGACTAACTCCAGAAGGGGGTGCAAGGCGCGAAGGCCTACCCGTGGTCACTCCCATGGCGAACCTGGAACCACACAGACAAAATTCCAGAAGGGATGCAAGGGGACGAAGGCGGAATAACAGCCCTCATCCCTCTCGTTCGCAAAGCCCAGAAAGACAAAGACGCAGAATTGATCCCCAGACTTTGGAGGATCGCGTCAGGGAACAAGACGAATTAATCCGTCGGATGGCAGCAGACATGGAATCTCTGAAACGTCAGGTGAAAGGAAAAGAAGTGGCGACAGGAGAGGGGCGCACAAACAAGACGCCCCCTCGCCACTCGGAAAGTCGTAGTAGGAATACTACACCCTCACAAGGGGAGAACAAGAGCCTCAGGACAGGCGACACGCAATCCAGATCTTCCAGAACTCGTCACTCCAGGTCTGAGAGGGCGAGGTCTGAGAGGTCACACACCGGGGGAAGCACATACTGGCCCTCGCATACGCACCAGACAAGGTCCAGACAGACAGAGTTGCCCAGATCGTCCGACCTACGAACCGTGCTAGAAGAGAAAGCACGGTGGAAGGAGGACGCTAGGGCGCGCGATCCACACCGAGTTTCTGCCTTACAGCGGTTGGCTCCTCGGACGCATGGAAGCGTCGAGGTTGGAATGCCAATACCGCGCCCGGCCTACGAACCAGCGGACAAGGCATTGGCAAGGCTGCAGACCTCACCATTCGTCCCAGCAATAGAGAACGCGCCCCTACCGTCAGGCTTCTTACAACCCAAATTCACAACATATGAGGGGAAGACGGACCCTTACTCACACTTGAGCCACTTTCGCCAGGTTATGGCTGTATACCGGCGGAACGAGGCCTTGATGTGTATCTTATTCCCTTCAAGCCTCGGCGACCTAGGCTTGACTTGGTTTGAAAAGCTTCCAGAGGGCAGCATAGCCTCCTGGGCGCAATTGGCGGAGGCGTTTGTAACGCGATTCAGAACAAACACAAAAACCCCGGTGGAGATCGACCAGTTACTCTCCATCGATATGGGCGACAAGGAGACCCTGAGGTCATACAACAGTCGCTACTGGGAGACGTTCAACCAGATTGGGGACTGCCCAACTAACCTCGCCATTGCGCAGTACAAAAGAGGCCTTCCAGTCGGAAATAGACTAAGGGACTCTATCACCATGACACCACCTCTCACCATGGAGGCCCTGATGGAGAGAGTGCACCAGCACATCAGGGTGGAAGAGGATGGCGCTCGTGCCAAAGCAAAAACTGGCGCGACCACAACACCAGAGAAGAAAACCTCAGCAAAGGTCAATACGGTAGATCGCCAAAACCGAAACGGACGAGGCAGGCGAGACAATGGCGAGGACCAGGACAAGAGATGGTTAAGAGTCCGCACCGCCATAACCACGGTATTCAAGAAGCCGATCTACCGTATACTTAGTGAGATTCGAGACGAGCCTTTCGTCAAGTGGCCAGCCAAGCTAGGCGAGGCCCAAAAAGACTATGATGACAGATCCAGGTGCACCTTCCACAAAGAAAAGGGGCACCGCACTGAGAATTGCACGCCGTTGAGGCAGCATCTGGAAGAGTTGGTAGCAGCAGGCCACCTGGACAAATACATCGAAGGAGGGGCACAGCCAGCCCCCCAGGACCAGAATATGCCCAATGGAATGCCGAACGACGCCCCACCTCAAGGCGTCATCAATGTAATACATGGAGTCTTTGAACCGGAGCGTGTATGCGAGCTCAGAGGCTCAATCAAAAAGGCTGAGCACTTCAGAGAGGTACTAAGTGTCCAACCAGTCGCCAAAAAGGGGAAGATAGAGGCCACAAATGTCATGTCCTTCTCGGATAAAGACTTGGCAAGGATTTATTGCCCTCACAACGATGCCTTGGTCGTCACTCTTCGAGTCAAGGATTTTGACGTCAAGCGGATTCTGATTGACCAAGGTAGTTCGTGTGAAATCATGTATTATGAAACCTTCAAGCAACTAAAGTTGCAGGATAAAGACTTGGCGCCTGCCGTATCTCCCCTTATCGGATTCAACTCCATGCCAGAATGGCCCGTCGGCAAAATTATCCTCCCAGTCAGAGCAGGGAGTGTGACGAAACAAGTGGAGTTTTGGGTGATAAAGGTCCCCTCCACCTACAACGTTATCTTGGGCAGAACATGGCTGCATGCCATGCGCTCGGTGGCATCCTCCTACCACCAAGTGATGCGATTTCCCAACGACACCGGAATAATTGAAGAAGTATATGGGGACCAGATTATGTCCAAACAATGCTTCGTCACAACGAATGGCAGCCGCGCTGCCAAAGGATATGTTCATTCGGTTGAAGAACCTGAGAGTAATGAACTCTTCGCAGAGGTTGGCAAAGCGGCTGATCAGAAAGCGGTGGAAGACTTGGTGGAGGTAAGAATCGACGAAAAGAACCCAGATAAGTTCTTCTTGCTTGGTTCGTCGTTATCCAGCGCTGAGAGGTTGGAGGTTATGGAATTCCTGACCTCCAACATCGAAGTGTTTGCCTGGACGCCTTACGACATGCCAGGCATTGATCCAAACCTCATCTGCCACCAACTCAATGTCCACCCATCTGCCAGACCGGTCATTCAACGCACACGCAGATCGGCACTCCACCACGCCGAGATAGTGGCAGAAGAAGTGGGTAACCTACTGGAGGCAGGAGCAATCAGAGAGGTACATTACCCCAAATGGATCTCCAACACAGTCGTAGTACCAAAAAAGAATGGCAAGTGGCGCGTCTGCGTCGATTACAAGACGGTCAACAAAGCATGTCCGAAGGACAGTTTCCCCCTACCAAGGATAGATCAATTGGTGGACCTAACAGCTGGGCACAGCAGGCTTAGCTTCCTTGACGCATACAGAGGCTACCATCAGATAGCCATGCACGAACCTGATCAGGAAGTAACATCCTTCACCACTCCAAGAGGACTATACTGCTACAAGGTCATGCCCTTTGGCCTAAAGAACGCAGGGGCGACATTCCAGAGAATGGTCACAAAGATGTTCGAGCCATTGTTAGGCAGAACAATGGAGGCTTACATCGACGACATGGTGGTCAAAAGCAAGGATGCGGATGACCATCTAAAGGACCTAGATGAGATGTTCCAGATCCTGAAGAAACACAAGCTGCGCCTTAACGCTTCTAAGTGCGCATTCGGTGTAGGGTCTGGCAAGTTTCTGGGTTTCCTGGTGACCAACCGGGGTATTGAGGCAGACCCCTCCCAAATCAAAGCAATTCAGGAATTAGAGAGGCCTAACTCAGTGAAAGAAGTGCAGCATCTCACCGGCATGGCAGCAGCACTTAACCGATTCATCAGCCGGTCTTCAGACAGGTTGCGTCCATTCTTTCAGTCATTAAAAGCTAAGTTTGAGTGGGACGAAGAATGCGACCGAGCTCTGGAGAGTTTGAAGGAATACATGTCTTCTCCACCACTACTTGTCACCCCAATACCTGGAGAAGAGCTCTTCCTCTACTTAGCAGTCTCTCAGCACGCGGTAAGTGCAGTATTGGTTCGTGCAGAAGGCATCAGCATCTTCCAATCTTCTACGTCAGCAAGACATTGTTAGGCGCCGAAACGAGGTATTTGCCACTGGAGAAATTGGCCTTGGCCTTAATGATGGCCTCAAGGAAGTTGTCACATTACTTTCACGCCCACACCATAGTTGTTCTCACAGCCTTCCCACTCAAGGCTTTATTTGAAAGGGCGAACTTTTCTGGGCGAATTCTGAAGTGGGCAGTAGAATTGGGACAATATGACATCAAGTTCCAACCCAGAACCGCACTAAAAGCCCAATCTTTGGCAGACTTCGTCGCTGAGTTCACTCCTGGAAGCCACCAAGTCTGCCCAATCGACCTGACTGACACAACCGAACTAGGGTTGGAGATTGACGCCGGAATAGCGCAACCCCTAGTGCAGGTAACTCAGCCAGAGCCCAAGGCAGACCAGAGTAGAGAAGGCAAGGAGGAAACAGACCTTGCTACACCGAGTCAAAACTCACCAACAACTAATGACTTGGTACCATCAGAAGACAAGGGGCAGACTGCAACTGTGGATTGTGAAGGAAACTCCAGCGACATTCCAGACCCCACAACATCATCCGATCCCTCTACATGCTGGAAGTTGTTTGTAGGGGAAATGTGGAAGCTCTTTGTGGATGGAGCATCCAACCGACATGGCGCAGGACTTGGCATAGTCCTCATCTCCCCAGATGGCCTAGTGGTGGAGCAGGCAATCAACCTTGGCTTCCCAGCATCAAACAACGAAGCAGAGTATGAAGCACTTCTGGCAGGCCTCAAGTCAGCATACTACATGAAGGCCACCGAGTTAATGGTTTACAGCGACTCCCAGTTGGTGGTAAACCAAATATCTGGCGACTACGAGGCAAAAGATGATAGAATGGCCAAGTACCAAGAATTGGTCAGAACAGAGATAAAAAAGTTCGAAGTGGTGAGGATTGAACAGATCGGCAGAGAGGAAAACAGCAGAGCAGACGAACTAGCAGGCTTCGCCTCAATGGCAGACACCTCCATTCCTCACCCACTGCTAATTGACTATCTGCCTAGACCAAGCATTGAAGACACAGAGGCAGATGAGGTATGTTGCGCAGAATTAGGCCCTTCTTGGATGGATCCCATCATACTGTTCCTGAAAGACGGCACCTTACCAGAAGAGAAGAAAGAAGCCAACAGAATAAGAGCAAAGTCGCAGCGATTTTGGCTCTCTCCATCCTTGGCATTATACAAAAAGTCGTTTTCAGGACCTTACTTGAAGTGTGTTCACCCCAGCAAAGTGGAAGCATTCCTGTTCGAAATACACGAGGGTGTATGTGGCAGCCATCAAGGAGGAAGATCATTGGCATATAGAGCGATTTCACAAGGATACTGGTGGCCATACATGCAAGCAGATTCAGAGAAGTATGTCAAAAAATGCGAAAAGTGTCAGAAGTTTGCGCACCAAATACACCAACCTGCCAGAGAACTACTACCATTAACTAGCCCATGGCCTTTCGCAATGTGGGGCTTAGACATAGTAGGTCCACTTCCAACAGCACCAGGCAACAGAAAGTTCTTTCTTGCGGCAACAGACTACTTCACCAAGTGGGTGGAAGCAGAAGCCTTGGCGTCAATCAAGGAAAAAGATGTGAAGAAGTTTGTCTGGCAGAACATCATTACTCGCTTTGGCATACCAAAGGCACTGATCTCAGACAACGGCACTCAGTTCGACGGCAAAATTTTCAGAGGCTTTTGCGAAGAGTACAAGATAGAATTCTACAATTCTACACCGGCGTATCCCCAAGCAAACGGTCAGGCAGAGGCGTCAAACAAGGTAGTCTTGGATGGATTGAAAAAAGAGGTTAGAAAGAGCAAAAGGCAAGTGGGCAGAAGAGCTCCCCCATGTCTTATGGGCTTACCGCACCACGCCTCGACGTTCGACAGGAGAAACTCCATTCTCCTTAGCTTATGGCATGGAAGCGGTCATCCCTTTAGAAGTTGGCCTTCCTACAATTCGGAGCGAAAACTTTGATCCAGACCTAAATGGAGAAGCCATCGCATTAGAACTTGACTTGGCAGAAGAAAGAAGAGAAAAGGCATTGGTTCACATCGCCTCCTACCAGCAAGAATTGTCCAGAAATACAACAAAACAGTACATCCAAGACAGTTCAAGATCGGCGATTGGGTACTTCGCAAGGTGATGGGAAACACCTTGGTTCCAGGAGATGGCAAGTTGGGACCTAACTGGGAAGGACCTTACAAAGTGGTCGGACTGGCAGGCAAAGGGGCATACCACTTGGAAGATGAGGACGGCAAAAGAATTCCCAGACCATGGAATACGGCAAATCTCAAGTTGTTTTATTTCTAGCTTTTTTTTTTTTAAGTATGTGTAATTTTTTACTTCCTCAATAAAACAAGTCGATTCTTTTCAGCATTATTGTTTTCAGTAGAAAGTAGCTTTAGAAAGTTAGTATTGTAAACATAGTTGGCCGGAATAACCAACTATGACCTTTCCTAAGCCCAGGATAAGGATCCAGGCTGCAGGACGTTTTGGTCGGAAAAACCAAAACACTTTATTCTGAGTTGGCTGGAAAAACCAAACTCAGAGGTTGGCTGGATTAAACCAACACCCTTCCTAAGTCCAGGATTAGGATCCAGACTGCAGGACGTTTGGCCGGAATAACCAAACATGATATTCTAGGTTGGCTGGAAAAACCAACTCAGAGGTTGGCTGGATTAAACCAACACTTTGTACTCTTCAGCCGAAGTAAGTTTACGGCTGAAGAGTGGTTGGCTGGATTAAACCAACTCTGGTTACTCTTCAGCCGAAGTAAGTTATATCGGCTGAAGAGTGGTTGGCTGGATTAAACCAACTCTTGTTACTCTTCAGCCGAAGTAAGTTATATCGGCTGAAGAGTGGTTGGCTGGATTAAACCAACTTTTGTTACTCTTCAGCCGAAGTAAGTTATATCGGCTGAAGAGTGGTTGGCTGGATTAAACCAACTCTTTGTACTCTTCAGCCGAAGTAAGCTATATCGGCTGAAGAGTGGTTGGCTAATGAGTCAGATAGCTAACCGAGATCACAGTTGTACAGATGAGTTCATGGAAAAATGCATTACAAGTACAGGCATACATACAGAACCGAAATAAGAGTCGAAGATTTTTTCATTGAAGTCAAAACCAAGTACAAGCAGAAGGGCCGTGGCCTGGTTACAAGTTCGGACAAAAGAAAGAAAAAGAAGAAAGAACAAGTTCAATCAAAAGAGATCATCTATCTCGGCATCCAGATCGGCCCCAAGGTCAGCACGTACTTCGGTATCTGCAGTTAGAGCAGTCTCGGTTGGGAGTTCGGGTGCCGCATTTTCAATCGTGGGCTCCAACCGAGCTGATTGATCGCCAGCTTGCTCCTCCTGAATGACCGGAGTCTCGGTTGTCTCCTCCTCTTCATCATCATCATCATCAGATGAACCGAGAAATTGTTTCTGGAGATCATCAGCATAATCTTGCAGTGAGGCCGGAATAAAGTGCTCAGGAGCGTTGTAGACCTCGGTTTCAGGTCCACAACCGATCTTCTCCACTGCACCTCTCCAGCCACACTTGAAGAATAACTCCTTCGCTGCTTCACATTGCAGAGTGTAGCCAGCTTCGGCTTCTTTGAAGCCTTCCTTGGATGCGCCCTCAACCTTCTCCTTCAACTCCGTTATTTCGGCGTTCTTCTTGGTTTCAAGCTGCGCCATCTCCCACAAATATTTGTCTTTCACCTCGGTCACGGCACGCAGTTTATCACTGTCAGCCGAGGCAACCAGTCCGGTGAGACGAGCTACCTCGGCCTCCAGTTCGGCCGACCTCTGCTGGGATTGAGCTAGCTCGGCAGCTTTGGTTCCGGCTTCCTTCATGGCTTGCCTCGTGGTCTTTCGGAGTTCCATCACTTGCCTGTGAGCGATGGTGTTCTTCTGAATGGCCTGCAACAGAATAGTAAGTTCATTTTTTAGCCGAGCTAAGAGTTGGAAGAAAATTAGACTGATCAAAAGAGGACAGTGCTAATTACCAGGATCATGGACTTAGTGGATGACCGGATGGCCTTCAGCTCGGTGTTGAGTCGCTTGCTGTGGTGCTCCATGTCTTTCGGGAGGCAAACACCCCTGGCCAGGTTGAAGGCCAGTAAGTGATCCTCCTCAGCAACAACCGAGTCGCTATCGTGGATATCTCGGTTATTGAAAACAAGGGGAGGAACCCATTTGTTGATGGGTGCAGCCCGGTCAGACGATTCCGGTTGAAGGTTGGGTTCGGAGTTCGGTGGAAGCACGGAGTCATCCTCGTCAACCAGACGCTGCTCGGTCTCAGTAGTCCGGGCGCGCTTAGCTCGGCGAGAGGACGATGGCTGTTGAGCTTGGAGGGCCACCACGGCCTCGGTTGCCTGGCCGGTTTGTGGTACTTCGGCCCTCGTTGTTGCGGTAAGCATGGCCTTCAATCTGTTCTTCTTTGCCATCTCTTGTTCGGCTGTGAGTGGCACGAGGACAATTTCTGGCAAGGATGGGTCCGGTTCTGGTGGGTCTTCAAGGAGAAAGTCGGTCACCCTTGCTTTTCGGCGACCGGAGTATCGATAAGTCGGCTCGAAGTCGAGCAGTTTAGCCCAACTTCTTTCCTCGACTCGTAGTGCGGCGCGCAGAACGTCTAGGTTGGGGTAGCCGTACTGGGAGTGAATGTAGGCTAAATCTGCAAAAAAGAGAACAAGTGTTAGTTCGGTTCAGAGAGGAAAGCCGAAATAAACAAAATTAAGAGATGCAACCAAAGTATGTATACCGGGCTCTCCTTTTTCCCAGTTTATTCTTCGGCCGGGGATCTGGGCTTGAAGGTCTTCGAAATTCCCTGAGACCCAAAGGAAGTCGTCGTCGTTTAAGTCCTTATCCGGTGTGTGTTTTATTATTTTTTCTCGGCTACGGCGTACTCTCAAATAGTAACACCAGCCTTCGTTCTTTGATCCTATGGAGTATTGGTGTAGTATTTCGGCTAAACCGAGGTTGAGACCGGTTTGTTGGTTTAATGCGGCTATGCCCATTATTATTCGGTATGTGTTGGTAGACAGTTGGGTGGGGCATAGTCTGGTTTGTCTTAAAAATTCACATATCAAGGGCTGGACTGGGAATCTGAGTCCGGTTTCTATAATTGATTGGAGGGTAAAGGGGACAAAGCCTTTGTTACCCCAAGGATCTATGCCTTGTTCGGCTAGGACCAGGTTTACATCGGCTGGGATTTGGTAGTCCTTTCTGAATTCATCTAATCCTCCTGGGGTTTCTACAAGGATTCTATACTTGCCCATTTTACCTATAAATTAAGTATAAGTTATCTCGGTTGAGAAAAGTGTGCTCAGTAGCTCGGCTGAGCGCAGGGACGTGCCTGGCAACCTAAGTCTGCAAAGTGGAAAAACAAGGTGTTAAGCACAGATCATCGACCGTGCTATGAAAAAACAAAACAAGGAAAGGCAGTTTTACTTCGGCTAGATTGTTTGCTGGGGGATCTACCTCGGTTTCAAAGAGGAGCGTGTTATCTCGGTTTTTGCAAGGTGTTGGGTTAGCTCGGTTCTACTTTTGGTTTGTTATTCCGGCTGAACGTCAAGGGGCAGCTTTCTGAGTTCGGTTTAGGAACTAAGAATGCTGGCATGACCCCTGAAGTTTTAGCTCGGTCAGGTGCTAAGGTTTCCAGTTCGGTGGGTTTTTATTTCGGCTATTGTGGATTAGTTGGTGACCTATTGAAACTACATTGTTGTGCACAAGTGATAGTTCGGTTTCAGTTTACCTATATCTTTACGTACATCACAAACAGTACTCTAGTTCGGTTGAAGCATGTACAAAGATCAAAAAGGTGTTCTACTAGCTAAATCAGTATGTTCAAGGTGTTCTTGTGAAGTTCTTCAGACAGAACAAATACAGTAGAAGAAAAACGAAGTGTTTTGCAAAAACACACAGCATAGTCTACCATGGATGAAAAACGCAAGTAAAAACGGAGAAACAAGAATGGATTCATGTACTTACCAGAGGAAGAGAGAAAAAACTGGAAGATTGAAGCAGCAGCAAAGGAAAACACGAGCTTCAGAGGCAGCAGAGAGAGAGAAGATGAACAGTGGTTAGTGTGATTCAAAAATGAAGGGTTCTTTTGGTGAAAAGGGAGAAAGAGCGGGACTGTTCAAATTTTTCGAAGTACGAGGGCGGCGCGACAGCTGTGGATGGCCAATAGGGGCTTGCCACGTGTCATTGGAAGGTGGAACGCTTCAGTTGCTGTGACTGAAGCGACGTTTGACCGGACGTGCATAGCTCGGCTTAAGCTTAGCTCGGCTAGAGAAGCTAAAAAGATTTTTCAGCTCGGCTTAAGCTTAGCTCGGCTAGAGAAGCTAAAAGGAGTTCCAGCACGGCTGGAGTAGCTAACGGATTGTAGCTCGGCTGGATAAGCTAAAAACTTTAGTTCGGTTCGTCGACAGGTAATCCCTATCATGCTGTGCAGATGGAATTAAGGGGCAATTGAGAGGGTAATTTATAACCGAAGTGGGCCGAGCTGGGTATTGGGCCTTAGGGCCGAAATGAAAAGGGCCGAGTAGAAAGGCCATGAAGGTTACTCCGGTTTGGAGAAGTAACCTTGAAGATAGACCGGTCACACAGCCGTGGTAGTTAGCCCGGTCTCGGAAGGACTAGTTTTACTCCGGTTGAGTGAAGTAACACGAAGGTTTCGGTCTCGATAGTTACTTCGGTTATAGCTTGTGATAACCGAAGTAAGTTGTGGTTCTAAAGATAGCTCGGCTTTAACTCCCTTATGAATAGCCCGGTCTTAGTATGGGAAGGCCGAGGTAAGGGAGAATAAAGTGAGGGCCGAATTAATAGTTACTTCGGTCCTGAAGTAGTCCGGCCATAAGAAGAACCATCTCACTTGGTTTAAGCAGTGAGGGGGGTGTTGGAGGATAAGCATTGTCTTCCAGGAGTATGAGTCCCAGGAGGACTCTACGCAAGGAGGAGTAATCCTAGAAGGACTCTGCACATGGAGGAATAAGAGTCCTACCAGGATTGTGCCACGCGAAACCTATATAAGCTCACTAATATCACCTTTGGAGAGGTAATGCAACTTTACTCCCTGAATTCATAGAGCTTTTGTCTATTTGTCAAGCTTACTGACTTAGGCATCGGAGAGGTTTCCGGCACACACCCGCCGGCTAGCTCACGTGTGTATTTTCAGGTGGTTGAACGACGTCGTACGGAGGAGCGCAGACTTGGTCAACAGGATTATACGAGAAGGTGTATTTCTTTCCCGTACAGTTTCTGTCTTTGTTGCGACTTCATCTAAATACATATATCCCTCTACTATAGACAGTGGAAAATTTGTATCAATTAGATTAACCCAATCTAATTTTCTCCTTTGGAAGACCCAATTTATAGGGCTTATGGAAAGCCAAGAAATGGTTGGCTTCATCAATGGTGAAATCCCTATGCCCATCCATGAACAAGATATTTCAGAAACTAAAGGTGCAGACAACAGAAAGAAGACTGAAAATCTAGACTTTACTATGTGAAAGCGATTTGATCGCTTACTGCATGGCTGGATTACAGGCACCTTGTCTGAAGAAGTTCTTGCTTTTGTTATTGGACTGGAAACATCAGCTGATGTTTGGCAAACTCTTGAAAATGTTTTTGCACAAGATTCTTAAGAGAAAGGATTTTATCTTCTCCAACGTCTCCAACTTCACAGTAAAGATGGCCTAACTATGGCTGAATACATTCGCATATTTAAAAGTATTTGTGATGACTTGGCTGCCATTGGCAAACTAGTCAGTGATCAACAAAAGGTATTTGGGCTCCTTAGGGGCCTTAGACCTGGTTATGAATCATTTGTGACGAATCCGGATCCTCTCCAGCCAATTGTTCGTCCTGTCCTCCGGTCAAGGGCCACGATTTGGCCACGTGGCCCTTGACAGATCTACGGCTCAGAATTAAAAAAAAAAAAAAAAAAAAAAAAAAAAAAAAAAAAAAAAAAAAAAAAAAAAAAAAAAACAAATTTGAATCTCTCCTAATTTTCGACCCAGACAAAGGGCCCTCAACACAGCCACACACCACACAAAATATTTGAATTTTTCTCCAGATCAGTGAACGGCGACGGCATTCGTGACCCACGACGGCGAATCGAAGTCGGCGGTGAACATCGGTGGGCTCTCCCTGTACATCGGTGGGCTCTCCCTGTCTCCCTCTGTCTTAGTCCGAACATTTGGACTGCGATTTGAGCCGCGATTGGGAAGGCGAACCATTGTCAAAGGTAAAAAAAATTATACCTCTGCTTGAATGGATTACTTTTAATTTGTTCTTACCCATTTAGTTTCTTGTAAACAAATTGAAAATCAAACTTGATATTTTGGTTGGAAGCTCTGTTACAATAGCGGGCTTTTTGCTGGAAGTGATGATAAAACAGTGGGTTGCAGATCTGGTATGTAGGGGGAAAAAAGATGAGGTTTTAGAGTTACAATATTGGCCTCATTGTAGTCGACAAAGGAAAGGGACTGGGGTATTTTTTGTCCAAATTCTAACCTTCTTTAGTCATTGGCTAAAGAAGGCCATGTATAGGTAAATAGTTATCATAAATATACTTCCTATTACTCTGGTTTCGGTTTTGTTTTATGCACCATGTCAACTCCTATCTTGATTAAGATTATGATTCCTGTAACTTCATGCAAAGAAGTCCTTTCTGCATCATTAATGATAAATTTCTAGTCTAGCTAAGATGTTGCTCACATGAAGTAGTTTTGTCTCTATGATTCATCAAAGTTAAGTTGAATTTGAGTCATCTTTGCCTCAATCTTTACTTGTTTGTAACTAAGAACTATTATCACACAGCTTTACCTCTGTCATTTCCACTTCCTCTCATCAAGTGATCTTCAGCGTGGAAGTCCTGTTGTTGCCACTCTATAGTAGTGCTTTGCATTTTCTGGATTTATTGAATAAGCCTGATTGTCATAGCTGGGCAACATTGTCTGTATTTATATTTCATTTGATGGTTGATTTGCCTAAATTTGTTTAAAACCTGATTAGGTAGCAAGTTGTTCTATGAGGTTAAAACCTTGCCTGAATTTGTTCTATGAGGTTAAATGAGGTTAAATGCCCAAGACTATGTTTTAAATGAGGTTAAAGCTAAATGAGGTTAAATGCCCAAGACTATTTTAAATACATAGTCTTAAATATAGTCTTAAATACATAGTATTTTAAATGGTTAAAACATGGTATTTTAAAACATGGTATTTTAAAACATGGTACTTAAATGGTATTTAAGACTGCCATTATCTAATGGCATTTAAGATGTTTTTGACATCATCTATGAAGCCTATGGAACATTTTCACAATTCCTTTCACAATTCCTTTAAGATGTTTAAGATGTTTTTGACATCATCTGTGAAGCCTATGTGGACTGCCATTATGTAATGGCATTTAAGATGTCTTAAGATGTCTTTATGTGGACTGCCATTAGCAATTTTGCTGAAATAAGAGTAGTATATGTTTGAACATATAATTTGCCTTATGTAAAGATGTTTTTCCTTGATGTATTGGTTGATTCACACCAAAACTTGTTAGTGCTCTGTTTGTTTTCTGGATTAGTTTATGGGGATTGAATACCATGAAATATGAGGGGGATAATGTAATACGAGGGAATAGTACATGAGATTATATTGTGATCAAATTGCTTGGCAACTGTTAACATCCTAATAACTATTATAAAAATTATAAAAAGCAGATAGAGAGACTGAAAAGAGGAATTAGTCATTAGTTTTGACTTCCTTTGTACAAACACACAAGAAAATACATAATCCATGCAACTCAACCCACTACAGCTCGTAATTTTTGTGCTACTTGATAATTTTTTGTAGGTCAATGTCAATGTCAAGCACAAATGCAAGTATGGACAACATGCGTGAAGTTAGATTCGAAAACCGCTATTGTCGATGTGGCAAGAAAGCTATGTTGAAGATTTCGATGTCAACGGATAATCCAAATTGCCTTTATTTTGTATGCTGCAATTATCCGAATGGTTGTAACTTCTATCAGTGGTGGATCCCTCCAGACATGCAGCATAATTTGAAGGTGGTGGAGAATGATATTGATGAAGAACGCATGGAAGTCTTGTCCACTCTTAGAGAAGTAATTATCGTGAATGGGGAGCTCAAAGACATGACTATGAAGAGTAGGAAACAATATAGAGACATGGAAATGGTGGTTGAAAGAGTTGGTCAAAAATTGAATTACGCCTTTGTTTTTATTGTTTTGTTGTTGGTGGTAGTTGTGATTCTAGTGTATTTGAAATAGTGTATGTAATGTAAGCTACTGTCAGTATGACTTGTGTTATAGGTTGAATGTGTATGTAATGTAAGGTAGTACGATTATGACTTGTAATGTACGTTGAATGTGTATGTAATGTTGGTGGACCACTACCGTTTTGTTCAATGTAATGGCTTTTTTTGTTAAACATAGTTTTTCACAGATTTTGACAGATTTTTGTTGAACATAGTTTTGCACAGATTTTGACAGATTTTGAAACTGTTTTTTAAACAGATTTTGTAGACAGATTTTCACCATTGAACACGGTTGAAGCACCATATTTGAGCTTAAACATATTTGAGCCAAGCTCAAGCACCATTTGAGCTTAAACAGATTTTGGCTTAAACATATTTGAGCCAAGCTCAAGCACCATTCATGCTCAATTAATAAACAAGTCAAGTTTAAATACCTAAACACTAATAATAATAGAATGCAGTATAATAAACAGAGAACTAACAACTACTATCCTATAGATTGTAGTCTAAACCCATGGCCAAAACTCTATTGTTTGAAAAATGAAAGGAATAGAAAAATGAAAAAAGACTACTACATGCACAAGAACTATATATACCAATACAAAATGAAATTAATAATAATACCTTTTTTATTTTAAAGTATTTAGAAGATTCAAATTGTGGATTGTGACACAGATTCAAATTGTGGATTGTGACACAGATTTTCATCTCACAGTGGGTAGGCAGGCATTCATCTCACAGATAGTGAATCTGTTTGCAGCCATAAATTTCCAAAAACAGATTTTCACCATTCATTGTGGATTGTGACACAGATTTTCACCATATTGATGTAAACATGCAATTTAGACAGATTATGACAGATTTTCACCAGATTTTCACAGAAGTGGCATCACCATTTTTGACAGATTTTCACCAGATTTTCGCCATAAACATGCAATTTAGAAGTGAAAAGTGAACTGCCAGCCATAACAGATTTTCGCCATAACAGATTTTCACCAGATTTTCACCAGATTTTCGCCATAAACATGAAAAGTGAACTGCCAGCCACTAAGTAAAAGTGACATTCCATAGTTAAAAGTGACTTCCAGCCTATTGATTTCATTCAAAGTTCACTTTCAGCCACTAATTTCAACATAAAACAGGGGACAAGCATACAAATTGAGGATCATAATAAGCTTCACCTTCAACTGTTCATAATTCTGTCAACATTAAAAGTGAACTTTCAGACCAAATAGAATCATAATAAACTGTTCATCAAGTTTTACCATTACATAGTTAACAAGTTTCACCATCAACATCAACATCAAGTTTCACCATTAAATACTTCAACTTCAACATGAACATCAATTTTTAAATACAGCAGCTCAGAGGCATCTCCTATGCATGAAATTTGAAGTGCCTTCCACCTCTTCATGGCCGTCCAAACCCTGGAAAATCTGTTCAAAATTAGCAGCACAAAAAAAAAAAAAAAAAAAAGCATACCCAATGTCATACAGCGTGTTAGCAGCACAAAATCAGCAAGAAAAGTACCAAGTCAGCAACAAAAGTACCTCAGTATACAGCGGCAAATTATTTGTTGGCCGAGAACCTGTCTGTGAGCCTTGAGAATCTTCATACCCAATGTCATACCCACCTTGAAGTAGTGTCATAAATGTTGGTTGTCCACAATATGCCAAATTGTTTGCCTACATTTCATTCAATTTATATTACGATTCATAACAAGATGCAAATTAAAAATTAATTCACAAAACACAAATTACTTGGCTACAAATCTGACTCACATTATATGTGGGATATATTACTGGAGGAGGAATTGTACCACCCATGGCAACGGAATGAGGAGGAGGAGGGGGAGCAAGAGGAGGACGAAGAGGAGTAACATTTTCATGAATACTGACATCTCCTCCAATAGATAATGGAGAAGGTCTCACTGTTGGAGCAACAACAGGTCTTGAAGAACTGAAAAATTGTGCACGGGACTTCTTTTTAAAGCTTGCTTGCAATGCTAGCTCACATGGACCTTTTATCTTTCTTTTGCCCTTACTAGTTGGAAGCTTTTTCTTCAATCCTATTGGAATTTGCACAACATGATTGTTGCCTTCATGATTGTTGTCTTCTTGCTCAGAAGTTGGAGGTTGATCATTAATACTTACTTCTTTCTCGGGACAAAAATGTGCACTTATCTTGCTTTCAACATGTGCACCTAATGCAGCTACTTGTGAACAACAAAAATCATAACTTTCCTCAGTTTCAGCAGCTCTACATGCTATTGATCTAAATGCAGTCATCAATGTCTTATACCGTGACGCTTGTTTGAATTTGACGTCTACTTGAATGTCATTCCCTAACTTCTCCGTCACAGCTTCTCCTCTTGCTTGTTTGGTCCACCTCTTCATAATGTATTGTGAAGGAATCTCTTTCAACTTCAAGATTTCTCTCATAACCTTCAAACAGTGACTGCACAAAATCCCTTTACTTTCAAACTTTGAACAACTACAAGCCAAAGAGCCATCCATCTCCATTTTCACTTTCCTTGCATTTTTCCCAATAGCATCAACAACTGTGTATAGGCTACAACCATCAATGTATTCAATTGCTTGTATGTCTGATTCAACAGAAAGAAAATACTCATCTTGAAACTCCTCAAAAATATTTTTAGTGTACACATTACCCATTTGACTCAACATTATGAATGGCGCTCGCACCCTTGGCAACCTTTGGCATAAAGCGTATGTAGCTTCTAACTCCTTGTACCGCTTCTCACAAAGTACCCTTTCAAAATGCATGAAGAATTCATTTAAATTAAAATCAGAACGAATGTAATCCTTCAAAAATGCATTAAAAGATTCACTAAGTTGTGTTGTACTCATTCCCGCAGCCCATGTTGATCTAACATACGGCCAGCCCCATTTTTCCTTCACCCCAAAAATCAACTTCAACCAATGATTGTCATGAGCATCATATCTATCAAACATTTCCCCCCACTTCATTTCCCATTCATTTTCATCCTCAATATCAAACATGAATCTATTTAATACACCTTTCACCCCCTTATCTTGAAAGAGAAAATTACCATTCCTTAATGCATTTTGCATCAAGTGCCAAGTGCACAAACGGTGTCTCGTGTCAGGCATGACAATGGGTATGGCCTTAGCCATTGCAGCATCTTGATCGGTAAACAAAGTTTTTGGTGCCTTTTTTGACATAGCCTCTAAAAAAGTTTGAAATAACCATACAAATGTTTCGGCAGTCTCATCATATAACAACGCAGCACCAAAGACAACTGTTTCTCTATGGTGATTAAATCCCACAAAAGATGCAAATGGCCTATGCTCTTTATTTAACTTGTAGGTAGTATCAAATGTAACTACATCGCCAAATTGGGCATAATCCATGACCATTTGTGCATCGGCCCAAAACATATTCGTTATTTGCTCTTCATTGTCTAATTGGAAAGCATAAAAAAAAGATGGATTCTCCAATGATTTTTGTTGAAAGTATTGCAACACATTACCTACTTCCCCATATTTCAAACTTTTTTGTCTTTTGGTTCTCAAGTAATTTTTTTGATCTAATTTCATAAAACCAAGAGACTGCCGCCCTCCAGCTTCCCTACCCATCAGTTCAAAAGACTGCCCTAAACGAAGACCAGACTCTGATGCTAAGTCTAACTCAATTGCTTGGGTATCTGATATCTTTCTTTGCGATGGCAACATATGGGCACAATCAAGAGATACAAGTTCATGGTTGTGTTTTTCTTTGAAATCAATCACAACAAATTTCCCACTATTGACATCCAATTTAACAAAAAGTCGGGCCTGACATCCAGTCATAGTTTCAGCTCTAGGGGTTTTTGTCAATGGGTCTCGCTTGTCAACCTTCCGAAATCCCTCTTTGTTGCAAACTAAATTTCTAGAAATCAAATGTTTTGTTAACTTGTCCTTCTTACAATATTCCCTTCTTATGCTAAATCCCGTTCTTCCTCCATATGCATTATAAAAATCGTACGCACTTTCTTCCGAATCAAAGGTCATTCCTACTTTTGGCTTCCAATCACAATCATTGTCAGGTTCCATATCCACATAAAAACGCAACTGAAAAGTAGAGGCAATAAAATGGGAGAACAATAATTACAAACATTACTTAAATGAACTTATAGCTTTAACCTCATTTAAAATCTGTCATTTAACCTAAAAATTACTTGAGAACCATTTAAAACATGGTTAAATGGACAGATTACTTATGTATTTACGACTATGTTTTAAATGAACAATAACTGGGCATTTAACCAAACTTAGCCTAAATCATACTTCCTCATTTAAATGACAGATTACATAGTAATGACCTTTAATGACAGATTACATAGTCTTAAATACCATTTAAGTACCATGTTTTAAAATACCATGTTTTAACCATTTAAAATACTATGTATTTAAGACTATATTTAAGACTATGTATTTAAAATACCATTACTTAAATGGTACTTAAATGAGATTACTAGTAATGACTTTCCTCATTTAACCATTTCAAACATAGTAATTTTAAAACATGGTTAAAACATTTAATGACAGATTACATAGTCTTAAATACCATTTAAGTAATCTCTGTTTAGGTTATTGTTCATAAGCTAAGTTTTGTAGTCGACATAAGTAATGTTTAGCTGTAACCTCATTTAAAACATAGTCTTGGGCATTTAACCTCATTTAACCTCATAGAACAAATTCAGGCAAGGTTTTAACCTCATAGAACAACTTGCTACCTAATCAGGCAAATCAACCATCAAATGAAATATAAATACAGACAATGTTGCCCAGCTATGGCAATCAGGCTTATTCAATAAATACAGACAATGTTGCCCAACAGAAAAATACTCAAAAATTTTCGTTTTTGACTCCAAAGGAAGTTCCTTAATGTTCCTTAATAACAATGTTGCCCAGCTATGAGGTTAAACATTACCTTCAGTTGATGACGAAGTGGAGCTCTGGTTCGCGGGGTCACCGGAGCTCTGGTTCAATGTTCGCCGCCGATCGTTCAAGTTGATTTGCCGTCGACTTCGCCAATCGCCAGAGCTTGGAAGATGGAGGGAAAAAGAGCTTCGAAGAGGAGGGAAAGTGGAATGGGAGGGAAGCCTGGGTCGAAAATTAGGAGAGATTCAAATTTGTTTTTTTTTTTTTTTTTTTTAATTCTGAGCCGTAGATCTGTCAAGGGCCACGTGGCCAAATCGTGGCCCTTGACCGGAGGACAGGACGAACAATTGGCTGGAGAGGATCCGGATTCATTTGTGACTTCTATGCTTAAGCCACCCATTCCAGCTTATAGAGAAGTTGTCCCACTCCTGTAAGGACATGAAACTATGAAAAATATGCACAATCTAGGAGGAACTAAAATGATTAATCAAAATATGGCCTTTGTGGGTCACAGTTTTCACGGACAAGGCAATGGAGAGAATTTTAATAAGGAAGGCAAACCACAACAAAAGTACACATCTAAAGGGTGTGGTTTCACTTCTATTGGATCTCATCATAATTGTGTAAAGGGCTTACTTAGGATACATCCTTAATTTATTTTTCTAAAAAATCAAGTTCAAGACAAAAAACAACGAGGTTCATTGCCAGATATGCGACAAGCCAAAACATATAGCAATAAATTGTTGGCCCTGCTTCAATCAGACATATCAATTTGAGGAGGCAGTGAAAGCTTTAGCAGCCATGTCAATTAATGATAATCAAGACAAAGCTTGGTTTCCCAACACTGGTGCATTAGCTCACATGACAGCGGATGTTGATAAGCTACAATTTCTTACTCCATATTATGGTCTTGATAAAATAACTGTTGGTGATGGTAATGCTCTAGATATTACCCATATTGGAAGTGGAACTAATAATGTCGGAAATGAGAGTCTCAAATTGAATCAAGTTTTGGTTGTTCCTGAGATAAAAAAGGATTTGCTTTCTGTTAGTCAATTAACATTCAAGTATTTGTATATTTTTGAGTTCTCATTTGATGGTTTTGTGATAAAGAATAGGGAGAGCAGAGAAGTGATAACATTAGGCCATAGATGTGGTGGCCTATATGCCTTGGTGCCAAAGAAGACACAAGCACTTTTTTTAACAAGCTTTTGAGCAACAAATGATGAAATGTGGCATCAACGCCTTGGTTATCCACAAATGAGTGTGGTGGAGCATTTGAAGAAGCATAAGCTTATTACTAGTATGAATAATCACAATCAAGCAACAACTATTTGTAATAGTTGTCAAATGTCTAAATCTTGTCAACTACCTTTTTTTATCATCTAATGAATATTCTAATGAATCTTTGGCTATTATGCACTCTAATTTATGGGGATCCATCTTGATTTTATCTTGCCAACAGTTTCATTACTATGTAATCTTTGTGGATGAGTGCACTTGCTACACTTGGTTCTATCCTTTAAAAAGGAAATATGATTTTCTTCAATGTTTCATTAATTTTTGGGTAAATTACACTTACCTCCCTTGAGGTTTATAACAAATACAAAGACCTTCTCTGTGGTTTTAATAATTATAGAAACCTCCCTTACCTTAATTGATAATATTAATATTCTCCCATGCCGTCAATTTTGCAGAAACGACGTTAATTGTCTATACAAAATGACAATATTACCCCTTCTTATACAACCTTATCATCCACCTCATTCTATTTGATAATTACCCACTTTTATCTCCTCTGCCTCTCTGTTTCTATACCCAATTTCTACCTTCTTCCTCTTTCTTAAAGAGTGTAAAAATGGCTCACGGCTCATTGGTGGCCCGAAGCCCGATTGCGATCCTGGGTGGGCCCAACCCGTTTAGGTCCGGGCCCGAGCCTAGTCCGAGACCCTAGGCCAAGGCCTGGGCTACCATTTTGAAGTCTGGCCTGACCCGGCCCGTGGGCTCCTATTTAAGGCCCAGCCTAAGGCTCAGTGTTTTTTTTAGTAGAAAATAATAAAATTTTGGTAAGAAGAAAAAAAAAGAAAAAGAAAAAAAGCTTATTTAGGCCCGCCCCAAGCCCGAGCCTAGGCCTAGCAGCCCGAGGCCCGGCCAAGGCCCGAATACCCCCTAAGCCTGGGCTTAATTTTCTAGTCCGTGGACCGGCCCAGCCCGAATTTCGGCGGGAACCTGCGAGCCCCGACATGGGCCAGCCTGGGCCAAATTTACAGCCCTACTCTTTTTCCTTAGACTCTTCATTGCCACCAACCTCCAACTTCACCACCCTCAATCACTGAAGGCAGATTTACCAGACCCGCAGCGATGTCGATCTGAAAGGTGTCCTTCGACCTCCTCTCATCCACTGCTAGCATCCTTCACTCTCTCTCTATCTCTCTCTTAACGGTAAAATCAAACCCTCATCTCTATCTATTCTCTCTTTCCCTCCCCCCCTCCCTCATGACGGTGCTTTTTCTCCCTTTGCCTTCCTCATATCTATATGAGTGTTCTCACAGTAACATAGGGAGACGAAGGACAAAGAGGGAAGAGGGAAATGTATATTTGATGAGTCGAAGAAGAGTCGGAGCTGCAGTGACCCATCAATGATTTCATAGAAGACCCATCAATAGGCAATAGAGGTAGAAAAAGAGTTGGAGTTGTAGCGCTGGTGTATTCAACCCACATTAAAGTAGCTTTCTTGTGATTCCTAGGTTTTAGGTTCTCTCTCTATAGATATATATAAGCATATGTATATGTTTGAGTAAAATAGATATCTGTAATCTAAGTTAGTTTACATGTATTACAACAAATGCTATTGAAAATTTTAGTAATGCTCTAAAAACAACGAATGTTATCTGTAATTTGAAAATTTTAGTAATTTTAGTAATGCTCTGTAATTTTTGCAAGTTATATGCAATATCTTTGAATGTAAGTAATACAGTTGTTATTATCTATTAGAACACTGGGGATTTGGATGTATATGTACAATAAAGTAAGTTTAATCTGTGAAGGGTCAAAAAGTATTCACAGTGGATTGTTTTTGGAGCTACCTAGTTGTGGAATTGAATTGAAGATGGCTTTGAGTGATTTTAGGTTCCAGGAAATTTTCTCGGTGTGAGAATTTTTTTTTTCTTTTCTCTAATTTTTTTGGGTTTTAGGATGGTGGCTATATATATATATATATATATCTATTTTTTCTGCTCTTTTTTTTTTTTTTTTTTGTTGTTGTTATTCTTTAATTTTTGAGGGTTTTAAGAAATGGGGATTGTCAAGATTGTAGTTGTTGTTGTTTGGTATGAAGTTGTTAGCTTTATTTACTTTTGATTGAGTTTATTGTTAATTTTGTTGTTTGGTTGAAGTTGTTAGCTTTGTGAAATAGGAAAGATGCCGGAGAGAAAAGTCTAAGAGAGAGAGAGAATACATTGTGTTTTATTTATCTATTTTTTTGGCTGTGGGTGTGTTTCACAGTGCTGTGTGAGAGAGAGAAGATAAATTAGGTTTTATCTCATGTAACTCAACTCATGGTGTGTTTCAAGACATTTGAGGGTATTATGGGCATTTCAGTATTTATTTTTGATGACATTAACAGTTTCGGTTAGTTGGGTGAACGACATTAAAAAAAATGAGGAAATCTTGATATTGTCAGTTAAAGTAGGGAATGTTTCTGTAATTATTAAAATCACAAGAGAGATCTCTGTATTTGTCAAAAATCTCAAGGGAAGTAAGTGTAATTTACCCTTTATTTTTATAATTACATTGAAACACAGTTTTGGGAAAAGGTGAAAGTTTTCCAATCTGATAGTATGGGTGAATTTGGGGATAACAGGTTTGAATCATTTTTACTTAGTAAGGGTGTTATTCATCAATTATCTTGTCCTAAGATGCCCGAGCAGAATGGTTTAGTTAAATGAAACCACAGGGATGTAACTGAACTGGGTTTAACAATATTGTTTCATGGCGGTGTACCAAAGCGCTTTTGGAATAGTGGTTTGGCTCATAAATCAATTGCCTTCTTGTATACTTGGTTGAAAATGTCCATTTGAATTATTGTTGGTAAGACAACCAGATTATAGTTGCCTCCATACCTTTGGATGTAGATGATTTCCATACCTTCGTGACTATGCCAAAAATAAGTTTGATCCACAATCGTTACCTTGTGTCTTCCTTGGTTATAGTCATAATCACAAAGGTTATTATTTTTATCACCCGCTTACAGGTCGTGTGTACATTTCTAGACATGTGGTTTTTGATGAAATCAAATTTCGATTCCGTGATCCTGATAGTCTATTTTCTCTTCCTAATTTTAATGAGGAAATTACTTCATTTGTTGAGTGGTTTGCAGGACCATTGGAACCATTACCACCAGCTCAACCCATTATAGATGCACCACCAGTGGGGGAGGAATCTCCATCTTCATCTACATTGTCTTGCCTTCACCACAATGATCTTAGGGACTCAAATGCTTTTGCAATTGGAAGAGATCCATTAATGGATCATAATGGAGTCACTTCAAATGATCAATTGGAGCATAATCTAACAACGTCTGCATCATCACCAGTGACATATCATCATGCACAAATACCATTTTCTACTTCCAACCAAGAAGATGTTTGTGACGACCCGACCACGTATAGTAATTAGCACTTAATTAATTAAGGAGATTTGAATTTTAATTGCCCATTATTCTAATTTAATTTGGGATTTATAAGAATTATTTAGTTTGATTCGTATATGATTCTAATGAGAATTTATTTTGGAATTAGAAATTGAAAGCCTACATGGCTCAAGAGAGTATAATTAGTGAATTGAATTATTTTAATTTCAAGTATCGGACCGTATGAGAGTCTAATTAAATATTCGATTCTGATTTGTAAAATTGAGATTTGATTAATTGAGTCCGAATTGGAGATAATTAAGTTATGAGAATTGGGAATTAAGGTTATTATGAATTAAATCTATTTATGGGGTATGTAATTTATTGGCAAAGATTTTGAAGTTTAATATGAAATTGAAGACCTTTATAATTTAAGAAACTAAAATTGAGGATGAAAATAAGTTTAATTTAATATTTGGAGCCTTTTGGGAATTTGATTAAAAATTAGATTCAGAATGATAAATTTTAATATAATTAATTGGGCTCTAAAGAAAGTCAAATTAGACGAATTAAATTACGTGGGATTTATAATGTTATGATTAATTTAATTATGTATTAATCAAGATTTATTAAGAATAAGTGTTATTTAATTAAATTAATCTTAATCATAAATTAAATTGTAGAATGATTTAGAGTTTGAGGACATATATGGGTGTGTGCGCTGAGAAGTATGTGTGTGTGCAGAGAAATCTGTGTGTGTGCACGCGTGCCTGTGTGGGTCAAGAGATAAAGGTGTGTATATATGTATTATGTTGAGGGATGGCCTTTAATTCCTTTGCTGGAAGAAAGAAGAAAAAGGAAAGGGAGAGAGAAGAAAACTGAGAGAGAGAGAGAGAGAGAGAGAGAGAGAGAGAGAGGTGCTGGAAAAATGCAACTAAAGAACCCAAGTATGGAAGAAGAACAAGAAAACTAAGGGGAAATCACTTCTAATTTCTGAATTTGGAGTCTTAGGTAAGAATTCTAAGTCTAAATTTCGTAGATAAACCTCCATGCATCATGAATTAAGAAAGTTATGGATTTAATCTCATGGATTTTGTAAAAAATAAGGTTTAAAGTAAGAAATATAGTTATGGAAATTAATTTAGAAAATTAATTGTTTTTGGTTTGATTTTGTAGTATTTTCTTATAAAACTTGAGATTGAGAAGGATTTGAGATTCTATTCATGGAATTAGAAAGAAATTGGATTCTAAACATGAAATGGGTTACATGCATGTTTATGGTTATGGAAATGATTGTAAGAACTCTTCAAATTGAGCTTGGGTTTGGAAACCTTGATATGTATGAGATGTATATTTGCATGCACCATGAGTTTTGAAAGGATTTGAGCCATGCAAGTTTATTATATATTTGATTTTGAAGAAAATTTTTTGAAAACATTGAGTTCATGAAAATGGTTTAATCATAGAGTTAAATGAGGTTTTGATTTTGTTTTGAAACCTAAAAATTGGTTTGATTTTAATCTCTAACCCATGCATGTAATGTAATTTAAGAGTTTTATTTAATTTAAACATGCTATGGAACATATTAAATTAGTTAGTTTTGTTTGAATTACATATATGCAATGTTTGCTAGGAAAATTGACAAGAAAATGAAGAATTGGAGCTAAGATCAAGTTTATGAAGTTTAATTAGAAATTAATTATTTTGGATTTGATTTTAGAAGTTGTAATTAAATTAAGCTCCATAAATTATATACAATTTTATTGTGCATTTGATTTTGAAAATGAATTTTAGAATCATGAGTTCATAAGTTTTGATTTAAATATTGTGTTTCAAGATTTTGAGCAAATAATTTATAAATAAATAAATGTTTATGTTTTCTAAAGTATCTTCAAAGTTTTGATCAAGATTAGTGTGAGTTTAAAGATTAAAAATGCATTGGGAAGCTATTTTTGAGAAATTTAGAATTCTGGAATTTAACAAACCGCTCGAGCGGGATAACTACCACTCGAGCGCACATTGAAGGCTTCCAATATTTTTGTAGTCTTTTACAAACCGCTTGAGCGACTAAAGGTTCGCTTGAGCGAACAACTATTTTTAACATGTTTTGAAAAATCATACTTTGTTCATATTTTCATTCTCATCTCTCCCCAAGCATTCTAGACTTGATTTATGCCTCAATAAAGATTAATAAGCTAATAATCAACATTAATTAGTTGATTAAAGAATAAGTCATTGGCTTAGTAGTAATTGATTAAGAAGCCAAGTAAGAAATTGGTTTATTCAGAAAATAATGATTTAGTAATGAAAGAATATGTAAAATGAGAACCCAATTCATTTGAATAAAGAAAGAATATGCGTAATAGACCTTCAGATTATTTAGACAGAAGACAAGAGAAGTCAAGTTTGATAAAGGAAATGATTTGTGTTTCAATGTGTATATGTTATGTGTTTGTGTAAGTCACGCGCTATCGTCTGTTCTATTCCTGGAGCTGTCTGTGAGTAATAACTCTATAAAGCTACGTTTAACTTTAAGTATTTTCTGAATGACTTAACATGATCTGTTTCCTGAAATGTTATTTTCTGTGTGAATGAATGATAGTCCAAATTTTTGAAATATATTTGTGGTACCTTTAGCAAAGGCCCTCGCCTAGGGAAAATAATACTGTGGCTTATGGTTATGAGAACCTTGCCCGGCAGAAACAATACCATGGCATAAGGCCCTCACCCGAGGGAAACAATACCGTGGAATAAGGCCCTCGCCTCGGGGAAACAATACCGTGGCCTGCGTAAGTTATATGAAACCTGGTACCGGAGGTTCAATTATGGAACTTGTTATGAATAACTAATATGATTTGTTAACGCGAATGGATGTACCACACATGATTTGAATATCAATATGAATATGACTCTGTTTTTTATACGAATACGAATATGACTATGTTTCTAATTTGATAAGGGATTTGAAATTTGATTTCTGAATTTGTTATGGACATCATTCATTAAAATCTTTACTTTGTTATTATTCACTGGGCTCCAGCTCACTGTTTATATTTTGTATGTAGGTGATCAAGCGTGTGACCAAGTCTAGAGCTTTTACTTGGACTTCGTTTTGTCAGCCAACCTATGTACCTCCCATGGAGGTTCCGGATATGTCAAGTGGTTATGGCTATGTGCATAAAGTTCAAGTTTTATTTTCTTGTTTTGGTTTAACAAGTGTTTTTGTTTATTCTGTATTTAGGGTTAAGTCTCTTTTTGTCTAGCCTATATATATGATGATGTATAAATGTATGTATATAAAGTTTAAAATTTTATGTCTCATATAAGTCTGCACAGCTCAATGGACGTTGTATATTTGTTATTTTCTTCTGCTAGCTCCTAACATTATGTTAATCTATCTCAGAGGCCTTCGGTAATCCCAGAATTACTGGCCGGTTACGATGCTAAACCTATAGGGGCGGGTTTGGGTCGTGACAGCGTTGCTCTAGTACAAAATTGTACTAAGAAAACTGATCCACCTCTATGATTGATGCTTCTACCACACACGAGTGCATCATTTATCCCAATTCAAGCATGTCGGAAGATTCGCCCAACATGCCTTGTGAACATACTCGAGAACAATTTAATGAACAAACTAGTGACCCTTTTGTTCATTGATGATGGATCAACATCATCCCCCTTAGTTCATATAATGATTACTAGAAACAAAGCTGGAATTCATAAACCCAATCCCAAGTATTCTTCTTTGGATTACACATTTGTTACTAAAAGAATTCCTACCGAGCCAAAATTAGTAAAGTCGGCAATGAAGCACCCTGGTTGGTTAGGTTGGTTTGCTGCAATGAAGGAAGAAATCTTTGCACTACATGCCAATGACACATGGGAATTGATTCCCTGATCATTTACCATGAATATAATAAGGTGTAAGTGGGTCTACAAGACAAAATTACATGTAGATGGATCTCTAGAAAAACTGAAAGCACATTTGGTGGCCAAAGGATTTAATCAAATTTTGCGAACAGACTTCATGGAGATCTTCTCACCTATTATTAAGCCAGTAACTATTCACACAATTTTGAGTGTGGCTCTTGTCCACCATTGGGATATAAGGCAACTCAATGTGAAAAATGCCTTTTTGCATGGATATCTTAATGAACTAGTTTACATGGACCAACCACTTGGCTTTCAAGACCCACAAAAGTTACACCATGTGTGTAAATTAAAATGTGCCCTATACGATTTGCGCCAATCCCCTTGTGCCTGGCTTGATTGTTTCAGTGCCTTTCTTCTTTCCATTGGTTTCTTTTGCAGTATTTTTAATTCCCTGCTCTTTATCTGTCGTCACTTCCATGGCACAATATTATTGTTGTTAAAGTTGATGATATAATTTTGACAGGCAGTAATCTCACCCTTCTTAATTAGTTGTTCACCGACTTAGTCAAAAATTTGCAATGAAGGAGCTTGGGTATCTTTACTACTTCCTTGGAGTAGAAGTGACACAATTCTCTACTGGGCTCTTTTTACATCAAGCTAAATATGCTTATGAGCTTCTTGAGCATGCCCAAATGAAAGATTGTCGCCCAGTAACGACTCCAATGATTAGCAAATTTTGGTCTACTTCCACCAGTGATGCACTTTTTGAAATCCCACAATTTTTTCGGAGTATCATTGGTGGTCTTCAAAATTTTACCTTTATACGACCCGGCATCTCTTAAGTGTCAATTATGTATCTCAATTCATGCATAATCCCACCAATTTTCATTTTCAATTGGTTAAACGCATTTTATGGTATGTTCAAGGTAGCATTACTCATGGGATTCACCTTCTCTCTAACATCACTATGGTCTTATATGGTTACTCTAATGCGGATTGGGCTGGTTGTCCTCTAACAAGGCGATCAACAACTTGTTTTTGCACATTTTTCAGTGGAAATTGCATCTCTTGGAGTTCAAAGAAGCAACCCACAGTAGCAAGGTCACGTATTGAATCGGAGTATCATGCTCTTACCTCTACAACTGTAGAGATCACTTGGTTGGTTATCTTATTTACTTCGTGATATCGGTCTTTTGCATATACCACCACCTATACTTTTTTGTGACATCATATCTGCTTTACATATGACTATAAACCCAGTGTTCCATGCACGTACAAAACACATCGAAATTGATTCTCATTTCGTACGTGAAAAGGCCGTAGCTGGTGATCTCATTACTTAGTTTGTTTCTTCAGAGAATCAAGTTGTTGACATATTTACGAAGGCCCTCTCATATCAGCCATTTCAGAAGTTATGTGTCAAATTGGGTCTCTGGCCTCCTTTCTATCCCAGTTTGAGGGGGAGTATTGAAGGAAAAATACTAGTCACTCCAATTGGTAAGAAGAAACAGGGACTAAAAGGCAAGATTCAAGGGATTATGTTCTAGAAGATTCACAAGACAACTAGTAGAATATTTTCTCTATATAATTATAGATTTCTATAAAGGCTATAGTTATGCCTTATCTTCCTCTGTTTTTCATACATAGTTGTGAAGCTTGCATTACCTTATTTACCAAACCCTAACCATAACCACCACTCATGTCACTGCCCTCTCTCCTACCTCTCTTTTCCTTCAGTCGTTGCCTCTCATCTCCTTCCATCGCTACCCCTCTCATCTGCTTCCTCTTTCTTTTTTTTCTCCACCCCGAGCTCCTTAATTGTTCTCTACCTCCGGCTGCCCTCACCAACCCCAACCACCATGATCTTCATTATCACTCAAAATTACAAGTCTTAATCTTGCAACGCACCACCTCCATAACCCCACCGATTGCTACCCCCAACTTGCAACAAGAGAGAGAAATTGAGATCCATAGTTGCGTGGGCATGCACGAGAGAGAGATATCAATCTAGAGTTTCAAGAACGGAGAAGAATGAGGGGGTGGGAAGGTGTAAGAAAGTGGCGTCAGGGAGGATACGAAGAGGCAATAGGGGTCGCGTCGGGGAGAATACGAAGAAGCAACGGGAACGACACCTAAGTTGGAGGTGCGACAATGGCTGCAGTTGAGCGATGGATGGTGGTAGGGTGTATGTGTGTAATGAGAAATTAAGGTTGTCCAAAATTGTAATTTGATTGAGAGACAAAATTGTAATAAAAGAAATTGAAAGATGGTAAGTAGTGAGAAAATGAGGGAAAATTCTATTTCCACACACTACTTCATCTTTTTCCATATCTTTTCTCAATACACACACTAAATAAATTTAAATTATCAATTTTCACTTAATACACATCCTACTATACCAAAAATACTCTTACCATCTTCATCCTCCAAACCCTAACCCTAACAAGCTACCACCGCTGTTGCTGCCATTGGGGGCACCACTTCCCCTCCGGCATTGTGAGACATGTAGATGCAAACTAGGCAAAACACGTTGTTCCTAAGATGAACCACAAACCCCACAATCGACTTTGAAGCAGTGACTGTATTAGTTACATGATTCAACCCAAATAGTGGGACTGTAACCAAACTATCATCATTTAGAAGAGTATCATCATCAAATGTTTCAGCTTCTTCTCCAGTCTCTTGTCCTTCATCATCATTTCCTGCAGTCAAATCATACGCATACACCTTCATGATATTTCCAGGTTGATCAAAGACAGTTTGATACAACAGATAGTCTATAACCTTAGCCTCAAAGAACCATGGGCCTACACTTAAATTATGAAGTATCATATCATCTGATCCAGCACTGGCAGCGCCACTACTGTTACCGGTGCCACCATCGTGACCTCAACCCTCTCTCATTGATATCGATCCCTCTCTCTCTCCCTCTTATAGTCACGAAGGGGGCAAAAAGTGGAGGCGGCGGCGATTCGTTTGGCGGCGGTGACTCATTTGGCAGCGGGAAGAGACGAAGGCAAAGGAAGATCGCAGTGGTGGGCAATGAAGGCGGATGGAGATTGCAGTGGTGCGCCGATCTTTTTCTCAGGCAAAGGGGGGTCGTAATGGTAGGAAAGAGGCGACGGGAAGAGTGGAGGAGGGAAGATGCGGCGACCATGGATGGTGATAGTGGAAATTGATGGTTTGAGAGAATTAGAGTTAGAGTTTGGGTTTTGGGAAAAGAGATATTTTGATAATTTTATTTTAGGACAAAAATATAATTAAAAAAATCATTAAATGTGTAGAAAGAGAGGAAGTAGTGTGTGGAAATAGAATTTCCTGAAAATGAGTGGTGTGCAAATAGAATTACCAATAAATTTAAAGATAAATTACAAATACACCCTTGGCATAATTATAGAACATGGCAACGAAAGGCACTACTTTACTTATGTTATATATGATATAAGACCATTTAGTGTTCATTTAAAAAGTGACTTATTTATTATTACGACTTATTTAGTGATTTTTTAATTTTTTTGGCTAAACTACAAAGTGAAAGTATAAAAAGCGTTTGGGAATGAATTTTTATTTATTTATTTTTTATTAAAAAAAGCCCGTGTAAAAAAAAAAAACAATGAAAATAAGTCTTTAAATTTTTAACTAAAATGTTGATACGCCAAACAAAAAAAGTAGTAAGATTTTAGCACATAAGAAATAAAATGGAAAATTCTATTTGAACCCAAAATATGTGTTAATATGCTCAATTTAAATTCGTAAATTTAAATTCTTATTATATCTTAATATAAATTTACTAATAAGGGCAACACATATTAAACTCTAAAATAAATTTTTTTTTTTCCTCATGGTACACTCTAATTAGTTATTTCTATTCAAATCTCTGTATCTTCTTTCTCAAAAATCAAAGTTATTTCTTTTTCTTTTTCTTCTTCTTCTTCTTCTTCTTCTTCTTCCTACTAAAACTCCTATCGACCCTACCAAAACTCACTATTATCATCAATATCATTATTTTTATTATTTTGAAACCCTAAACCCTAGAAGAAAGTTTGAACAAAATCAAATAATGGATGAGAGTAATAATCAAAATAATTTTTTGAAGTAACCCATCAAAAAAGAAATAAGTATTCATATAAAGGGATTTCACAGTTTTTATAGAGCACCATCAGTCATTTCCTATATCATTTTTTTGACTAAAATTAAAATTTCTAAGGACTCCCAAAATAATTTTTGTAAAGCACCATCATTATTTTTTATTTACACCCAATTTCTGTGCACCATGAAAATTTCTAAGTACCATGAAATTTTACGGACCCAATTTCTTACGCACCATGAACATTTTTAAGTACTCCCAAAATAATTTTTGTGAAGAACCATTATTATTTTTTATTTACACTCAATTTCTGTAGAAATTTTAATTTTTAGTCAAAAAAAGATATAAAAAATAATTGGTTGTAGTCTACAAAAATTGTGAAATCCCTTTATATAAATACTTATCTCATTTTTGATGGGTTGCTTCAAAAAACTATCTTGATTATTACTCTTATTTATTATTTGATTTTGTTTAAACTTTCTTCTAGGGTTTAGGGTTTCAAAATAATAAAAAATAATAGTTTTGATGATGATGGTGAGTTTTGGTAGGGTGGATTGGAGTTTTAGAAGAAGAAGAAGAAGAAGAAATAATTTTGATCTCTTGAGAAAAAAGATACAGAGATTTAAATAGAAATAACTAATTAAGATGTACCATGAAGAAAAAAAAAATTTAAGATTTAATATGTGTTATCCTTATTAATAAATTTATATTAAAATATAATAAGAATTAAAATTTATAAATTTAAATTAGGCGTAGACATATTTTAGATTTAAATAGAATCCCCCAAATAAAATGTTATGATGGATTTCAGTGGCGTGGTCCTCATTCAGCAATGCGATCAACCTCCATTCCGAAAATAAAAGCCCACCTAAACTAGGCATGCATGAAGTCACACACCCCTTGTCACACCTAGCAAAAAAAGCACATCTAGCAAAAAAAAAGCACCCCATATTAATGAACGGGACCGAACCTAGAATTCTAATATAAGGGGCCAACATATATATTGATAAAAATTTTAAAAAGAAATTATAACTTATAACATCGATTTTTAATGATATAAAATGTGAAAAATATCATAAGAATATATAAATAAAATATTTTCTTATATTCATGTTAAATTACAAAAAAAAAAAAATAAAAAAAAATGCAAGACAACCTATGAACCCAAGTTATGAGATTTTTTTTGGGAGGTTATAATTTGTCCAAATTATTAAATTTTATAGTTTCATAGATATAAATATAGATGTGTGGGCTATGCAACAACTTAATATTTTTTACGAGGCGAATCAATATAATTTAAAAATAACTAATAGTTAATATTATTGTATAAAGAGGGTTTTTGAAATCATAAAAGGAGGGTGATAGCTCCTTTGGGTCTATCCTTTATAATGAAATAATAATCACCCTGTTTTGTTTTGAATTTTTAAAAACAGTTTTTAAATTTTCAATTCGTATTTTTATATTTTTAATGATTGTTTTTAATATCATTTTTTTTTAATTTTTAGATTCACTTTAATCTTAATATACATAAAAAGTAAAAAATTTTACAAGAATCCTTAAAAAATTTATTAAATATAACAAAATACAAAAATGTATTAAATTATTTATTTATTTTTTTTGTATTTTTTATATTTGGTAATTTTTTTAATTTTTTTCCACAAATATTATACTTTTTAAACGTATTTATATTAAGTGTATCTTAAAAAATTAAAAAATTATATAAAATATTAAAAAATTTATTAAAAATAAAAAAATATAAAAAATAAAAAATTTAATTTTCTAGAACCAAAAACTAGAAATGGCATTGTAATGGTGCCTTTGTACAAGCACAATAGCAAGAAAGTTTTCCTTCAACTTTAATCTTGACTTTCAGTCCCTACAAACTCTGATCTGTTGCGACAGTAAGAACTAATTTCTGGGTCTGGACTGTCTCCCGTCCAGATTTAGGATAGTTCAGTTCAATTCGGCTCATTAGATTCACTTTTGAGTCTTTTTCGATAATATGAACCGTTCACATTTTAGGATTTGTTAAGTACATTATTTCTGTAAATAATCACGTTGATTGGATAACGGATAATATATATTCGGATCACCTTTATTTGAAAAAAAAACGATCAGAAAATTAACGGTTTTAAAAAAATTATTTGAATACATAGTATCTGTTATCCGATCAACGTAATTTTTTTATAGGGATAATATACTTAACAAATCTTAAAATGTGAATAGTTTGAATTATTAAAAAAGGACCAAAAAATAAACCCAATGAATTTGACTAGATCATCCAGTTCAGATGATGAATTGAAACCAAGCCACTGCCTTTCTGAAACATTCAGTACTGAAAGAAAGTGTTGTTTGCCTCCTTACTTCCTAGTTTAAAGGCAAAAGGATATGGCACCATTAGTTCTCCAGAAATAAAGCCATTGTTAACGTTTCTGATTCTCTTGTCTTCATCAACTTACCCATACCGTACCCCATCACAAGAATATTGGATATATAACCCTACTGATCTTGTTTGGAATTATGTTATTTTAGTAATTTTTTTAATTTTTTAATTAAAATATGAGGTAAAAGAAATTAATATATTTGAGATGATTTTTAACTTTTTAAGAAAAGATATGTAAAAAGTAAAGAAAAAAATAAATCTTAAACTTTTTTGTATATGTTATTAAAAGATTGAGTTGTCAAACAAGGCCTTAGTACCCAATAGTGAATCTGTGTTTCTACTAACTCTCTCTCTCTCTCTCTGTGTAGGATAGTATTAGGATGAACAAGAGTAACAGAGTTTGAGGGAGCCAAGAAAATAGAGATTGTGCATTATTTTTCATGGTTTTACTCATAATATCATCCATACTGATATTTCCTTACTATATGCTGTTAGGAATCCAGTGGCTGTGTGTATGCGTAAATAAATGTATAAATAAAAAAACAATAAAATAAAAATGAATAATCCAAAAAATAATTATATAAATTAAATTCCGAATCAATTGCTTATAGAAATTATAAGTTGAGGTTTGTATTGGACACAATCTCCTTAACATAAATTTCGCCCTCGCTTCGGTACTACGAGATTTGACGGCGTCTATTTCCCAATATGCAGCAACTACTACTTGATTTGCAGCACTACAAAATTAAGTCTGGCGAACAAAACAATACTGTAACTCTCTTTTTCTTTTCCTAGAAACTGAATGGTAGACAGATGCAGGAGCACAGGAGGACGAACAGAAGAAGAAAAGGAAAAAATGTTTGAAAAATTAGATGAAATGAATTGCTGGAATGGTAGGCTATTTATAGCCTACCATGCACCTGTTCGGGTTGGACTTAGTGGTTGTTCGAACATAGTCGGAAAGGTGCAACCAAAACAGCACTGGTTTGGAATGGAGGCAACTTCGAATTTGAAATTTTGGCGCAAATTTTGAATTATTTCCATAAGGAAAAAAATGTTCCCGCAAGAATTTTTGATGCCAAAATAATTTAATTCATAAAACGGTTTTACCAAAGTCGGTTTATAAAACGGCTTTGGCAATGTCGTTTTATAATATAGTTTTACAAAAATCGTCTTCATAAATTTTTTTTTTTGTGGTTTTGTTTTTTTTGTGTGTGTGTGTGTGTGTGTTGTGTTGGGTTAAAAAGTGATACACAATTCGAAACACATCCACACACTCCTAAACACACCCACACACTCTGCAGTTCAACGAAGAACAACGAAGAGAGAGACGTGAGCAGAGGATGCCAAGAAGACGAAGTCCACCGCAAGAGTTGTTACAAGAACGAAGAAGAGAAAGACCTCCAAACATCCTCGCACCTCTCTTTTCCATCATTGACATTGAGGTTTGTTTGGGATAAATTAGGGTTTTAATTTTTGATTGGGAAATTTCAAGTTCAAAATTAGATTTGTTTGGGACTGTAGACATTGACAGCAGATTGTGTTTATGCTGTAATGTCTGAGATTGTAGTTGTACTGTACCCTGTCCCTCATCCCCTGAACCCCAAGCAATGGTTGTTTTGGACTAAGATAGGTGTTATGGTTCTTCTGGTGTAGTAGAAAGTTTATCCTGTGACTGTCCTGTATTGGTCCCCCTATTGGACGACCGACTTTGCCTTTTATTTCAGCCCCCAAATTCTATTTTGAAAGCACCCAATCCTTCCCAGAACTGCCGTGTCAGCTAACCATCTACTTGTCTTTGAGATTGTTTTTTTAGCCCCCAAATGATGTTTTTTGTGAACCCTCCATTGCTTGACTTCCCATTACTGTGGTCTTCATTCTGACTAGACTTCTAAGAATTGAATGGTGACTCTTATTACTGTCCTGATGGAGAGGGGCAGTGAAGGGAAGTTTTTGATGGAGCTGCCCATTCACATTTGCTGTGCCTTTATTGTGGGCACTTCGTCTGTTTGAACTTTATTAGTCCCTCAACTGGACCAACTACTTGGCTTTGAGCTTGTTTCTCCATCCCCCAAGTTCAGTTTTCTGTCAATCCCCCATTCCTTACCAGAGTCGTCATCCTCATTAGACATCCCAGAATTGAATGGTGACTGTATCTTCTTGAGTTTTAGAGATTGAAATTTTGTACCCCGACCATCACTAGTTGAAGAAGCCTAGTTAAGGGAACCTTTTGACTGAGCTACCTATTCTGTTTTCTGTGCCATTGAAGAGGGCACGTCATCTGTCTGAATTGCATTACCCCCCCCAACTGGACCAACCAATTGGCTTTGAGATTGTTTTTCCAACTCCCAAATTCTGTTTTCTGCCAACCCCCTATTCCTGTCCATCAGTGTGGTCATCATTCTTACTTGACTTCTTCCAGGAATCACCTGGTGAATCTTTTTGCCATCTTGTCTACGATTGTAATTTAACTTTACTCTGGCCCTCTTCACTTGAAGAACCCCAACCCCCTTTACTAGACCCCCAACCATTTGCCTTTGACGTCATGTCGTCTCCCAAATTCTGTTTTTTGTCAACAGCCCACTCCTTGCTACCATTGGACTCAGTGTTTTTATTACAACTCCAGATATTAGCAGGTGACTCATTGTCATGCTCGGTTTGAGATTGTATTTCAACTTTACTCCCCTCAGTATTGGAAGAACCCCAAGCAACATAAGTTTGTAACTGTTACTTATTCTACATATTCTAACTGTACTATATGAGCCCCCAACAACCTGGTTTGGACACTGTAGGCCCTGACCCCCAATTATCTATTCTAGCCACATGTCAACTAGGTTACGAGCTTGCAGAACAGGTTCATCTGACACTATGAACGGAAGTCACGGTTGTGAAGGAGTAATGTCTTATTGAAGTTGCACGAGTTTTTACAAAGTTTATGTGTTAATGTAATTGTCAACGTCTTTTGATTTGTTTAAGCAATTATGGCAGTCTCAATGAAGGTGCTTTTTAAATAGTGAACAATGTTTGACAATTGTAATAGTGTAGACGAGTAGATTGGATTGTCGAATTTCTTGTGGTTGGCTTGCTTATATTCTCTACGCTATATGATTATAAGTAAGGTGTTTGTATTTCTATATTTAATTCTTGTCGCCTACTGTTGAAGAACTTTAATATTAAATACTTGACGCAGCTATTGGTTGAATTGTGTTCGTGTTGGTTAAAACTTGTATCCGTTAATATTTTTTGCTACATTTTGGCCAACAAGGAGTGAAATGTCACTCCATAGTTTCTAGTGTTGCTCTAAAACCATGAAAAATAATTGTTTCTTCTTATTTGAACCTTTTATTTTTTTCTTGGCAATGACAAGCACTTAGGTTTTGAACGATAGGCTGATTGTTGTCGGTTTGGATTAATGTGATTTTTAGTTTCAAGTATTGCTCTAAAACCATGCAATTATGAACTCTTGTTAAAAGTGTAAATGACACTAAAATACTTTTAGATTTAGAAATAATATGCACTCAATTATCAATTATTTCGTAAGTAACGTACGTTCTTTTGATTACAACACTTACCCTATTTTTATCAATAAATTGGTAGTCATGAATAACGAAAATTATTATATTGAAATACATAGCTTGTGTTTGGTTTAGTGGTGGAATTATGTTTTCAGTGTGGAGTTATGATTTCAGTGTCAAATTGTGACTTCAGGTATCAATAAGGGAAAATTTCTTTGCTTAACAGTTTTGAAAAGAGTTTTGCAAAGTATTTTGAAATTAATTTTTAAAGGAGTATTTCAATTTGTAATCTTCAATAGAGGCTTTAGTTTTGAAAAGAATTTTGAGTTGTATGTTGAGTTTTGAGTTGTTCAATTTGGAGTTGTAGTTGAAAGTCTTTCGATTTACTTTTTTGAAATAGGACAAGATGTTTGAAATGAAAATTTCAATTTTCGCAATTTTGTAATATTTATAAAAATACAGGAAAAAGATGGTCCTGAAATATAGTGCACATTAACATAAATAATGAAATAAGAAAAAAAAGAAAAATTATAAAACTTGGAAAAAAATAAATCAAAATTGTTTTACAAGACTACTGAAAAGTCAAAATACAATTGAAAACTGATAACCAAACAAATTTGGTTATTTTTAAGGTTTATGTTAATTTGAAAGCTTCATTTGTAATTGAGTTGTACTTAATGAATTGGAAGTTTTACCTGTAATTGAGTTAAACCTATTGTTGGATGCATTGTTTTTTATTTTGGTTATGACATGAAAATATAAATTACAATCTTGGGAAAGATGGAAAGTTGTCAAATGTTGTGTGTAGGGAAGTAAAAAATGTGAACTCCATGTCTTTCAAAAGAACGCAGGGCATGGAAATAGCTATAAGTTAACTTTTAAAGTTTTAACAATGTAATTGATTGTCAAATTGATGCATGAGTTTGTTGTAATTGTTGGGATTACATTGTTAATATGCATATTTTTGATGATGTATGTTGAGAATGATGATGCTTAACATAGGGAATTTGTCTATTGTCAATACTATTATACTTTGATTACAATGACGATAAATGTTATGCATTGTCATAGGAAATGGCAGCATACTACGTTGTGTTTGTGGGGAGGGCACCGGGCATTTACACAAGTTGGGCAGTCTGCAGCCAAGAAGTTGACCGATTTGCAGGAGCTGTATTCCAAAGGTATAACTTGTTTAATGAGGGGCACAATGAATAGATTAATTATAGGAATAGATGCGTACATGGTCAGGCCGGGGAAACACAATGTCGAAGTGTAGTTGATGAAGTGGATGGTAACGAAGAGGAACATTTAGTAAACTACACATGTGCTAATTTCAATGGTATTAGGATACAAAAATCTTGTGGGTCCATTATAGCGTACTATTTTTTCTTTTCCCTTGGTGTTATGGTTACTTTTGTTGTAGCAGGTATTATGAAATTTTTCTGATGTATTTTGTATATACCAACGGTAGTTTTTTCTATTTTTTGCTCTGTCATGTAACTAGTATATAATTTGGTGTAGGATTACGGACAGGTACTTGTGTAATGAAAATTTTGGGTTGGAGTTGATGTTATTGTGATTGAATTGGTTTCGCTTATGTTATAAGAATGATATTGTGCAATGAATGAATGAATGAATCAATAGAAAGGGTATTTGTTTATTCAATGAATAATGGTTACATTTTTGGGTTATCACGGTTGAAAAGATGAACAAGTTAAGAAAACATGTATTTCCCCTACAATAAATGTTGTCAACATTTTTCTAATAAAACTTAAAACAAAATATACAATGTTACAAATTACTAAATATTGTACGGTTATGAAAACAACATAACTAAACTTGCAAATGTAATAGTTTTAGTTACATAGGTAGTTGACACATAAGTCTCCTACAAAAATACGCTGTGGACACCCTGAACTATTTGCTCACAATACATAAACATGAAGCTATGATTACAACACTTAACAGTTACATAGACAAATAGTAGGCATAAAATGCGACAAACTCATTACCAAAAGACTTAGTTTAACACACACACTACATAAGTATGCATAACCTAATATACTTTAATACAAACATAAACACCTAATTCGCGCTTAAATTGACAAGCTCAGAGTCTGAATAATCCGAAAGGTTAGGGTCAGAGACAAGTGTAGGATCCTCCATGATAGCTTTGATAGCCGTAGTATTTGGTTCTGTTTCGTTCTTCTCGGCATCCTTCTTAACTATATATAGTTGCAATTCGCGGGCTAACCTACAGCGCATTTGAGAAATCTCACGTTGTAGTCTTTCACATAGTTGATCAACATTATCAGGATCTTCCTTTTGGATGTCAACAGAACGTGCTTTCGGTACCTTTAGTCGATTTTGTTGACTTAAGGTTTCCATTTGTACTCGCTTTATAAATAGTGCGGGCCACTTGAGAAGAGCAGCGTCTGCTAAACCATATCCTGTTTGATTGTCAGATGGATCCATACATGAACCTCCTTAAACTGGATAATACTTGGGCATCATAAAATGTCGCTTCCCAAACCTATCATGATAACCACAAGCATAATCTAAAAGAGGTTCTGTTGCTTCGTCTTCAGCATCGCCACGTCCCCTTCCCCTTCCCTCGCCTCCTCGTCGTGAACTCTCACCTCTTTGGAGGTTCGTACCACCTCTTTGCAAGTTCCTACCACCTCTGCGATTCGCACTCCCTGTCATGAATCGTGTAGCCATGTGAATTTTTTTAAACAAATGAACGATAGTTTTGTAGGCCGAACTAAGTTGTAAGGCTGTGTCTTGACCTACACTCCTTTATATAGTTGTTTATGAACGACATTGGCAAGTGCTTGTATTCATGTCACTTACAAATGATGACATGCCACATACGATGTATTACATCACGACGATGAAAAAGACATTGAACGAAAAAGAAAGAAAATAAATCCCTCTGCACAAAGTCACATGACATGACAATCCCACATATACCAACAAGATATGAGTTGTCACTATAATGAAAATACAAAGAAAATCAAAGCCTGTGCACCAAGTCACAGGACTTGACAATCCATCTGCATATACCGACAAAAGAAGGGCATGGTCGTTGTAAGGTAAATCAGTGAATTCACTTTTGCCATGTGAGTTTGTCAATTTAATAAAAAAGGCATGCTATGATCACTATGCACAAAGTCAATGTTGCCAATTAGTGAAGTGACATGACTTGACAATCTTTCTGCATATAGCGACAAAAGAAGGGCATGAGCACTATGCGCAAAGTCACTGGTACCATGTACTTATTTGTGAATTTAATAAAAAGGGAGAGGGGAGGGGTTGTAGAAATACGACTTTCATGATTGACGAACGTAAGTTACGCGCATGTTCGATGCGACAACTCACTGTCTACTCACTGTAAAAAAGAATAGCCATGTCAATTGAGCTTGTCATTGGGGGATAAGGGGTGTCTGAAAGTATTTTGATTATTTATTAAGTCAGTTAAAGTCACTGCATCACTGACTAATGTGGACAAATAATTGCACAGCATGACAAGTCACTGGATCAAAGAAGCACCATTTTCTTCACAAGTCACTGTATCTTGAAAACACCATGTTCTTACCGCAATATCGTCACTTCGAAGTGAGTAGTCACTGTATCAAAGAAGCACGCATGCGTATGAAGTTAATTGTGCCCATGTGAACTTCACCAAATCGTAGCGGGATTAATTTATTAAGTCTGTTCAAGGTCACTGCATCACTGAGTCATTTTCGACGGATCTTTGCACGACTTGACAAGTCAATGCATGAAAAACTATTCATGAACCATTATAGCATTTTTTTTCTTGTACCGTGATATCGTCACGTGCAAGTGACCATGCACTGTATGAAAAAAGCAAGCTTATGTAGGCATTGTTGTGGTTAACTAACTAATGGAACATTCGTTATTTGAATGTTTTATTCTAAAGCCATGACTATTTGAATGTTTTTATTTCGTTTGCAATTTACTGAGAATCAACTTTCGCATCTTCAATTTGTAATATTTTGGGATAATTTACAACATCAAACGAACAGTGTACCCATTCGAAGATCAATTGTAATAAATTTGTAAATCCTACACACGCCCACTTAACCCAATAGATATGGAAGATTATTTGTTATTTTTGTTTTGTCTTCAACGGCTATTAAATGTTACATATATTTTAATAGACTATTTTAGTTTGGAACATTACAAAAATTCAAATGTAAAATCTTACCAACAAAACAAAATAACAAAACATCAAAATAACAAATTAACATATGGAACATTATTTTAGTAGTTTATTTTGTAATGAAAGAATATTAAATTTAATTTAATATTTGTGCGTTACAATTCTTGTACTTTGAAGATCAGAGCACACTATGATTAGAATTGTATAGAAAACCTTGAATTTAAACCTGAGGAACCGAATTTGTGCTACAAAATTGTATATTAACAAGGGGAGAGCTAATGCTGCGTACGCCAATACTTACAAAAAGGATGGACAAAAATTAGCCCAAGTTTACATACATAAAAAAAGAGGAAAAATATTAACATTTAATTAGGCTTGACACTGACAACAGGAAGTCCCAAAATATATCCCACTGTTCCCAACAGTCGCTTTGCTATGAACCATTGGCTACATTTGCAATCTTCTTCACAAGTAGGAGTCGATATCCGAGTGCAATTTGCATTACGAAAAAGATTATAAATAATTCCTATGTAAACACGTACATACATGGAGTTATGAAACCAAAACAAAAGATTACTTAAAGAAAAAATTACAAAAAAAAATCTAGGGTCAATATTACTTCACAACCATGACCATATTTTTCATACAAAGGCCACCCAACATGAATGTACAGCTCCTGTCAAAAATCTGTGGACAATATTACTTCATAACCAATAAATAGATATTTAGACTTGTAATGGTAATTTTTTTTTTCACCCAACATTTTGGATTCTAGCTAATACATTGAAGTTGTAGGAAAAGAAAAATCTATATTTACAACGATATACACTTGACCAGATCAGGTACACCCTCCTCAATAGAGTAATTCATGCTCAGTGTTTGCGTTGAGGGAAAAAATTAATGAAGAAAGGATGTGAGAAATTTTTAGTTATACATAGAATTTATCTTTCATGAACATGTCATAAATAAATAAAAATATCAAACTATATCAAAAGTAGAAGCGAGAACACCAGAGAAAATGGTTTTGCTTTCATTTACCTTTCTTTATCCTTTTCCTTTACCAATTCCAAGTTCCCAACAAAGCCTTAGGCTCCATTGTATTAATGAAATACAATTAAACACTTGTGATTGTATTGTTACCATCAACAACAAAGTGGAAAAGAAAAATTAACGAGAGGCCACTAAAACTTTGAATTGTAGATACTATTGCCTTTCATATCTATGTATTGTAAATTTTTATCTTATATCCTCCTTCGTCTGATTTTATGATTGAATTTAAAATTTCTTGAATACACCATTTGTAGAATTGTTCATAATTTATGAAAATATTACAAACAACCCCCCCTCCCAATTGAATAGTTCATAATCGATGAAACCTGTAAGTACCATGGTAAAATACTGTCAAATAAAAATCCTTTCTGTAGTACATGTTTCATTTACGATGATGCTATGTAAGAAAATGCATATGGTATCACTTTCATAACGCTTATTTGTAGAATTGCTCATAATAGACAATATAAATATTGAACTTGGGTGCAAAGGAAAAATACCTTCATGACTCTGGTGGCGGTGGAGGAGGCTGCATGTGAAGCATGGATAGAGTCTCAGCAAGTTGCAGAGAAGACTAGCCCATGGCATGCTCAATGTGTCCACATGAAGCCTCCAATGCAGTAAGCTGAGCGTCGGTGGACATCTCTAAGTTAGTTGCACGTGCATCGTATACATCCATCCAGGTGTCTAGGCGATCAAACTGTGCAACCATGGCCTGCTCAAACTAGTCAAGCTGCCCTTGAAACGTAGGACCAACACCATGCTATGCCTCCTCACCAGTAACGACAGTATCCAACTCAGCCTCTTCGTCCATCATATCCGCACCTGCACGACAACCACCCACCCCTAACGTAGTTCCCTTCACATGTGCCTCACTCTATGATACAGTCTTTTTCGTAATAGGTTTGACAGGACACGTAAACTCATCATCTGGAAATGAAGGAACTGCGATAGACGAGAGTATCCTATTCACAAGACACCCATATGGAAGACCTAAGGATTTTTTCCCTTGAAAAACCGAAATAATCTTTTCCACCATCATTTCCAGAAGATCAATAAGGAGACCCCGATCTATACAGTATAGCACATATCCTTGGTCCTGTGAGATGTTGGAACTGTGGGTAGTGACATGAACATTGGCATGGACAACGATGTTCAAAAGGCGAAAGCGAGGAATACACTCATGTTGCTTAATTAGAGTCCTATCAATCCAATTCTGGGGTGTGCCACAAAGTTCAGAAGCCACCATGTCAAAGTCTGCAATTCGTTTGGCAAGGAAGGGAAAGTGACAGTTACGAACTTCAGGAATACCAAGAAATGACCGAATATATTATGTATTGACAAAAATTGGCTTGGAACGGACCCATGTCTTGAATTCAGCACTGATTTGTGTGTTAATTGAGTGCATGTTACAATAGAATTCCCACACCCAACTAAGATTTTGGGGGCTCGAGAACATTAGGACATGATCACTACCCAAGGCATAAAAAACAGATCAAATGGAGATTGACTCGAAGGTATTGGGTTCGACATTATGCTCTAGATGGATAGTCCTAAACTCGTATAACTCTCGAAACAAATTGGCTTTCTCCTTAGAGTGGAATTTCTTATTGTTATAAGAGGTACGGGACACAGTGGCCTTTCAGCGTTTATGAGATTCAGCCATCACTAAAACCCCAACAACAAACATAAATCCACCAAGCAACAAACCACAAAGAACCCCCCCAATTGAGAACCCACGAACATTCATGACAACCCCAAATCCCCAATCACAATCATAAACCAGTAGCATCATTACAAACCATTAAAAAAACAAAACTGAAAATAATAGACAGGTTTAAACGCATCACATCAGAAGGATTTGTATTAGACTACCAATCTGTACATCAAATAGTAGACAGGTTTAAACTCTTAGTGTCGCGCAACTCAGAAAATATTTTTACCGGTATCCACAAACTTATATTTAATTACTTGTAGTCCCTTTCCAACAACTACTAAACTGCATCAAATCAAGTTATCTGCAATTCCACTTGGTTTATAATGACAAACAGAGATGCATTGTTTTTAAACTAAAGTTTTTTTTTTTTTGGTTTTGGGCAAGTAGTCACAAGACACTTGTACTTTTTCAAGGCTGTTACAAACTATTACAAAATTTAAAATGTGAAAGTAAAGGAAGTTTTTAGTAGTATTATATATAAAGTTGGAGCTAATCACGCATGGAATTATTCAAGTGCTAATCATGCATATTATTCAAGTTTTAAACCATCTCTTAGTGCCCATCAGTTGCACTCGTTAGAGGTCACCCTCATTTGAAGTTATGTTAACCTTAGAAACTCTAAAAGGGGTTAAGTTAGTTCAAAACAAATGGCATTCCAAGTTATCCATATAGCCCAACAAACACAAGGAGGAGAATCTTATATATGTAACTGCTGTTATGTTATGGCCACTCTTCTTTCATTTTGTTAATATACTTTTAATTGGGATAGTGAAAAGGCTCTTTCGAGGTTAACCAACGGGTATTACCTCACATGTGGATTGCGAAGGTCACACACATTTTAATTAATCATAATGTTGTATAATGAATGTTTAGGGTTCTCTTCTATTTATAGCATTTGTATGGAGACGTATCCACTACAACACAATTGTAGGAGCCTTAAACCTATTCAACAAATGAGTATTCGCTTTTAGGAATCTCTAATTATTCACAAAAGGCATGTATTTTACTTGCCACAAAAAAGAAAAAAGAGTCCTGAAAAGGAAACTTTATGGCTTGTTACATTTTATTTCTAATTTCCTACTATGTGATTTTCTTGGATGACTATTGATGATTTGATAAATTTGGACCTAGGGTTCTCCATATCGTTCGAATGTCAACATTTTAAGCTTGATTAAATTACGCAAATAGTCACTAAAGTATACGAATTGTTCCACATTTGCAATCTAATGTTTAATTTGTGTATTAATTGCATCCCTAAACTTCGTACATTACTCCAATATATTCCCCAACCCTAATTACCATAAAAAAAGCATAGGAAAATGGTTACATCTGCCTTTCATCAAAGCATTTGAAGGGCATTAAAAGGAATATGTGACGACCCAGAATTCTTCCCTCCGCTCGAGCGGCAGAGTTGACGCTCGAGCGGACTTTTGGAGTTTCCAGCAATTGTGCAGACGGCCTGAGATTCTGGGAGTTGTGATTCTCCGCTCGAGCGGGGGAGTTTACGCTCGAGCGGACGGCTTTGTTGGTCTGCACGCTCGAGCGGAAGAGTTGACGCTCGAGCGGGCCTCTAGGTTGAGTTGTATTTCTGAGGCGTGGGTTTGTTTTGGACATTTTTATTAGTGTATTTGGAACCTTCTTATTTTATTTTGGAGTATTGGTTGTGGTGGTAATATGATGGCAAAGTAAGATTGGGCCAAAAGCTTTAATTAGAATAAATTGTCGGCGACCAGCCGTCACTCTTTTATCCTTTTCTTTGTCCACACTTTGAATTTGGATGTGAGGTTAGAACCATTGGAAATCTTATTTCCGGGCCTTCAATTTGGACACAAGAACGACATAAAACGGAGTTCGGATGGGAGAGTTATACCTATTCAAAGTTTCGGAATCTGTGCTGAGGGCAGGTCCGCTCGAGCGGAAAACAGTCTGCTCGAGCGGGAATTACGGGACAGCAGCTTTAAGAACGGGATTTTTGGATCATTTCATAGATTTTCTTCAACCCTCTTCTTTCCTCTTTGCCTTAGTCCGAAACCCTAACTCTCAAACCTTTGATTTCACCCATTTTTATCAACAATCCACCATGGTTTTGGCATGTGGGATGGAGAACTAAGGAGGATCAATGTTTTTACCCGATTAAAATTTGGATTGGTGAAAGTTTCTTCTCAAGCTCACCCCTTTGCTTGATTGTTGAGGTAAGGGTTGAAGACTCTTTAATATTTACACCCATAGATAGGTTGGAGGTGTCTTCATTGTATAATGGTGCAAGTTTTCATTTATGTTATGTATATGGAAGAAATTATGAGATTTTGGGAATTTTGGGGTTTGAACATTGGGGGTTTTATGGTTTGAAGACATTGGGAGTTAATGGATGGGTTTAAATAATGGTTTATGAGTCCTAGATGTGTAATTGATGGAAAAATAGTGTTGGGTTAATAAGTTTGATTATTTCTTGAAATCTCATTATTTTCTTGAAACCCTAAGTTTCTTTCTTAAGGATGATAACCAAAGATTTAACCCAAATTGAATGTAGAATAATGAAATTGACGTATTGAATTATGTATATACAAGTTTAATTGGAATTTGGTGATACTTGGAAATTATGTTTAAATTTGCGAATGAACTTGTTAGAAGCTTTGTGAATCATGTCTTAGTGAGGAAGGAGATTGGGGGGAAGGGTTTGTTGATGATGTGGGTGATGTAAATTGAGCCTTAGCAATTTAATTTGAATTATGTGAAATTATATTTGGTAGCACTGAGTGGAATGATGTTAAATAGTTTGGATTAGATGGGATGGTGATAATTATGTGGAGTTATGTTGATTACGTGGGGTTGTGTTAATGTTGTTGAATTGAATTGTGTAGGGTTAGCTGCAGGGACGGACCTAACATCTAAACACTGTGAGTAATAGTACTACAAATGTACAAATATGCCTCGTTTACCATTAAGAATATTGTTAACAGCATTTTATTTTTCGTGAGCTAATATGGTAACGTGTTTGTTGATTGAGAATCGATGTGAACATTGAAAGAGTTAGCACACATCGGTATGATTCCGAACCTACTCCGTATTTTGAGTTATGGCTATTGATTATTGTCAATATACCATTCTATGAATTACCCATACTTCTGTATACGAATTGCATACAACTATTAACACTGTAAAGTTGGTTTATAAGTTATTCCGGCCTGTTAATGTTATGGTATCTATATACATCACAGAATTGTAGTACGTATGTATTTCTGAAAGCGTGCAAGCTATATACTATGTTGTCTTGTGTTAACAGTTATCAACAACGTTTTGTTAAACTTATGTTATGTATTTTCAGTATACCATGATACGAAATGATTGATTTTTGAAAAGCTGTGATATGTTGGAAATGAACGAACGAATGTTCAGTTTTCTAAAAAGTATTTGTGGCACCCTTAGTCCGGATGGCCCTCGCCCGGGGGTAACAATACCGTGGCTGTTGGTATCAGCTTTGTGGTCTTTGGACCTACCTGTTGTGGTCTTCGGACCTACCTGCTGTGGTCTTTGGACCTACCTGCTGTGGTCTTCGGACCTACCTGTTGTGGTCTTCGGACCTACCTGCTGTGGTCTTTGGACCTACCTACTGTGGTCTTTGGACCTACCTGTTGTGGTCTTCGGACCTACCTGTTGTGGTCTTCGGACCTACCTGATCTGATGGCTAATGGGTGTACCACATATGATCTTATGCAAAATCTGAATATGGAAATAATTACGGAAATGATTACGAAAATGGTTTAGAATCTGGAAATGCATAAGACTCTGTTTCTGATAAGATTGTGTTTATGATATTTCTGGACCGTTAGGTCGTTCTAATATTTTCTGGTATGGAACAAAGTGCTGTACGGAACGAAGTGCTACACTTTGGTGGGAGCCACCTCTGGAATCCGTACGAGCCACCTCTTGAGTCCATATATCTGTTATTTCTGTTATCATGCTTACGCGTTATGTACCTTCTGTGACTACGCTATACGCGTTCTGTATCTTCTGTGACTACGCTATATGCGTTCTGTTACCCACGCTTATGCGTTTTGTTATTTCTGTTAGTTCTGTTATGTCTATTATTTCTGTTACTTCTGATATCCCTGGACCTATGGTCGTTCTGCATCTGTAGGCCTATAGCTGTTTTGGAATTAATCACGGAATGTAGTTAATAATATGTATCTGCAACTATATGTTTTGATTAGTCAGGTTAAATATCACAATATTTATAAACCATTATTCACTGAGTTCGCTCATTCTGTATTTTGTCTGTCTGTTTCTGTAGGTAGCCAATCGGGAGTTCAGTCCCAACCTTTAAAGCTTGTGTTCCTCTTGTCAACCTTGAGGCGTCCAGGCACCACCTGAAGCCGTTCGTTTTGTAAAGTTTTGCCGAGTTTCAATTTATGCATTAGATGTCTATTTTTGGGTTGGTTGTAAATAATTCCTTCTTCATTATTATTATTGTTATGTGCCTATTTGTGGGGTTGAGTCGAGGCATATGGATGTATACTGTCTGTATAATATTTACTTAGTGTGATATTGAGATCCTGGCATGTTAGAAGTAGCTCAATGGATGTTATTCGATGTATTTTATATTATTGCATGCTTCCGTTCAGGCCCCATAAGATATGTATAACAGGCTTAGTGTCTGGTTTCGAATGGGTCATGCCCAAACTTTTAGGGGCGGGTTTGGGGCGTGACAGAATATATCCCATTTCCCACCTAAATTAACCATGTAACATGTGAAATGCACATTATTTAATCGTAAAATTTCAATGTGACGGTGGAATAACAATGTTTTACATGACATAAGTGAACCTCTACTATTTACATGTACCATACAAACTCTGTTAATTTATCTATTGCACTACCATTTCTATGCTACAGTTCATACGGGTTCATGCAATTTGCAGAATCAAACAACAGAGAAGAGACAACAACCAAACAACTTAAACACATACATGTACATATGGAAACACTTGCCATGTACCGATTAAAAGCACGTAGCAATGGGGCTAATCCAAAAGAGAATGTTGGATAATCGGCCAGGCACAGTAGCGCCAAGGATTTGCCCTAGCATATAGGGAAGAAATCGAGCAACTTTGAAAAGCAAAAGGGGGTACAAATGACGGCTTGCGGTATATGAAGTCCAGTACTGCTTGAGCCAAATGTGTTGTCGCTCGAGCCTAAATGGGGAGTTCTCAGCAATTCGGCGACCTGTAAATATACTGGATTGATGTTTCTTATGCTCAAGCCATTATACTTTTCGCTCGAGCCATTAACAGGTTTTCTAGAGCCGTCTTAATGTTCGCTTGAGCTTACATTGAGAAGCCTTAGAAGTTTTTGCAGGCTAGGACCAGTGACTGTTGGCTTGAGCCATTATTTCTTGGCTCAAGTGGTCAGTTGTGAAACCCAAAATCAATTTTTTTAGAAAAATTAAAGAAATTAAATGTAAAATGTAAACATTGCTGTGCCAATTTGAAATTATTGACAATTCACTCTCCTAAACTGCCTAGTGGAGTTTGAATAATGCCTCAGTTTTCACTTGTGCATAATAAAAGTTAGACATAACACATTTTATTGATGCAACAGTTTTATTTATTTATTTTTTATTTTATATGTTCTTGGTTTTTAGGTAACAAAATTTACATGAACTTATTTACTGATTCAGACAGATTGATTATTTACATCAACAGGGTGCACAAAATTTTACATTTATTGATTAATAACTAACCTTCTCTGATGAAAAATGGGAAGTAAAAATATTAAACCTTTTTTAAATGAACTTATTTTGTCTGTAAATCTGACTTTATTAGCGATATGTTACTTATTTTATCTCCAATATTTATTTTCCTTACCTTATGTCATTTTTTTTTTGAACTTTATTGATGACGATGAAAGGTACAAGATGTACACACCAAGACATCAAAACATCAATAATGAGAGGAGGGTGCACCAAGCATCATAATGGGCTAGATCATCCCAACTAGGTTAGCACCAAAAAACCCATCCCATCATATGCTAAGCACCCCCACAGAAAGCAACAAACAGAACATCAATAACAAAGAAAACAGATCAACAATGCAACACTAACAACGTGAACAGATCAGCAAACTCACTCTAACAAAAGTAAAAAAAATTAGACCAATGAACCACCATTCCAGAAGAGCATATCAGCACTACACGACTCTCGTAGCAATGCCTCAGTCTATTTTGAATACCAGATAACCACAGGAACAAATCCCAGATCACACAACAAAGAGACAGAGCAATAAAGAGACAGACTAGTCCATAACAGATCAGCAATGCATCACAAGACAGAACAACACAGATCAACAGATCAACATAGATCAATAGATTAACAATACCTCAATGTGCCAATGTGTAGCCTAGTGTAGACCGCCCCGAGAACTCTGTTCTCCGCGCCGTGAGGGCGCGAATCGCTTTGTTCTTTAGCTACTACAGTTCGGCTCGTGTCATGGTTCTGAATCTAATCTCACAAAGTGCAATGCGAGACCGATAAATCACCAAAGAGTCCAAATCTGGCAAATCGTTTTGGAAAATTGATTTTTATAAAGAAGTGTCAAATATGGACTGCTTTGCCAAATACAGAGTCGCCACCTAAATATTTTATGTTGGGAAAATTTAGGAAACCCTGACTCGTGCCTAAGGCCACGGGTCCGGCATCACCAAAGTTGCCTCGGCTCGGGAACTTGGGTACGAGAGGGGAAGGTCATGCAATGAGCACCCCCGCTCGTCCGATCAAAGATCGGCCTTTACTAACATGATATTTTGTTTTTGAAAACACATGTGCTCGTATTCTGGTTATTAACCTAGAATTACTATGTGATGCGCACAGCATACAAGTATAGACTAGATCGCCTAAGTTGGAACAAAACATTGCTCATTCGTTTGTGAAAACAGTTTGAAATTTGTTGCTCGCAAGTAGGCTAAGACGTGGTTTTGATGAATTGTTCCAATTCAAGCAATCCAACCTTCACCCACAGGCATTCAGACAGTTAATCAACTAAGCAGTTAGCCTCATGGCAAGCATGCTACCATGGCAACATACACATCTCATGCAGTATGCTAAAGCGTAAACACTCACAGTGTACTTCGAGCCAAAACAGAGAACTAGTTAGAAATCATGCATGATCCTAGTTCATGTTAAAGATGGCTAATGCAACACATGCAAAAATGCAACTCAGATAGGCTTGGCTATTCTAAGATGGCATATGAAATGCAACTTGATAACATGCTGTTGAACACGTATTCAAGTAAATGTATTGAAATACAATGCAGTTAGTATGATGCGCCGAGCCCGGTGCATGCAAAACAGATGAATGGATGCATGCATGCGAAGCATAAGGTATGCTAATCGAAATATGCCCTAACACTAACCATCGTAAGCGGTTAAGTAAAAGGGAGAAAGAAATGGAGGTTGGAAGACATGCATCGCACATACGCACGCTTATTACAACAGTTGGCCCTCTCGACGGAAGGTTCAAATAAGAAGCTAACTAGCTAATCTAAACTAATTAAACTAATTATTACATCACAAAACTAATTAACTAACAAGCTAACTAATTAAGTACAAAATGAAGCTAATTAACTAACAAGTTAACTAACTAGTTATTACAACACGAATAAGCAACTAAATGCATTAATTACTTAAATACAGAACCAAAGCATAAGCTAGCTAAGGAAAGCATTAAAGAGAGGTCCTCGGGATGAGGAGTGCATGCATGCTCGGTCGCCTCGTTCGGAAATCCGTTGCGATGCCCCAACTTGCCTCTGTTTGCAATTGTTCTCAGAACCTTGCACCAAGCTCCAGAAAACTTCTAACTCACCTTGGGGACCTGTGGGAGGGCTGCCGACCACCTAGGGGTGTTTCTAGCCACTGGCCGACCACTTTCTATTGCTGCAGACCAGAAAAAGTGGTCGGCCAGCTAGTTTTTCTAGTTGGCCGACCAGTTTTTGCTGCACTTCTTTAATTTGCTGCAACAGAGAGCAAGAAATGGCATGGCAATGTATCTGCAGGATATGTGTACACAACCACCCTCCCTATCATTTCATAAGCTCAAGGGAGTGTGGTTCTCGACCCTCGGGCCACCAATCACGCATCTCGATGCATGATGGCCGAGAAGCCAAATTGCACAATTCAATGTAAAATGAATGCATACATAAACACATAAAGCCTAGAACTCTATCAAGTATGATCAAGAGCGTCGGCGATTGAGAATTGAGGCACATTTCATCACTTCAAGTATGAAATGTCCCTCGTTTCTCGTGTTCGGATTAACACCTAATCCAAACAAATGCAAAGCAACTCAAGCATGCAAACATGTAATGCAACTCAAGCATGCTAAACACAATGTAATGCATGCATTCACAATGCAATGCAATATGAGGAACCTAATGGCATGCATACACAATGCAATGCAATCAACATGACATACTCAATGCAATGTAACATGAGCATGCTATCAATGCTAATGGCATGCATACTCAATGCTAATGCATGCAAACAACATGAAAACAAACATGCTCAATGGACTTAAACCAAAAGTGAGCAGATCTCAATCATGCCCAAATCAACGGCCATAATGCTAAAACTAAGGCATGAAGTACAAAGTAAATGCTTGCACAAAGCAATGGCCCATTGACTAGGCATAAGAGCACAACTCTCAAGAGTGCTCAAGGAGTGACAAATTTGGAAGTGTAACAACACTATAAGCTCTGAAATTAAGCAAGAAATGATACCAAATCATTTAAACAACATAAGCATGGCATGCTAGGGTCCTTAAGGCATAAGGCTAGCAAATAGGACTATACAAAGGGACATGCAACACATGGCACAAATACATGAACCAACCATGGACAGAGCTTAATTAGGTCTAAACAAAGATCAAAACATGCTAAGATGAGGGCTCAAGGACCTAGGCAAGATGGCATACATGCTAGGCCACAAACAAGGCAACAATGCATAACACTCAAAGGCACTTGAAGAATGAATGAAGTGGGAACATGGCGATGCTACATGCTCTGAAATGTCATGGTAAATGATGCCAAATCATGTACACAACACAAATGAAGCATGCTATGGTACCTAAAGCTTGAAGCTAGCATAGGCATTTGCACTACAGCTATGCAAAACATGAAGCATATGGCAAAGGCAACCCAAAATAGTCCTAGAACATGTCAAAATAAGTCTAAAACATGTATGGAAGGAAGCCAAAACAAGCTAGCATGAAGGGCATATGGCATGATGCATACAAGGCCAAAAGAGAGGATTACACTACACTTATCAAGACCGAGCATGAGATGACTTAACCAACAAAAATCAGAGTTATATCATGGAAAAATAACCCCAAAAACCCACTGAAATGAAGCTCGCAAGCTTAGACATGAAGGCATACACAATGGCTCATGTTTAAGGCATAAAAGGGCAAACCCTCCAACGCATTGAAAGAGTGACAAATGTGAGTGCATGAACATGAAACATGAACTGAAATCACATAACAAATGATGCCAAATCATTCAAATAGCCCAAGCAATGCATGCTAGTGGACTTGATACACAAAGCTAACAAGCTAGAATGCATTATAGCTATACAAAGCATGGCATGCATGACCAAAACAACACAAATTAGAGCTAGAGCATGCTAAAACATGGACAAAAGCTTCTTAAAGTTAAGCCAAAATCATGCTAGAATGATGGTCTAAAGCATGTGTAGCATGATACACATTAGGCTAGTTCATGGAATTGCACTACAAGTGCATGGAGCATGCATGGGGGTATTAAACCAAACCTTAACAGAGGTATATCATGGCAAAACAACACCAAGAACATGCTGAAATAGAGCCAACATAAGCTTAACAAACATGCTCAAACATGAGGCATACAAAGCAAGTATACAAAACACAAGGAGAGGGGATGACCCTCTCCTTTTTGGGACCTTAAAACACCATTTCCGCCACTGAAATTCCTCTGAGTTTCAGTGGTGAGAAGGCCAAAACAAGGTGGTCCCAATAGCTTAAAGGAAGGTTCAAAACAAGGCCTCATGAGGCCAAAGAGGGGGTAGACTACCCCCAACACAAAAGAGACCTTAAACAAACATCACAAGAATACAAAATCAGAACTTTTTGTAGTAGGAAGTCAAGCCTAAATAAGCATGAAAATAGGTTCAAAAGCTTAAACTAAAACAAGGGTTTTAAGGGTTTGAAGCTCACCCTTGAAGAACACCTTCAAAGTTGCAACTCCAGCAACTTCTTTGAGCTCAAACCAATCCAAAAACTCCAAAACCAACCTCAAAGAGCCTCAACAACAAAAGGATGGTGTTTTAGTGTGTGTTTGTGTGTTAAAGTGTGATAAAATGACACTTTCAAGCACAAAACAGGAGCAAACAAGGAAATATAGAGACAAGTGTGTATCTATAGCTCGAGCCACAAAATTTGAATCTGGAGGAGGGGGGAGGTTCTCTCTTATAGAGAACAAGCAACAAGCTTGTTGGACAAGCTTTTGGCCTATGGAGGATGGCTTTTGTGCCTTCCAGCTGTAACAGCTGGCCTAAAAATATCTCCAAAAAGGTGATGGAAAGCTACCGACCACTTGAAGTGGTCGGCCAGCTACTTGTAGTGGTCGGCCGACCACCACAAGTGGTCTCCCAAAAAGAAAACTGGTTGGCCAGGGGTAGGAGAGGTCTGCACACTGAAAGCAAGGCAGTGGTGTGGTGGCCGACTAGAAAAGGTGGCCCAAAGACCAAGAAAACTAGTTGCCTGGCCAGAAAACTGGCTGGCAGGAAAGAAAGTGGTCTCCAAGGGAAAGAACTGGTCTCCCACCCTTGTACCCCTTCCAAACAAGGAAAACAAGGTTTGTACCAAAAACAAACTAACAAGGATGCAAGACGAAAGTTCGAGAGGCAAAACGCGCAGCCGAAAGCCTCGAAAACTAGTCTACCGGCACCAAAAGTGGTCTATGACCACAAAAGTGGTCTCCCGGACCACAGTGTCCCTCTAGGCAGAGGCAACAAGGTGTGGTTTAAAAACCACGCTAAACGGAGAACGTTAAGTGGTCCCGAGACAAGGCGCGCGGCCAAAGACTCCGAAAACCGGAAACTAGTCTCGAAACGAGAAAAGCGGTCTACGACCGCGCAAACTGGTCTACGACCACAAAAGGATGGTCCACAAACCACCCCCCTTCCTTCAGGGAAGAGAAAACAAGGTTCGGTCCGGAAACCAAGCCAAAGCACAAAGAGTTCAGAGGCTAGGAGGCAAGGCACTCGGCCGAAAACTCCAGAAACTCGAAACGAGCACAACATGCACAATCACCGAGCGCTTAATCGATGATGTCTGAGTCTTAAGGTCGGTCAAAAATGGGGTGTCTACACCTAGATATTCACAGATCAATAACAGATCAATAATAAATGAAGAGTCAATAATACGAGAACATCCTCCTCATTTAACCCACTGATAAATTTTTCATTTTCAATTTGAATTCTAACATCCTGCAAAGTTCATGCCAAATGTACAGAAACACCCATATGTCACGTCCACCAACATGTGCAAAAATAATTAAAGCATTGCATCAAATGTAGTGCATTTCCAAATGCAATTTATGGTCCACACACATTCAGAGGTCCAATCTTATTTACATTGATATACACTTGAACAAAATGTTTTCTCAATCCACTAAACTACATATCAGTATGAAGCATACAAGAGAATAGTTTATACGTACAAGATACTTTACAGGTTAAGTTTCAATTGGTGCAAAATGTATGCCATATAGTATGGATTGAGACGTGTTCTTCAACGAAAATGTCCTCGGACGCCTATTAATGGCTTCGACGCCTTCAAACTTGTGCAACGCAATCCTACAACAATTTGATTTCCATGTCATAATTATAAGTCCCGTCTCTGTCCCATTTTTATTAACAAGTGTGGCCTCCATTTCCTACAAAAACAAATCATTAACCTGTTAAATCAACACAATATCAATAATTTCTAATTAGAAAGTAAGTTTTACATAGTCCACATCTTTTCTTTGTTTGACCAATCTAATAAATACAGTACTAAGTTTGACTTGTGCAATCTAAATGTCAAAGGGCCATGAAAGAAAACATTTACAGTTATGAGGCCATAACCAAATCAATTTCCAGCATATATTGATAAACTTCATTCCGATCCCCTAGCTGACTATAACTCTATAGTTTTGTGCGAATGTATATAAACATAGCAAATGCATGGTGTACATTACAGATATAAGTACGACATTTCCCGAACAACTTGAAACACTTTTAAGTAGGACATAGGCGTACTTCTTTGCAGAAATTAACAAAAAACCCCTTTATTCTTAAAAAACAATTACATTGTCCACTAATCCAAGAGGAAACACCACATAACGATACTATGTGGAGCTACTTACCAGTGTCGGAACAAACTAATATGCTAATTTTCTCCCCGTTCCACAACCCCTTCCATGGGTCTGTCTCTTGGGTCTCTTACTATATACTCTCTGTATATCTTGCGGTGTTGCATGTACGACCCTTACTTCGGCTTCTGTACAAGTTGGTTGCCCATCACCAATGGTTCCAGTACAAATATTTGATACCACATCCGGCAAACCTTCACATACGGTAGTAAGTTGTGGAACGCCCTCATCTACTACACTACTGTCATGGTCTATAGCTCTGCTTCGCCATCGCCATCGCCATCGCCATCGCCATCGCCATCACCCTCGCCCTCGCCCTCGCCCTCGGCCTCTACTCACACCGCGACCTCGGCCTCGGCCTCGATGGCCGGCCCGACCTCTACTCCTACCTCTCTCTCTGGTAGGTTCATCGACTTGGCCCTCCCCTTCCACCTTAATGTGGAAGTCATGGATAATGAGTGGATCATCAAGTTCGCTCAAGGTTATATGTGGGATTGGAGATGATGCTGCCATTGGCTCGTCCAAACTGGTCTGCGGTGGTGTCAAAGATGAAGGTACTGTGAAATGGTCGGGTGTGGTCAGTGTCGAAGCAGAGGGCATCATATTAGATAGACATGTAGTGGACAGTGGTGCTAAGGGAGTCACTGGGGTACCAACCTCTGTCCTATATGGAGGTGGTGACCAGGAGGGATCCAATATATAGCCATGGTGTGTCGAAGTATGTTCGGACATTAGAGGATCTAGCTCAGGAGTAGACTGGGATGTGTCATTGGCACATTGAAGTGGGGAAGCCTACGGTGTAGGCATTGTTGTGGATAGACCATGAGGTGACAGACCTATGGAAGGCCCCTCACCAAAGTGTTCCACATGTGCATGATGTGGCGTAGGATGCGGTTGAGGCATTGATGTCGATGGCTCAGTGGATGGCATATTCGTGTGCGCCACTGATGTTGGTGTAATATCCACTCCCATACAAGGATTCTCACCAAAGTGGCCGAAATCTAGTCAATCACATCAGTGTGCCTGTTATAAACCATCGTATAGTAACTTCCGTATATCAGCAATGGTATCCAATGCCTCCCTACCATCACGTGTAATATGGGCAGCGTCGGCCAAGTGATATGCCCACGCAACTCTACGAACCTGTAATGTAATGGTAGCTATGTTACGTAACCATTGACACCAACTAAACATACACAAACTTAAGGCAAGTGGTTTCGGATAATATAAACAACTTACCAATCCCTTTAAACTACCCCCAACACCTTGGTATCCGAATGCAACAATGTCGGTCAGATTACTCAGTACTAGACGTGTATGATGGCGAAACCATAACATGTATGGGACGAAAGATGTAAGGACTTCATCACTCCTCTTAGCATTGACAATGGTGTTACGTCGGTTGTTCCACTCGTCGGTAAATGTCGGGTATTCCTTTGCCCATTTTATGGCCATTTTTTCGCGTCTATCTCTAAAATGCATCGCCATGTGGGCGTCAAAGCGATCAAGCACATTCTAAACTCGACCAAACTGTCTAAGCACCTGGTCGGGGAGATGCCAATCAATGATATCGAAGCATATAAGTGGCACTCGTGCCATCCATATGTCTCGACCAATGGTACAATATGATGGGAAGCTGGTCATGATGTCATCCTCTGTCTTGTAAGGCTCCTATATCAACTGCAATAACAACGCAATAATTTAGAGACCAAACCGTACATCGGAGGTTAAAAAACATGAACTTGGGTAAATTGACATATAAAAATTACAAACCTCCCCCTCTGCCATGCGGTCAAACTGGTCCCTGAAGATGACACTGACGTTAGTCAATATTACCTCGTGGCAAAAGGGAACTGTAGACACCCAATTTTTGACTGCCTTTAAGACTTGGGCGCCACTAATTGATCACTTGATTATGAAAGTTATGCTGTACAAACGTTCGATTTATTCAGTAAGAAGAGCTTCTAAATCCCAACCTTATACCCCATTTTTGACCAAAACTATTTTAGACCTTACAACCCTCTCTTTCAAAATATTTTTCCGAATGTTTCTACGATGTTCTGAGGTTTGCATTTCGTTAAATGTTGCACTTTTCGGTAAATCGAGCAAGGACAAAGTGGAAATAAATGAAAGGGAGGTGAACTCTTTGAAAAATCTTTTAGACCTCTTATTTATAGGTTTGGAGTTGAATAAAATTGAAGGAGAGAGAAGAAAACTAGTTGGGGAAATAGTTGAGCATCAAACCGTTAAAAGAGAATTGAGCAGCCTTTACTAAATTAGGCCTATCTCTTTGTACACTTACACTTTAGTTGTGAGGCCACCACCATTGGAAAGTGGACTTCCGAGGCTTCAATTTAGACTTAAGAATCTCCTAAAGCCAAGTCCGGATGAGGGAGATATGGCTGTTTGAAGTTAGGCATCAATCTGATTAAGATAGAAATGAGCAACCTTCACTAAAATAGGCATATCTCTTTGTACACTTAGAATTTAGATGTGAGGCTGCCACCATTGGAACGTAGACTTCCGGGGCTTCAATTTAGATCCAAGAATGACCTAAAACTGAGTCCAGATGAAGGAGATATGCCTATTTGAAGTCAAGCCTGGAGGAAGATTTTGTTGTGATTGGTAGGTGGCCGGCCGGCCACCACTTCTAGTCGGCCAGCCACCACTGCTGGCCAGCCAGCCACTAGTGTAAAACCTAAATATTTTTTCCAGTTATTTCTACAAAGCTCCAGCTGTCCTTTTTTTGATATTTTTGATTGAGGTATATAGAGGACCTCTCTTCTTGCTTTCAAGGTTAGAAACATTTAGGAGTGAGAAAATATTTTGGGAGCAAAAAATATCCTCTTTCTTTACAATTCTCTCTCTCTCTCTTGCAACTTGCATAGCCTTTGCCCAAAGACTCTAAACCAAACCTAGAGAGCTTCTTGCTAAAGGTTATTTGAGCTTGAATTTGAGCTTTTGAAGCACTTAAGAGTGTGAAATTTGTGGTTTATGACTTAAGGGTTCATTCCTCTTTAAGATGTATACCTTCTCTTGCTTTTGTACCATCTTTACACCACTTGTTTTCCATCTTTTCTACTATTTTTTGAGCTATTTAAAACCTGTATTTTTGGACTGAAACTTGGGTTTTACAGCCATTAAAGGTTGAGGGTTGGTTCACCCTTGTTCGCACCTTGTTTTGAAGGCTTTTTCCCTTGTGTTTCCCATCCTTTCACTATCTGTTTTTGACCTTTTAAACACTGATTTTTAGAGTTATTTCAGTGGCTAAAATCATGTTTTGAAGTCCAAATTTGGAGGGGTTAGCTTCCCATCCTTGTGTCTTGCTTACTAGCCTAGCTTGTGCCATGTTTAGCTTATTAATCTAGCTTTTTTTAGCTTAATTCCAGCATGTTTTAGGACTGTTTTTAGACTGTTTTAGCACTGTTTTTGGTTGATAGTTGTATTTGAGCTTTGTTTTGCATGCTTATAGTGTAATTGTCCTCACGAGTTTGGTGTTCTAGGCCTTAGACACCATCTCCCTTGAGTTGATTGCATTTATTTATGGCTTTTCATACTTGTGATCACTCTTAATCATCTCTGCAACCTTCTGTAGACCGCTCGAACTCCCTCCGCGCGCCCTCCTTTCGGAGAGGGCGCGGATTGGGTTCTAGCTACTACAGTTCGGACTCCTGTCACGGTTCTGAATCTAATCTCACAAGGTGCAATGTAAGACTGATAAATCACCAAAGAGTCCAAATCCGGAAAATCGTTTTGAAAAATCGATTTTAATCAAAAAGCGCCAAACATTGACTGCTTTGTCAGATTTCAGAGTCGCCACCTAAATATTTTATTTTGGGAAATTTAGGAAACCCTGACTCGTGCCTAAGGCCACGTATCCGTCATTACCAAAGTTGCCTCGGCTCGGGAACTTGGGTATGAGAGGGGAAGGTCCTGAAATGAGCACCCCCGCTCTCCCGATCAAAGATCGGCCTCTACTAACATAATATGTTGTTTTCGAAAACACACGTGTTCTTATTCTGATTTATTAGCTTACTATGTGATGCGCACAACACACAAGTATAGACTAAATCACTTAATTTGGAACAAAACATCTCATGTTTATTTTTTTCGAAAATGGTTTGAAAGTGCTACTCGCAAATAGGCTAAAATGCGGATTTGTCACCCTCAAGTGGGCTTAAAACATGATTTGCCACTCTCAAGTGGGCTTAAATCGCACATTTTGACGAATTGTTCCAATTCAAGTAATGAAGCCTTCATCCACAGGCATTCAAGCAATTATAGCAGTTAAGAACATAGCCTCATAGCAAGCATGCTAAACATGGCAACACTTACACGCATGAAAGGATGCTAAAGCATAAACACTTACAGTGTACTCCGAGCCAAAACAGGAAACTAGTTAGAAAACAATGCATGCTCCTAACCATACAAAATGCCTAATGCAACACATGCAAAATGCAACTAAATAGGCTCGGCTACCTAAAATGGCATATGGATGCAACACTTGATAACATGTTGTTAAACACGTATTTGAGTAAGTATTGAAATACAATGCAGTTTGAATGATGCGTCGAGCCCGGTGCATGCAAGATAAATGAATGATGCAAACATGCAAAGCATAAGGTATGCTAATTGAAATATGCCCTAAACTAACCATAAAAAATGGTTAAGTAAAATGGGAGAAAGACGTGAGGTTGGAAGACATGCACACACGCACGCACACTTATTACAACATTTGCCCTATCGACGGAGGGTCTGAATAAAATGAAAGCTAACTAGCTACGCTAATTAAGCTAACTATTACAAGCCAACTAATCAACTAACTATTCTAGCCAATTAATTATTACAAACCAAATTGAATAACTAGCTAATCTAAGCTAATTAGAATATTACAAAGCACTAAGCTAAATTAATTACAGCACAGGTAATTAACTACAACTAGCTAACAAAAGCGATAAATGGCCTCGCGGGCGAGGGAGATATGCATGCTCGGTTGCGTCCTCCCGGAAATCCACCGCCTTGCCTTAAGACGCCTCTGTTTGCACTCTTTTGAATCTTCGAAAATTACACCGATTTCCAAATTGCTTCTTTCTGATCTCAAGAACACCTTGAGGGCTGAAATTCCTCCTGTTGCTGCAACAGAGCACAGACAGAGGCAAGACAGTGTATTTGCAATGAAATATATGTGCTCCCACACTCCTTATCATATCTCAAGCTCAAAGAAGTATGGCACTTGACTCTCGAGCCACCAACCAAGCATTTTCAATACATGGTGGCCAAAGGATCAAGCTTGCGTATAACTCAATGAATGCACACATAAGACTCGAAAGGCCTCCACCTTATCATGCACAATCAAGGGGGACGGTGACCAAGAAATGAGGCGCGTTTCATCACTTTAAGTATGAAATGCCCCTCGTTTCTCATGTTTGGATTAACGTCTGATCCAAACACAATGCAATGCAACACACATGCAAACAACATGCTTATCTATCAATGCTAGAGTGGCATGTACAAGGCTCTATCATGTAAGCAATGCATGCATGGCATGTTTAGAAGCTAAGGCATTAAAGCAAGTGAGGTACACAACACTAGGACTATGCAATACTATGCACAAACAACCGAACCAGCCCAAAACAAAGCTATATCATGGCAAATCAGTGGCAAAACAATGCGCAAACTAAAGCTCAAAGGAGTAGAAAATCATGCTCCTTTGGTAGCTCACAAATAAAGCACAAAGGCACAAAGGCACAACTCTCAAAATCTCTCAAGGAGTGAAAGAAGTGAGAGCATGACATATGTATATGCTTTGAAATTACATGCTAAATGATACCAAAACATGCAACCATCACAAATATAGCATGCTAAGGTGCGCAAAACTCAAGACTAGCTAAGGCACTTGCACCATAGCCATATCAAGCAAGCCCCAAAGGACCAAGATCACTCAAAAAAGATCTAAGGCAGGTCAAAATAGTGGCAAAAACATGCTAGACTTGTAGCATAGATGGCAAGAAAAATAAGCTCATGTATTGACTCACAAACAAAGCAAAATGCTCAACTTTTCAAAAGCATTGAAAGAGTGATTTAAGTGGAAGTATGGAAAAAATATAAGCTCTAAAATTACCTACCAAATGATGCCATATCATGCACACATCACAAATATAGCATGCTAAGGGCCTCAAAACTCAAGACTAGTGAAGCCAATTACACTATAGCTATACAAAGCTAAGCATGCATGACTGTAGACACCCCATTTTTGACCGCCCTTAAGACTTGGGCACTACTGATGGTTTACTTGTTGGAGAAAGGTGTGCAGTGCACAGGTTCAGTTTCTTCCGCAAGGAGAGAGGCAAATCTCAACTTCATACCCCATTGTGGACCAAAATTATTTTTGATGGTTTTTATACCTTAAAACCCTCTCTTTCAAAACATTTTTGAAATAAAATTCCCACGATGTTCCGACGCTCGCATTTCGGTAAATGTTGCGCTTTTCGGTAAACCGAGCAAGGACAAAGGGGAGATGAATGAAAGAGAGATGAAATCTTTGAAAAATCTTTCAAAACACCTTACTTAGGGGTTTGAAGTTGAAGAAAAGAGGAGAAGAGGGGAGAAAACTAGTTTGGGAGAAGTTCAGCATGAATCCGTGTAAGAGAAAGACGAGCGGTCATCGTTAAAACAAGCTTATCTGTCTATACACTTGGATTTGAGCTATGAGGCCACTATCGTTGAAAAGAAGACTTCCGGGGCTTCATTTTTCACTCAAGAATCTCTCAAATCCAAGTCCGGGTGGGGGAGATATGGTTGGTTGAAATAGGGGATCAGTCCAGTTGGATCGAATCTGCGCGGCTTCACCAAAAAGGGCATAACTTTTTCCACAGGAGGAATTTTAATGCAAGGTTTGCGCCATTGGAAAGCTAACTTCCGGGGCTTCAATCTGGACTTCCACCAGCACTTTTTGACCTTACCGGCTACCTACCGGCACAAAAGATTGCCCACCGGCACAAAAGATTGCCGGCTGGCCAAAAGTGCCCAGAACTCAGATTTTTGACAGATATTTATCAATACACTGTACTAGATATTTTCAATTGGGATTTTTCGACCAAAAGCTCTTATTTTGATATATATAGAGCCTTATATCTCATATTGCTTAGGTTAGAACAAAAAAAGCAAATCTTGGGAGCTTCTCACTCTAAAACATCCCTCTCTCTCTACACTTCCAAGTTCAAAACCTCTCAAATCCTTGGCCATTTCTTCATCACCACCAAGCACCACCACCACCACTCCATTTCCATCAGCAAGGAGAGGTTCTCAGGGGCTTAGAAGCAATATTCCTCAAGCCAAGAGGTAGAAAAGAAAAGGTCTACAAGGGTAAGTCTCCATCTCCCTCTTTTGTAGCATTTTCTTGCTTCTTTTCTTAAGCCTATTTACTCACTGTTTTAGGCTCTGACCCTAACTGAAAGGGTCACTCTTTTGAGCTTATCTTCATGTTTGTTTAAGGGCTCAACCCTGTTTGAGCCCTCCATTTGGCACTTGCTTCAATATCATCTTATGTGCCAATATTTTGCATGCTTTTTCTAGCCTATGAGTGATCTGTTTTCGAGCATAATGTAAACTTTGAGTGGGCCTATTTTGAGCCCCTATTCAACATTAAAGAAGGGCTCAACCCTGTTTGGCCTCTCTATCATGCACTTGCTTCATAATTTCTCATATTTATCGTAAATTTGCATGATTTGTTTGACCTACATGTAAATTGTTTTGGAGCATTTCATGAACTGTGAGTAAGCTTATTTTGTGTCCCTATACAACATTGTAGAAGGGATCAACCTTGTTGGGGGTCTCCATGTTATACTTGTCATTATACCCCTCTTTGACCCCCATTTTTGCATGCTTTTTTAAGCTTATCTAGCTTCTGTTTTCGGCCATCATCAGAGCTGGAAAGAGTCATATTTTGATCTTCTTGACATATTTCATTAAGGGTCTTTGCTGGTTTGATGAATGTTTGGGGTACCTCATGTTATAGCCTTATGTATCCTAGTTCTTGCATGACATTTTTAGCATGTTTGCATACTGAGTTGGGGGATGTCATCTACTGTAAATGTTCATATTTTTAGTCCCTCTTCAGTGTTGTAGAAGGGTATTTTTCCCTTTGGGCTTTGCATATACCACTTGCTTCATGACCTCCTTTGCGGAGCCATTTTGTATGCCATTTTAGCTCTACTTGTGATTGCTGTTCGGCCATGTTTTGTACTGTAAAAATGCTTTTCTCGGGGCTGCCTTGCTTCTGTATTTTCATGTCATGTCCAAATTATGCATGTATTGTATAGCTGTAAGCCATTTCGTGCACTTATCTTCGCATTTCGGGATCGTTTCATGCATCGGGTTCCATTTCGCCATGATTCGGGGCTGTTTTGCCCCTCATTTTGTCACTGATTTTTGCATGTTTGCATATCATATTCCATGTCTTTGCCATGTCTCATTAGAGTGGCATTTCGGTGCCTGAGGGCCCTTTCTCGGTTTGCGTGCACGCATGCACGCATCTCGAGGTGTCTTGTTTTCATCTGATGGCCTCTCATGTGAGTGCGGCTGAGGTCCACTCATGTTGGTGTAAGTCCATTATGTATTGTGTATGCCATGTTTCAATGCGTTGTGCATGTTATGTTGTTGGCATTGTGTGTGCCATGTAGTTGCATTGCATGTTTGTATGTTTGCTTGCATGTTTAGGTTGCATGTGCATTGTTGTGCATTGCCTTGCCTCTTGATCAACCATGATTGAGGTTGGGTCCCTTGTATGTTTTGTGTGCATTACATTTGATATTAAAATGCACACTTGACTCTTTGGCCATCATGTATGGAAATGCGCGATTGGTGGCCCGAGAATCGAGGCACATCCTCCTTTGAGTCACAAGCATGATAAGGAATGTGTTTGGTGCATACATTGCTTGAATTGAGCTGCCATGCAAGTTTTTCCCTCTGCTGCTGTGAGTTGCAGGTTCTGCAGGAATTCATTGCCGGCCGGCAGTATTTAGTGCCGACCGGCAGTCAATCAATGGCCGGTGGATATATTTTGTGCCGATGGCCACATCCTAGTGCCGGTGGTCATTTCCTCCAGCCAGTGGGATTCTCCAGTGTCCAGAGAGGCATCCCTGAGACTTTGGCAGTTTTCAGAGGAGCAAAGCAGGGAAAACAGAGGCAGACTATGCATGGCAGTGCGATTCCGAGCAAATCCCGAGCATGCGGTGCATCTAATCCGCTTCCCGAGGGCTTTACTGCTTTAATTAGATTAATTAATTTATTTGATTAATTTAGTTGATCTGTAATATTTAATTAGCTTGCGTAGTTAATTATTTGTATTATTATTTTGGTCCCTCCGAGTGAGGGCGCATTTGTAATAAGCGTGTGTGAGTGATGTGTATGTCTTCCAACCCCCATTTCTTTCTTCCCTTTTACTTACATGCTTTGATGGTAGATTAAAGGCCCGTTTATTTTAGCATACCTTATGCAATGCATGCGTGCATCCATGCATTTGTTGACATGCATCCGGCTCGGTACATCATACAAACTGCATTGTATTTCAAATCCAAATTGAATACGTGTTATTTGTAACATTCCACATGCCATTTTAGGATAGCCGAGCCTGTCTAATTGCACTCTGTATGTGATGCATTAGCCACTCAACATGAACTAGGGCATGCATGTTTGCTAACTGGTTTATTGTTTTGGCACGGAGTACGATGTAAGTATTTATGCTTTAGCATATCGCATGCGTGTGAATGTTAACATGATAGCATGATTACCAGTGGCTAAGTGCTTATGTGATAAACTGTTTGAATGCCTGTGGGTGGAGGTTGGGTTGCTTGAGTTGGAAAACTCATTGAAATCTGTATTTTAGCCTACTTGCGAGTAGCAAAACCCGAAACGCTTTCAAAACAAACGGATATGCAATGATTATTTCCGAATTAGGCAACCTAGTCTATACTTGTTTGCTGTGCGCATAACATAGTAATTCTAGGCTAATAACCGGAATAAGAACATGTAATGTTTTCAAAATCGGATATCACGGTTAGTAGAGGCCGGTCTTCGGACCGGGCGAGAGGGGGTGCTCATAGCTGACCTTCCCCGATCGTACCCAAGCTCCCGAGCCAAGACATTTGGTGATGACGGACACGTGGCCTTTGGCACCGAGTCAGGGTTTCCTAAATTCCCCCATTAAAAAATATTTAGGTGGCGACTCTGTAATCTGGCAAAGCAGTCCATATTTGGCACTTCTTTTCAAAATCTGTTTTTCTCAAAACGATTTGCCAGAGTTGGACTCTTTGGTTTAGATTAAGAACCGTGACAATTTGAGTCCGAGCTGTAGTGACCCAATATGAACGGAACGAGACCTAACCCTCCCGGGGCGTTCGGGGGACGTCTACAATGACCAAAACCACTCAAATCAGACCTAAAAGATGTTAAATCAAAGCCAAAAATGTGCTGGAGTAGAGCATATACATGCTAGATCAATAGGCTAAAACACCGAACATGCTAGGCTAGTGAACGAAAATTGCACTACAAGTGCAAGGAGCATGCAAGAGGCAATCAAACCAACCCAAATAAGAGTTATGACATGGCAAATAATGGCTAAAAACATGCTGAAATAGAGCCAATTCAAAGCATAAAGACATGCTACTTTGCAAAGCTACAAGTAGGATTACACTACAAGTATAAGAAGCATGCATAAGGTGACCAAGACAGCCAAAAAAAAGTTCTGGCAGGTCTGAAAAGTCACAAAAATGAGCCTAAACAAAGCCTCTAAGAAGTAAAAACAAATGCTCTTTTGATGGGCCATCAACATAAGAGAAGAGAAAAGAAGGGGTCCCTCCCACCCATTTGGGGCCTCAAAACCACTTTTCCACCACTGAAATTTCTCTAAGTTTCAGTGGTGAGAAGGCCAAAAAGAGATGATCCCAAAGACCTTAAAAGATGGCAAGAAGCAAAGCAAAACAAGCCACCAAAGGGGGTAAACCACCCCTAACTCAAACAAAGCCTCAAACAACCTTTTTAAACACTTTAAAACAAAGGTTTCTGTAGTTGAAAACAAAACCTAAAATAGCATGCAAAGGTGGCTAAATATGCAACCAAAACAAAGCTTTAAAAAGGGTATAGGACTCACTCTTGAAGCATAGCAAAAACAGCAACTTCTTGAGCCAAAAACCAGCCTTTTGAAGCTCAAATATGACCTCCAAGAACCTCAGCTCAATGATGGTGGTGTTTGGATAGGTGTTTGTGTGCAAAAGTGTGAAGAAACAACACTTCAAGGCACAAATATGTAGAGACAGAGAGAATTCTAGAGAAAGATGGAGAGTTTTTGCTCTTTAAAAATCTGAACCCTCTCTAAGAGGGAGACACCTCTCCTTATATAGAAATGCAAGCTAAAGCTTGCTCAAATCCCTCTCTACACGTGTAGGGAGGATGCATTCTGTGCTTAACAGCTGGCACCAAAAATATCTCCAGAAAGTGAAAAAAGGCTGCCGACCACTCAAAGTGGTCGACCGACCACCCCACCTAGTCGACCGACCACCTCAGGTGGTCGACAGGAGAGACACCTGGTCGACAAGGCAAAAAGGGGGTCTCCCAAGAGAGGAGAAGGTGGTGGCATGCTGCCGACCACTTGAGGTGGTCGACCGACCACCCACCCTAGCTGACCGACCACCAAAAGTGGTCTACAGGGGAGAAAACTGGCTAGCAGGGGAGAAAAGTGGTTTACACCCCTACTTCTCCCTCCAGGCAAAAGGGGGGACCAAGAGTTGGCTTAAAACAAGTATAAAACCAAGAGAGTTCAGAGACTTAGAGGCAAGGCGCGCAACCGAAAACCTCGGGGACTCCAAATGAGCGCGAACATGCACAATCATCGAACACTCAAACGATGACGTCCAAGCCTTTATGACGGTCAAAAATGGGGTGTCTACACCTTCCTCTTTTCTTGGCTTTTGTTTTGCTTTGAAAGTGGTTCAAACAACTTGTTTGTTTAAAGCATGAGATTGATGTGTCATGTTTAATGGTTTAATCCCTTAGGGGTTTCATTACCAATGGTATGATGTCTCTTTCATGCCTAAGACAACTCTTGGTTTGAGCCCTCTTTCCATTAGAGGACTCAAACTCACCATTGGACTCAATTGATTAAAGAATGGATGGTAATCTAAAATGGAGTAATTAAAAATGGACTAAAATGGTACAAGATAATAAGAAGTGTTGTGTTCAATCGGACGTTAATTGAACACATGGAAGCTTGAGGCATTTCATACTCATTAGTGATGAAATGATTCAAGTTTCGAAGGTCACTACTTCCCTTGATCTTCCATGATAGGGAGGTGGTTTTTAGAGTCTTATTTTGTTGAATTTATTGAACTTGCACACTTTGGTTTATGAGCCATCATGCAATGAAATTGCTTGAGTTGATGGTTTGTAGACCAAATTCACTACTCCTTTGATTTGTTCATGAAAAGGAGGGGTGAGTTATGCAAACAAACCCTTGAGAATACCTTGTGCATGCTCTGTTTGTCCTCTGTTGCAGCAAGGTGAACTGGGCAGCAGTGGCCGGCAGGCCACCTTTGATGTCTGGTCGACCATCACTGGTGGCTGGCCGGCCACCAATGCAAAATTCAGCAGTGTGTTTGTGATGCAAAGCATAGTTATTCTGGAAGTGGGCAACAATGTATGTGTTCTCTGCACGACAGAGGCTCTCCAGAAGCAAAACAGTGGCCTTTTCGGGTGGAAACTGAGCATACGCATGAACATCCCTTGCTTCCCGAAGCGGAGTAGTTAGCTTAGTACTTAATTGTTTAGCTTACTCACTTCTTTTAATTGCACTTGTGTTGTAATTATATAATTAGTGAAAGTAGTTAGCTAGTTGTGATGTTGTAATCGTTAATTCACTAGAATAGTTAATTCATTTGTTGTAATAATTAGCTTAGCTTTAATTAGTTAGCTAGTTAGCTAGTTAATTCATTCGGATTCTCCTTCGTGAGAGCGCAATGTAATAATGTGTATGTCTTCCAACCACACGTCTTTCTCCTTTTTATTTACTAGCTTATGATGGTTAGTTTAGGAACATCACGTTTTGTTTAGCATGCTCCATGTTTGCATCCATTTGTATTGCATGCACCGAGGCTCGGTTCATCATTCTAACTTGCATTGTTAGTTTAATACTTCTTTGAATATGTATTTAGACCGCATGCTATCAAATTGCTTCATATGTCATGTTAAGTAGCCGAGCCTATTTAGATTGCATATCGCATGCGTTGCATTAGTCATATTGCATAAGTTAGGAATCATGCATTTTTTTTTTCTAACTCCTTTCTTTATAGCTTGGAGTACTAGGTGAGCCTTTACTCATTTTAGCATATTGCATGTGTGTGATTGTTGCTATGTCTAGCATCCTTGCCATGAGGCTAATTGTTTAAGTGCTATTTGTAGACACCCCATTTTTGACCGACCTTAAGACTCAGACGTCATCGATTGAGCGCTCGGTGATTGCGCATGTTGTGCTTGTTCTGAGGTTTTGGAGTCTCGGCTGAGAGCCTTGCCTCCGGACTTCGGGATTCTTTTGTGCTTTGCCTCGGTTTGCAAACCAGGTTCTGTTTTCTCTTCCCGAAGGGAGGGAAAGGTCTTGTAGACCATCTCTCAGTGGCCGTAGGCTACTTTTCGGGGTCGTAGACCACTGTTCCTGTTTGGAGACCAGTTTCCAGTTTTCGAAGCCGTCGGCGGTGCGCCTCAGTTCGGGACCGCTTAACTTTCTCCGTTTGCTTCGGTTTTTGACACACACCTTGTTTCCCCTCTCTAGAGGGACACTGTGGCCCGGGAGACCACCTTCGTGGTCGCACGTCACTTTCGATGCTTAACAGTCAGTTTTCGGGGCACCTGGCTACGCGTTTTGGCCCCCGAACCCTCGTTTTGCATCCGTCTTGGTTCATTTTTGGCATGGACCCTATTTTCATTGTTTTGAAGGTGGTACAAGGGTGGGAGACCACCTTTTCTCTTGGAGACCACCTTTTCTCCCGCCGGCCGGTTTTCTTGTCAGGAAGCTAGTCTCCCTCACTTTTGGGCCACAATTGCTGGTCTCCCACTACACCACTTGCTTGCTTTCAATTAGGAGACCACCATTTAAGGCTGCCGACCAGCTTTTGAGACTTGGCCCTTTTGACTTGGTCGGCCGACCAGGGCAAGTGGTCGGCCGACCACTTGAATTGGTCGGCCAGCTCCCATCAGCCTTGTCTTTGTGAGTTGTTGCCAGCTGTGCCAGCTGGAAGGCACAGAAGGGATCCTCCATACACGTGTATGGAGGATCTTCAAGCTTGGTTTTAAGCTTCTAGGAGAAGCTTTGGACCCTTGGCTCTATAAAGGAAGGGCTCCTCTTCCTTTGCAAGGGTTCAGAAAATTGGCTAAGGCATAGCATACATATCTCTCTCTATCTCTATATCTTGGGTTCAAAAAGTGCTAAGTTCTTGCCCCTTTGCACACCATCTCCTAGCCTAACCCCTCCAACACCAACCTAAGCACCTTGGAGCTTGTTTTCAGAGGCTAAGGAGTTGCTGTTTTGGTCCAGAAGCTGCTAGAGTGCTTGAGCTTTAAGGGTAACACCCTATTCCCTCTTTTGGTCTTTATTTTGCTTTATCTTTTAGCCATACTTGCAAGCATTTTTGAGCTTTGATGTAAACTAAAAAAAGTCTTATTTTGAGGTCCTTAACATGTTTGTTTAAGATCATTTTTCTGTTGGGGTTCATCTACCCCCTTGCATGCTTCATTTCACCTTGTTTTGAGCCATGCATTAAGGCCTTTGTTTTGAGCTTTGTTTTCCCTTTTGACCACTGAAATCCAGTGGATTTTCAGTGGTTATTATGTGTTTTTGAGAGCCAAAATCAGAAAGGGGTGACCCTCTCTCTCCTTGTTTTGATTTCTAGCATATTTGGCCTAACAAAGGAGCCCTTATTTACATGCTTCCAAGCCATGTTTCAGGCTATTTTTGGTGGGTTTTAGGACCTGCATAGGCTCTTTCCTGAGCCCATTTTGCTATTTTGGGCGTCCATCTTGCATGTGTAGAACAACCCTCTTTATAGCCTATCAAAGGAGCCTATCATTCTTGCATCCGTAGACTATGTTTTAGTGGGTTTTTGGGCTTTATTTGGCATGTCATACCTCTAGCTTTTGCTAGTTTGGTGGCCTCTTGATTTCCTCACATGCTTGTAGTGCAAATCCGCTTTACTAGCTTACATTGCATGCTATTTTGGCCTTTGATTCTAGCACCTTTTGGCCATGCTTTAAACTGATTTTGTGCATGTTTTAGACTGCCTTAGCTCTATTTTTATGCCTCATGGTCGAATGATGCTTTCTATGCATGGTTGTAGTTCAATACCCTCGCCTAGCTTTGAGCTTTGGAGCCTATTGCCTGCTTATGTTGAGGTGTTTCCATGTTTTGGGGCCATTGTGCATCATATTTTAGAGCTTACATATATGCCATATTCCCATGTTTTCCACTCCTTATGTGCATTTGAGGGTTGTGCTTGTATGCCTCATTTATGGACCATTACATGAGCTTCATTTCTATGCATTTTGAGCCATCATTTTAGACCATCTTCCCACTGTCTTAGACCTGCATAGGGACTATTTGGGGCTGGTTGGGTCATTTGAGCATTGCTTTGTGTACCTCTAGTGTAATGCACTTCACTAGTTTCGGTATCCGGGCCATCTAGCATGCATTGTGTGAGGTGTTTGCATGATTCGGGACCATTTTGCATGACATTTTAGAGCTAGAAAATGTGTGATTGTATGCCATATTTCATCCCTTGCCATGCTTTGGTAGAGTTGCATTTGGTGCCTTAGGTTTGGTCCCTCGCATTGTACATGTTTGCATAAGTGTCGTTGCCTTAATTTCATCATGTTTGGCCACTGATTTGAGTGTGGCTGAGGCCCATTCATTTTAGTTTAAGTCCATCTTGCATTGTGTATGCCATGTCCATAGTGTCACATGCTTGATCGTCGCATTGTGTATGCCTTGATTATGCCTTTGTGTATGTCCATCGTCATATGTGCGTTGTGTATGCCATATAGCGTCATGTGCATTGAGTATGCCATTCGTAGTTCATAGTATTGCGTATGCTAGTTGCACCTCTGCATGTCATTCCTTGCATGTTTGCACGTCTTAATTGCATTTCGTTTAGGATTGCATGCTAGTTGTTGCATTGTGTATGCCATGCATATTGCATTGTGTTTGGAATAGTGTTTAGTCCAAACACTAGAAACGAGGGACGTTTCGTACTCCAAGTGACGAAACGTGCCTCGATTCTCGGTCGCCGACACTCCGAATTACCCATGATGGAGTTTAGGCCTTGTTGTGTTTATATGTGCATTCATTTTACATCAAGTTGTGCAATCCGACTCCTTGGCCATCATGCATCGAGATGCGTGATTGGTGGCACGAGGATCGAGGACTACACTCCCTGGAGCTTGTGCAATGATGGGGAGAGTGGTCATGCACACATATGTTGAAAATACTTTGCCATGCCCCTTTCTCGCTCTCTGTTGCAGCAAACCGGAAACCAGCAGCAAAAATTGGTCAGCAGCTTTCTGGAGCTTTGTACAGTGTTCTGGGACCAGTTGCAAACAGAGGCAAATCGGGCATCGCGATGGATTTCCCGACAAGGCAACTTGAGCATGCATGCATCCCTATCATTCGAAATAGAGCTGAGGCAGTCCATTTTGTTTAATTTGCATGCTAGCTTATTTATTTTAGTTAATTTGTTAATTAATTAGGGTTGTGTAATAATTAGCTGTAATTCGTTATTCATTCGGTTGTGTATTATTGATTCGGACCCTCCGAGGAGGGCAATGTTGTAATAAGTGTGCATGTGTATGATGTATGTCTTCCAACCCCACGTCTTTCTCCCTTTTATTTACTAGCTTATGATGGTTAGTTTTAGGGCATGTTTCAATTAGCATCTATATGTTCGCATGTTTGCATTCATTCATCTGTATTGCATGCACCGGGCTCGGCGTATCATACTAACTGCATTGTATTTCAATTCTGAGTTGAATACATGTTATCTGTAGCATCTCATATGCCATCTTAGAATAGCCGAGCCTATCTTAGTTGCATTCTGCATGTGTTGCATTAGCCATCTTAACATGAACTAGGATCATGCATTGATTACTAACTAGTTTCTGTTTTGGCTTGGAGTACTCGGTAAGTATTTATGCTTTAGCATGCTTGCATGCGTGTGAGTGACTGCCATAATAGCATGCTCACCATGAGGCTATGTGCTTATGTGATATAACTGCCTGAATGCCTGTGGGTGAAGGTCGGGTTGTTTGAGTTGGAATAATTTGTCGAAACCCGTGTTTTAGCCTACTTGCGAGTGGCAAACTTCAATCCATTTTCAAAAACGGGTATGCGATGCTTTGTTCCAAATCAGGCAATCCAGTCTATACTTGTATGCTGTGCGCATCACATAGTAATTCTAGGCTAATAACCGGAATAAGAGCACATAATGTTTTCAAAACTCGATATCATGGTTAGTAGAGGCCGATCTTTGATCGAGCGAGCGGGAGTGCTCACGAAGTGACCTTCCCCAATCGTACCTAAGTTCCCAAGCCGAGGCAACTTTGGTGATGACGGACACGTGGCCTTAGGCACGAGTCAGAGTTTCCTAAATTCCCCCAAAATAAAATATTTAGGTGGCGACTCTGTATCGGGCAAAGCAGTCCATGTTTGGCACTTCTTTCTAAAAATCAGTTTTTCAAAACGATTTGTCGGATTTGGACTCTTTGATGATTCATCGGTCTTGCATTGCACTCTACGAGATTAGATACAGAACCGTGACATTAGAGTCCAAACTATGGTGAGCCCAATGAACAAAACGGGATTTCTCCCGGGACGTTCAGGGACGTCTACAGTTTCTGGCGACTCTGCTGGGGATTTAGAGAACTTGACTCGAACTCATAATAGTTTGTTTTGACTACACTTATGTGTTTCTTTGCATTGCATTTGCATTGGTGCGCCTAGGACACCGTGTTTGCCATCTGCTATTCCTGAACGGTTTGCCGAAGGCTACGTGCCATAAGGCTGACTGGTTACGGGCTCTGCCACGATGGGGACACAAACCCCGATTTTTACCGGGGCACCCTTTTTGACCATTCGACCTAGTGCATATTCGGAATCCATAGTGACCATTCCAAGCTAGGACAGGTTGCTTAGCCGATTATAGGTTGTTTGAAACCGCTGCGTGCATAGTGAAACCCTAGCTCCTGACAAAATAGGATAGGGAAACCTTACCCTTCCATAGGGGTGTTTTGGCTCTCACTTGTTTGCTATGTGCTTTTAGAGTGCGTCTCTACAGGAATGCATGTATCAGTTTACAAGTTTGGGTATCAGGCCTGCGGGCACCAGTTCAGTATTTTGGGAATCAGTTATCTGCGGGTATCAGATTCAGTTTTCGGGGCAATGATTTGGGAACAATGATCAGTGTTTGAGAACAGTCTATTCAGCTTATCAACTGTGTGTTGTGATACCCAACTGTGTGTTGTGTGTTTATTTACGCTGTTATGCTGTCCGTTTGTCTAGTTGTTTATTTCCTTATTATTGCTTTATTTATCTTTTTGCTAGATAGTTTAGCACAATTGCTTCAGACCAAGCAGATATTCCCCAAGCACTCTGGACTAGAGGTCGCCGACTCAATCAATCTGAGGATCTGGTTGACAAACAACCAGTGTTTTATTCCTTACCCCCGGTTATCAGACGGAGGTCGAGAAGACGCAGTGTATCCGAGCAGAGGTTGCCAGAACAGTGGTCTACCCCGTCAGTGGACAGTCAGGCTGAGGCTTCAGTTTTTACCACAGAGATAGATATACCAGTCAGTCAGCTGGAACAGCAGAACATGGCAGGGATGGAGGAGATGGTGCGCCAACTCCAAGAAAGTATGAAACTCATGCAGCAGGGCGTTGTCCGCCAAGCGGACTTTGCCAAACAGCAGGCCGAGGTTATGGCCTAGCAAGCAGAGCTAATCACCAGACTCCAGCAGCAAGCCGGGGCATCCGCTTCACACCAAGCTCCTCCCCCACCGAGGGTTCCAATACCCGGGGAAACACCAAATATCCAGGAAGGTACGGACATTCCGATAGGGCCGGCTCCGCCCCCGATTCTACCTCAACTATCCAAGGCACCTACGCCTATCAATCAACCGGACTCTCCCTTTGAGTTCGAGGTAGACCCTACAGCGTTGAAGTTGAGCAAACTTGAAAGTTGTTCAAGAAATCCCAAGGGGTAAAGTCCATCCCAGACATTGAGGACGGGTATACCGACGCGGCTGTGACGCTGCCAGATCGATTCAAGATGCCACAAATCGACCGCTTTGACGGGTCCGGGGATCCCATGGTGCATCTACATTTGTTTTCAGACATACTAAGGTCGATAGGCCTCACCAGACTACAGAAGCTTTCATTGTTTGGCCGGGCCCTGTCGGGTGTGGCGGCCATCTGGTACGCAAAACTGGAAGACGATGTTAAGAGGAATTGGGATGAGATGGCCGAGGCTTTTGTCGCTCAGTACTCCTATAACACGTAAATCGAGATTACAACCCGTGATCTCGAGACAACAAGGCAGGAGCCTAAGGAGAGTTTTTCTGAATTCGTAACCCGCTGGAGGGCCAAGGCCTCAATGATGACCATAAGGCCGACGGATAAGGATCAAATACGAATGGTTGTTGCAACCTCCAACCCAAACTGATGCAGAAAATGATCGTGCTCCCCTTCCCCACCTTTTCAGATTTACATGAGATGGGAGTACAGATCGAGGATGCCTTGAAGCAGGGCTTGATTGACAATGATAAAGAGCAACCCAGGAGAACCTTCAACCGAAACAACAATGCAGGCACAAGCAGTGCTGCAACTGCTAGAGCTTCGGAAGTAAGCATGGTCACCACCACCCCTCCAAGAACCCCGGCAGCTACACCATTCTCCGGTGCATCTGGGAGTAACACACAAACAACCAAATTCCAACCTCGAGGCCAAAGAACCTTCATTCCATTATATATGCCCCTGTCCAAAGCTCTGGGGGTATTAATCAGGAAAGGGCACTTGAAGCCCCTGGAGCCGAGGCCATTGCCAAATCCACTTCCTCCCTCCCATGACCCAGCCAAATACTGCGCATATCACCAATAACATGGTCACGATACTGACCACTGTTTTAGATTGCGTCATGAGATTCAGGATCTCGTTGACAACAGGGTGATTGTGCCTCCAGAAAAACCCAACATCACAACCAAACCTATCCCACCACACAACCAAGGTCCACCTCCCAAACAAATCAACTTTATCCAGACCGGGGTCATGTTATACGACCCCAGCATATACATCACCCCATCCCACCTACCCAAGCCGGAGGTGTCCCTTCCCGATAGCACTGACTTGTGCATGTTGGACATCTCCCGAGCCCAACCTGAACCAATGGTGGTGACCATCGAAGATGGAACAGGGATGATTTCGGAGGAAAGTGGGGTTGTTGATTCAGAATCTGAGGAAACTGGGAGCTGTGCTGAGGAGGTATATGATCCGAGTGGCTATATTGTATCAGCGGGTCAGATTAGGCCAAATGTGGAATTGCCGGTAGGGGCAGAAATTTGCGTACTGCGGGGGGATGGATTTAATCAGAGGATAGATGACTTAGCAGTTCTGGAATGGGACATTGCTGACCTTCAGATTTTCAACGAACAAGACCCGGGGGATAGTGCAGTCAACTGGTTCGATTTTGAGGAGTTAGCAGAGGTCACAGGGTGGCTTGACGACCAACCAGATATTGTTAAAGAATCTCAACTGAAAAAGGGCCCGTCAGGGGCAAAGACATCAATTGTGGCCGGAAGGGCCGGGGATCAAAATATATCGTCGGAGGGCGCCGGTGCCAAGAATTTCGCTCGGGATTTGGGCATTTTGAATACAGGAAATTTTGAACAGCAGGCTGTATTGACGCAGTTAGAACCGGAAGGGATCGAAGATTCCGAGAGAGCCAGAAAAGCCAAGGCCCTCCTGGGGACTGAAAGTGCTGTGTGCACGAGAACAGAGGGTGCTGCGAGCACATGGACAGAAGGTACCATGAGTACAAGGACAGTGGTAATGGAGCCGGATAGGTGTCTGTTGGCTGTCAATGGAATGTGGTGGGAAGACGATGATCTATGTCTTGCCCACACAGATGAGGACTGGGGAAGCAATTAACCGGACGATACCTGGTACATTGGCGAAGTTGACCACATGACTAGGAGTTGGCGGTATTTCAAGCCCCCACACCTAGATCAGCCAGAGGCGTCCGGGAAGGACAAGGAGGCGGAGAGGCAGAAAGAGAAGCAACTCGAAGAAAAGGCTGTACTGAAGCAGTTGAAAAAGATACAGGCAGACATCTCCATCTGGGGACTGCTTATGGCTTCACGTGTGCATAGACAGGCTGTCCTATCGGCCATGGACAAGGCCAAGCTCTCAATAGACACCACGCCTGAACAGCTGGTGGGATTGGTCTTTCCGGGAGGAGGTTCCTCGACGTTGACCTTTTTTGAAAAGGAACTACCGCCTGAGGGCGCAAATCATAACAAACCACTCAACGTCTCTGTGGAATGTAGAAGCAAATGGATACCGGTAGTTCTTGTCGACACGGGATCCGCTATTAATGTATGCCCGTCAAGGACGACATATGCAATCGGGTTGAAGCCCGCGGACTTCGTACCAACTGCCCAAGTGATTCGGGTGTATGATAACACAAGCAGGGAGGTGATGGGGACTGTCAAAATTCAGACCCAGGTTGGTCCAGGACAACACGAGATCGATTTCCATGTCTTGGACGTTCCCGCAACCTTTAACCTACTTTTGGGGTGACCGTGGTTGCACCAGGTAAAGGCAGTCTCTTCCACCTTACACCAGATGTTGAAATACCCCCACGGGAAGGGGGTGGCCATTGTTTTCGGGAATTCGTCAATCCATCCACTGCTGGAGGTGTCTACACCAGTCTTGGAAATCGAGCACGGCACGGAGGATGTGTTCTTATCGGGGTTTACTCTGGCTGAGGCTCGAGTCGTGCAAAACATCTTGGCTGTTGATGAGGGGGTGTATGTCAGCGCACAATCAATATACCTCATGAACAAGCTTCAACACATCCCTGGGATGGGATTGGGAAAGAGTGGCCGGAAGGGCATTGCAGTATCGGCCAAAGTGCCGCACAACCCACATACCTTTGGCTTGGGTTATCTGCCCACCAAAGAGGATTGGGTGAGGAAAGGCAAGGAGATGGCCAGGAGAGCCAGAGCAAAGAAGGCGGGAAAGCCTTTTGAGTTGATGCACCGACCCATTCAGGGTACCCTAAATGGACGCTTCGTCCGGAAGGGGGAGGATTTTCCATTCTGCGGCTTCTCAGAGCCATGGTTGAATGCGGAGAGGAAGCGCCTGCCGGGGTTTGAGATCTTCTTTGACCTGCAGTTATCTGGGGATGATGTTGCCGAGGAGCAGACAGACCCATCAGCTGAGGTTGAGCAGAATGAGAAAATGGATTCCGAGAGCGCTGAAATTGAAATGGGGGTAGCACTGGCTTGTCTACTTTCAGATCCTCTGATCGTACAGAAGTGATTGGGGGATAACTTCTCGGTGTCCATGATTGGGAATGAAATGGCTGCGAGCCTACCTGCAAGTATTTTGGATGCATCCATCGCACCCTCTCTCATCTGGCAGTACGAGGAGGGATTTTTGTCAAGCAGCACCGGGTCAGGTAGTGAGCCGGAATCTGATTCCACCAAGTCTGTAGAGTCGGAATCAAGTTCCAGCTCGTTTGAGTCTGAGTTCGGTAATCCTGGGGGTGATAACCCGGATGCCATAGTCCTGTCTAGGTCGTCTTTTTCTTTCTCTTTTGAGTCTGTTGTAACAGAAGAATCGGACGATTTGGAAATGCTTAATGAGAATGGAATGGATATGGTTTCTGAGTACTTTTCTGTGCCCTTGATTTATTGTATTAATCAGGACTTTCAAAATTTTGATGAAAAAGACGGGGAAGAAATTCCTCCGGTTTTGCAACGCTTAATTGATCAAGAGCAGGAAAGATTTGTTAAACCTTTAGTTGATGAAATCACTACTGTTAATGTTGGTACTAAGGAGGACCCACAGTTGGTCCAGATCGGGTCCACGTTGTCTTCCGAGGAACGCGAGCGCTTAGTCACTTTATTAAAAGATTTCAAAGATGTTTTCGTGTGGTCCTACGAAAACATGCCTGGAATCGATCCTGAGATTGTACAGCACCGGATCCCTCTTGACCCAGAGGCCCGACCCATTAAACAGAAACTCAGAAGGATCCGCCCGGACTAGGCCCTCAAGATTAAAGAAGAGGTCACCAAGCAAATTGACGCAAGGTTCCTGCTGGTATCCGAATACCCAACTTGGTTGGCCAACATTGTTCTGGTGCCGAAGAAGGATGGCAGAATCCGGGTATGCGTGGATTTCAGGGATTTGAACAGAACCAGTCCGAAGGACGACTTTCCCTTGCCACAGATTGATGAGTTAGTGGACTTCACAGCGGGGCATGCTTTGCTTTCATTCATGGATGGATTCTCGGGCTATAATCAGATAGTGATGGCACCTGAAGACCGGGAGAAGACTGCTTTCACCACCCCGTGGGGGACTTACTGTTACAGGGTGATGCCATTTGGGTTGAAGAACACTGGAGCTACATATCAACAGGCCGCGACCACAATATTGCACGACATGATCCACAAAGAGGTTGAGGTGTATGTGGACGACATGATTGTCAAGTCCAAAGAAAGAGAGGGCCACTACACCGCCTTGCAAAAGTTCTTCCAAAGGATCAGAGAATTTCGGTTACGGCTGAATCCTCAGAAGTGTACGTTCGGTGTTACAGCAGGAAAAATGCTGGGGTTTCTAATTACACAGAGAGGTATTGAAGTCGACCCTTCAAAAATCAAGGCCATCTTAGAAATGCCACCACCAAGGACTGAAAAGGAGGTGCAAGGCTTTCTGGGTAAAGTGCAATTCATAAGACGGTTTATCTCAAAATTAACCTTGACTTGTGAACCACTTTTTGGTCTCCTGAAGAAAGGAAAGAAGTTCCAATGGGACGGCCGATGCCAAGCTGCTTTTGAACAGATCAAGGAATACTTACAGAACCCACCCGTGTTGTCACCGCCCGAGCCAGGGAAACCGTTGATTTTGTACCTTTCAGTAACTGAAACTATGATGGGCTGCATGCTCGCACAAGAGTCTGAGGACAAGGTGGAGAGGGCTATCTACTATCTGAGCAAGAAGATGCTAGAGTATGAAACCCGCTACACACCATTGGAAAAGGCTTGCTTAGCCTTGGTATGGGCTACCAGGAAGCTACGGCACTACCTGTTAGCTCACTCTGTAATGTTGGTTTCAAGATTAGATCCCATCAAATATCTCTTTGAGAAACTGGCACTTACGGGTAGGCTAGCTCGTTGGTTACTATTGCTTTCCGAATTCGATCTGAAGTATGTGACTCGCAAGTCAGTAAAGGGGAGAGCGGTAACGAAGTTCCTAGCCGATCACCCAGTTGAAGGGGATGAAGTAGTCGAGTACTTATTCCCAGATGAGGCTATTTTGCATATCGACGATTAGTTTTGGACGATGTATTTTGACGGAGCGTCAAACCAGTATGGGTATGGGATAGGGGTGTTGCTGATAGCACCCGACAAGTCTCGCATCCCTCTAGCATTTAAGCTCCGGTTCAAAGTCTCAAACAAGGAAGCAGAGTATGAAGCATGCATTGCTGGTTTAGAAGCCGCCCTAGAACTAGGGGCAAAACGGTTGGACGTCATCGGAGACTCGAACCTGGTTGTATCTCAAGCTAAAGGAGACTGGAAAGTCAAAGAAGAAAAGATGAGAATCTATCGTTAGACCTTGGACTTGTTGATTTCTCAGTTTGAGAAGCTGAACTTCGCTCATCTGTTAAGAGAGAACAACAGGTTCGCTGATGCACTAGCAACTCTATCTTCCATGATAGACATCCCTTTTAGAGTCCAGATGCGTCCGATCATCATTGACCAGAAGTTTGCGCCAGCCTACGAGTCGATTGCTTCCATAGAAGAGGTTCAAGATAAGAACCCCTGGTATTACGATGTCTGGAACTTCTTGGAGAAAGAAGCGTATCCACTAGGGGAAAATGCCAAGGATAAAAGGGTGATCAAAAGAATGGCTGCTCAGTTCATCATCTGTGGGGGTAAACTGTACAAGAGAGGTCATTTAGGAATGCATAAGCTATGTGTTGATGCCAAAGAATCGAAGCGCCTGATGGAGGCCATCTATGGAGGAGAGTGCGGAGCGCACATGAACAGGGTGTTGCTAGCTCAGAAGATTCTCAGACAAGGTTACTACTGGTCCACCATAGAGGAGGATTGTATTGGCTTTGTTCGGCAATGCCACAAATGTCAGATCCATGCGAACCGCATGAACATCCCGCCGTTGAAGCTATACAATATGACTTCGCCATGGCCATTTTCAGTTTAGGAAATCGATGTGATCGGGGCTGTCACTCCGAAGGGGTCTAATGGGCATGAGTTCATTCTGGTTGCGATAGACTATTTCACAAAGTGGGTTGAGGCCCAATCTTATGCGGTGTTGAAGGCTTCACACGTTGCGAAGTTCATCAGAAACAACATCATCTGTCGCTACGGGGTCCCGAACGAGATCATTTCAGATAACGGTTCCCACTTCAAGAAGGAAGTGATTGACTTGTTAGAAAAATACAACGTGGCTTTTCATAAGTCATCCACATATCGGCCGCAGACCAATGGAGCAGTTGAGGCCGCCAACAAGAACATCAAACACATTTTGCAGAAGATGGTGGAGACCTACCGGGACTGGCCAAATAAGCTGCCATTTGCTCTGTGGGGCTACCGGACTTCAATTAGAACTTCTACTGGGGCAACTCCGTATTCATTAGTTTATGGGATGGAGGCCATTCTACCTATTGAAATTGAGGTTCCGTCATTAAGAGTGCTGGCTGAGTGTCAGATAGCCGAAGCAGATTGGCAGTAGAGCAGGTTTGAAGAACTCATGCTCTTTGATGAAAGAAGACTGAAAGCACTGTACCATGTTCAAGGTTATCAGCGCAGAATTGCCAGGGCTTTTAACAAGAAGGTTAAGTCCCGGAATTTGAAAGAAGGAGATTTGGTGCTCAAAGACAACCAAGCTCTCATCCATGACCCTAGGGGCAAGTTCAGACCCAATTGGACTGGTCCTTACATCATCAAGTCTATCTGGTCAGGTGGAGCTGTCGTTCTGATGGACCTAGATGGCCTAGAGTTCTCATAGTCGATCAACATGGACAAGTTGAAGAAATATTACCCCTGAGAGGCTCGCTAGGCCGAAAACCCGAAAGGGCGACCTAGGCAAAAGTTAGAGCACAAAAATTTGAAATTACAAAAACTGAGCTCGCAAGGTTGAAAACCCGCAAAGGGCGGCCTTGGCAAAAGTTAGAGCGTAAAAGGAAAGTGAAAATACTCGAGTGAACCCGAGCCGAACTACGTAAGGCTTGATTCCCATCTTTGGGATATGTAGGCAACTTCATCCTGAAGTCCAGCCATAAACTTTTCCCCGATCAACTTTGTCCATTTGATCATCTCGGTCATCTTTGTCTATTCAGCATTCAAGAGCTTTGGCTGTGATCTCCGGTGCAGTGCTATTCAGACTAGGGGCAACTTTCCAGTTGCTGGGATTCGGGGTTGTACATCTCAGTGGCAGATCTCAGGCGTGTCCAGTTCTGATCCATGTCGAAAATGGTTTTGAAAAGTTTTAATAAAAGTTGATTTTGTTTAAATTAATCTTTTTACAACTTAGACCATTTTTGGACCAAAGCGGAAAATTTTCAGTACCCACAACCTTCAATTTTATTGATTTCAATACAGAGTCCTCATGCTCTTGCATACAAATTGAAGTTGCTTTTGGTTACATTCATAAAGAAAACTTGAAAGTACTAATAAAGCAATAAATCCGGGGCATAGCTAAGTCAGGTGTTCCTGCGCCCCCTCCCAGAGCTGATCGAAGCTTCTGATGCCAAAGTGGGCCCAATCTGTGCCTCTTCATTAAGCCAATCTACGCACTCGTCAGACAAAGTGCAACTGAAAGTAGGAGCGGGCGCCAAGAGCTCTCTAGTTCTCCATGCTGTGGCATACCGAGCAAGCTGTGCGCCTCGGACCTGAAATGCAGCTGGGTATTCTATCCCCTCTGCCGGGCAAATCTGATCATGGCCAAACTGGCGCTGGAACCGGAAAGGAAAGTAGAACATGCAGTGTGCCAGGCCAATCAACTGAATCCCTGGGTCCCAGGGCATGCTATAGCTTATTGCCGGTAGATTGAGCCAAGGACAGCGCCAAGTAATGCGGTCTGCGGACAAATTGCACACCCAATCAAACCACTATCCCTCATCCAGGGAATCGACTAGACGACGTCGGAAGAAGTAGCCGCGAGCTGAGTATGCTGGGCAAGAGTTCACAACTTGCAACTTATCCATCAACCACACCTGGGGAGGGATAAAAAATGAGAGATTAAAGAATAGAGAGATGTACGATGAGAGAAAAGTGAGAGAAGGGTTTTGTAAGAAAAATCCAGCCTGAGGGCCGAGTGATGTGAGCAATATATATGTGAGATAGGGAGGGAAACATTACTTGCAGTAGTTGTGGACTCCCTGCAAATCTGGTTGTTTCCCGGCGATGGAAAGCATCCAAGCCCATCAGTGTCTCGGCCAATGTCATGGCAATGCAGCTCTTACCCTCCTTCAAGCCTTGGGCAACTTCAATCAGACGAACGTTAGGCCCACTAAAACCTGAGGCAAGCAGAAAGTGAGACAACATGCACAAGCAAAGGGCATGTCGCCGAAAACCCTGCCAATGATGGTTACCGCGGTCACCGGGATTAGAAAAACGTTGAATCAAGTTGAGGATGTCCAGTTTTCCGTTGCAGATCAGAGACCGAGCGTCGTGCATAGTGAGCCCACACATTCGTCCTAAGGCTTGAGCATGGCCGAAGCGGAGTTGGGGCAAGATCTCCTCGTTGCTCTCGGACTCCATCAAAGCTTGGAAATCTTCGAAGGTACGACATATCTCTTGCCCGCCGAAGCTAAAGACATGTGTTACCGGATTCCAAAACCTCGCCGCGACATGGAAAAAAGGAAGAGGTAGCGGAGTGCGGCTCAACGTGAATAGTGCATTCAAGCCGAAGCCCCGGAAGTTCAACTTTTCTGAGCCGTCTAAAGTAGCAATCCAAGTTGCGAGATTTTCGATGAGGAATGCCTCCATTTTGATGCAAAACTGAGATAAAATGAAAGAACCACGAAGCTGGAACTTTTATAGAGGATAAGGCACTGTTTGGGGACACGTGTCAAAAATCTGGTGGTCGCCAAACCAGGTGGTCGGCCGACCACTTTTTCTGGTAGGCTGACCACCCCTTTGGTCTCCAAGGAAAATAACTGGTCGGCCAGCCCCTTCTAGTGGTCGGCCATGGAGAAAAGTTGGTCTTTGGTTTGTTCCTAGTTTCTAGAAGAGAGATCCTAGCTTTATCATGCGTTGGGAGTGTTGAAGGTCCGAGTTTACCTCTGTTTCGGATGCGTTCCGTCACTCCAATTGTCCGAGATGCATTTGCTTATCGAGTTGTTGTTCTTTGTTTATCGAGTTGTTGTTTCGTTTTGCTTATTGAGTTGTTAAAGTTTTGTTTATCGAGTCGTTGCTTATCGAGTCGTTGAGTTCCGTATATCGAGTTGTTACTCTTTGTTTAATCAACATTGTCGGGATTTGCTTATCGAGTTGTAAACTTGCTAAGGTTTTGTTGTCTCTTAGTAAGTTAAGTTGTTTAGTTTGTTGTGTCGATTCACTACCTGACTTGGTGATATACAATGCTTAATTTTCATTCAAAATGATGCGATGCGATGCTAAGAACATAAAATACAACACTTTTTCAAAAAGCTGTTTCATTCCATCATGCTTCCTTTGTTACAACATTTTACAACAAGGGTACAAGTTTTACAGAAAATAAAACTGCCTAAAAATGTACAATGTGCTACAATTACTAGTAAAAAAGGAAAATAAAGTAGGAACATCTGCGTCAGTAGGAACATCTGCGTCAGTGCTCTCAAGCGCAAGAATAAGAGGCCCTCTTCGTCCTCTTCGGCTGAGAAGTCCCTGCACCACGTCCACCAGCACCACCATCTGAATCGGAGCTGCTGTCCTCGGAACCCTCCTCGGCATCACCTCCACTCTCAAAACCGAAACCAGAGTCCTCCTCTCTGCCTACGGATGTCTCTGACTGAGGATGCGCAGACTTCTCCTCCTCACTGGACTCCTCGTCATCTATGACGGGTGCTCTGTGCCTGCCTCGTCTGCGAGACGAGTCCCCTCTCCCAGCTCCTCGAGAAGGCCTGGATGGCTCGGCCTGTAGTGGTGGCATCTGAAAAGGACAATTTGGGTACATTAGCCAACATGTATATCAGATGCAGAGATAAGAATGCTACATAGAGTGGGTGTATGCAGATACAATGTATGAATATGGTGTGTGCCATATGTACTCTACACATGTAGTCAACCAACGCAGTGAAATAGTCAAATTCAGCATGTCATCAGAAGTATGATAAATGCAAGGAAATTGAAAAATACCGAGACGCCGGCGATGAATAGCTGTGTCTCCCTCCGCAGAACCATGCCCTCGAGCGAGGCCACCACTCCGAGCATCCTATCCATGTACTCGATGGGAGGCTGCAGATATAAGTGCAAGTTATCAGTGAATGAATAAATGTCCAAATATCTGAGTGATAAATCAAAACTGTAAAGCATACCGGTGGCGAGTCAGGGTCTCTGACGTATCGGTGATCAGGCACTGGGGGCTCTAATGGAATCGGGTAAGATGACCCGTATCACCATCCAGTCAACTCGGTCGGAAGATCTGGCCACCCGGCGTGCTGATAAGTCGGGGGAATCGGGGGAATCTGTCTAGCCCCATTTCTCGATGTGCTGGCCCTGCTAGACGAAGGAACGTCTGCAGCCCGGGCTCGAGCTGACGATGATGCACCAGCAGCCCTTCTAGTAGGAGTACGGACACCCATCAGTGGGGGCATCAGGTACGTATGGCGGTAAGTCGCATACTCCCCCTCCTTCGTGTGCAGAATCGCATCAGTACCCAACATAGCGATATCGACCTCCTCGGGAGTGAGTCTCTCAACAGACCGCATGTCATCTGAAGGTACTGAAGGGACACTCTGCCCATGGACGCCCATCGTCTGGCGCATGAAGCGATCTCCCAGAAACCAGGCCCTGCCAACTGGCCCCTCAAACAAAGTCCTATACTGAGAAGAAGCCCATGTCCCCGAGAACTGGAAACGAATATCTCCTCCCAAGGGTGCCCAGGGCCGCCAAACGATCTGAGGATAACAAGTGCATGAGCCAATCAGATGTCATAAATATGCGAGATGAATCAAAGCTGAAAATATGAAGAACTGAGAGTTCTGAAGTACCTCGGTCGCCCGCACCGTGTCAAAAAACTGTCGCAAGAAGGGCAGAGTCTCTCGAGCCCTCGCCCGGCATTGACCCTCAAATACGTGAGAGTAAGGGATCGTAAGAGGCACCTCCACCTCGAACTCTGGGGCTAGCGTCGAAAAGTACACGTAAACCCATAGCTGTGGAAAACAGGGGAGTGGCCATCAGAATACAGAAAATACGATGTGTTGAGTGCAGAATGTAGAATACAGAATGTAAAGTGTGCCGTGTGCAGTAGTGGTGGGCGCGGGTCGGTTGCGGCCACGAAACCTCCAATCCGCCATCCGTCCGCCAGATTGGCGGATTGGAGAAAATCAATCCGCATCCGTCCGCCAATCCAGCGGATGTGGATTAAGCGGATTGGCGGTTTGGCGGATGGATGCGAATCGGTTTGGCGGTTTGAAATTTTATAAATTTTCAACATAGTTCAACTTGTACACTTCCTCAAAAAAAAAGAAAAAAAGAAAAGAAAATATTACAGTCAATGACTTAAAAAAGTATTACAATTATTGCAAGCCTCATCCAAAGAAAGAAAGTTTGAAACTTTAGAATATCACAATCACTGCATGCCTCATCCACATATTACAATCACAACATGCCTCATCCACATAAAGTATTACAATATGTGGTTCCTAAAATATAAAAACAATTCAAACCACTAAAACTATGAGCAAAGCAGTAGTAGAGATTGTATGTCTTTGTATTGTTATATTTATATATGTTTTTGAAAACAAAAACCAACCAGCATATATCATATTTTCTATTTATTACTTTTAGAGTTAGATTTAAAAACCAAAAAATATAGATAAATAATACGTTTATTTTTTTCAATTCAAAAAATGTATTCAAGTTGAAAACTTTTTTTTTCAACAGAATATTTAAATTCTTTTTCAATTGAAAACACAAACAAAATATTTAAACAAATTGAAAACACAAAATCTTATAAATTACTAAAGGTGCTCGCGGTTTGGCGGTTCGGTTGCGGCCAAAGGAACCTCAAATCCGCCATCCGTCCGCCAAATTAGCGGATTGGAGAAAATCAATCTGCAACCGTCCGCTCGTCATCACGCATCCATCCAAAATGCGGCGGATCGGTTCGGTTCGGTCGGTTTTGGCGGATCGGTATATCCGCTGCTCACCCCTAGTGTGCAGTGTACAGATAATGAAAAGCAGAAATGTAAATTAAGAGGGCAGAAGGTACCTCCCAGGCTCTCCAGTAGCCGCCAACTGTGTTCCCCCGTCCATGGGAGGTCGCACTCATATAGCAGTAGAGGGTAGCGAGGCCGGCGCCACCCCAGTCATACTGGCTGACCTGTGATAGGTCCACCAAAGCACTAAGCAGATACAGTCCAACTGTGTTCCCCCTGTCGGAGAACAAAGTGGTTCCAAGGACGAACATCAGAAAACCTCGAGCGTACTGCTCTATCTCCTCAAGAGTCTCGGGCATCCTCCCCCTATACTGCACGGGGAACCAAGTGTACCTAACTCTGCCCGAAGATCGGTCAATCGGTGGGCGAGCTCCCAACAGATAGATCCAGGCAGCCTCTCATTCGCCCATATCCTCGTCGTAGGGGACCGGTCGGCCGGCTATATCAAGGCCAGTTAGCATCGCAAATTCGAACGGGGTCATCGTCATATCCCCGATAGCTGAGAAGTGGAAAGAGTTGGTGGTGTCCCACCATCTCTCTACGAGTGCCCCCATCAAGGTCCTGTTAGTAGGGTAGCGAGATAGCCCCGCGCAGAAGGGCCCAAATCCTGCCCCGTCCACCATGTGATGAATGGTCTCTGGGAGCTTTGCATACCACTCCCTAGCGATAATCGAGCCATAACCTCGCGTAGAACGAGAGGGTACCTGCATTCAAAATGAACAAATGTATTCAGTTTCAGAATGAAATGTATAAGCTGCGTGCAAATGAAATAAATAAGCTGTGAGTTCAAAAGTGAAATGTAAGAACTGTGTGCTCAATATGCACTGTGTGCAAATGAAACTATGGGCTGTGTGTTCATAATCAATAGTTTGGGCTGCGTGTTCAACTTTCAAAAACTGTGGGCACTCACCTCAAGAATTTGGGTTGCGTGTTCAATTTTCAAAAACTGTGGGCTGTGTGTTCACCTCAAGAGTTTGGGCTGCATGTTCAACTTTCAAAAACTGTGGGCTGTGTGTTCACCTCAAGAATTTGGGCTGCGTGTTCAGATTTTAAAAACTGTGGGCTGTGTGTTCACCTCAAAAGTTTGGGCTGTGTGTTTAACTTTCAAAAACTGTGGGCTGTGTGTTCACCTCAAGAGTTTGGGCTGCGTGTTCAACTTTCAAAAACTGTGGGCTGTGTGTTCACCTCAAGAATTTGGGCTGCGTGTTCAGATTTCAAAAACTGTGGGCTGTGTGTTCACCTCAAGAGTTTGGGCTGCGTGTTCAACTTTCAAAAACTGTGGGCTGTGTGTTCACCTCAAAAGTTTGGGCTGTGTGTTCAACTTTCAAAAACTGTGGGCTGTGTGTTTACCATCAAGAGTTTGGGCTGCGTGTTCAACTTTCAAAAAAACCGTGGACTGCGTGTTCACGATAAAAAGTATGAGCTGCGTGTTCAGAAATTCGAGTGATTGAGCTGTGTGTTCAAAATGCAAATAGAATGCTATGTTATAGACTAAGTGTTCAGAACAAGCTGTGTGCCCACTCAACAGAATTCTGTGTTATGAGATATGTGCTAAAATAAGCAGAAATATCGTGTGCAAATGTGTTCAGAACGAGTGGATAAGCATACATAGCGAAAGTATGAAATGTGCATGAAATGCAGAATACATTGCAGAGAATGTAAAAGTGAAGTATGTACCTCTCGTGCCTGATGAGAGAGATGAGTCTTTGGCTCCCGCAGCAACAGATCCGCAGGCGCTCGGTCATCAAAATCAGTGAAATGGTAGAAAGTGGCCTGAGGAAGAATGTGCTCCCGAGGATGATACCTCTCGGGATCAAACAGCCGAACTCTCGGGGGCAATGACATGATGTCCGGCTCACCCTCGACACTTGGAGGACCTCCACCATGAGGAAAATGACCCACCATTTGAAGAAATCTGCAAAAATGAGCGAAATGAGCCAAAATTGGAAAAAATCAACAAAAGTCAACTCTCGGGAAATGAAAAAGTCAACAAAAGTCAACTCCTGAGAAAATGTTCCAAATTTTGAGTCAAACTTACCCCAAGTGGTGAAAATGAAGAAAAAGGCTCCGAAATCAAATTTTAATCGGTCCAAAGTGAAGAAAACTGAAAGATTTCGCGAAACAACTTTGCGTGGGGCGTTGGAAAGCGCGTATAAAGAGCAGATCTGAGAGAGAAAACGGTCTAGGAAGGAAGAGGAGCTGATTTCGGCCTTGAGGTTGTGAGCAACAGTGATTGGGACATGTGGATTTAAAGAAACAAGTGTAAAAAGACAAAATTGTCCTAGATTTAGCAAGGTGGTCGGCTGACCACATTTCCTAGCAGGCCGACCACCCCTTGAACCACCACTGGTCGGTGGCCTCCCTAGGTGGTCGGTGGCCCTCCTGGGTGGTCTCCAATGACTCTTTGTTCTCCCTGCAAATTTTGGTGGTGATCGGAGTCCCCGGCTCTCACGAAAGTACAAGGAAAGTGCACTTTTCGGCGCGAAATCCCTCCGCGGGAACTTCAAATCCAATCCTCGACGCATGGCTCATCGTTACTCGCCAAGAGCCAGGTGTATCCTTTTTGAGTACGTTGCGACCCCTCCGAGAGGTAAACCAGGGGTCGCGTTTGAGTTGCCCTTGTCGAGGCTTGCTTTTCTCTGCTTAATGTTTTGTTTCAAAAATGCCTTTTGAAGTTGCGCTTATCCTGCATTGTTATGCACGTCACTGGCATTATTATGCGCATCGCTTGCATTGATGTGCACATTTCACTAGTATCGTCATACCTCCATGCTTAACTTGCGTTGTCGCGCACATTTCCTCTTACATTGCGATGTACTTTTTCATCGGCACCATGTTTGTCTGCGTTCAATATAGCGTTGAACATATGTTGCTAACTATGTTGTGCCTGTTAGGTTTCTCTCTTTTGCAGGCATGATATTGTATGTACGGTTCATTTGAAGCTGGTGCGACCAGACGAGCCGGACAGGTATTGTATCTTCTCCATGTGAGACGTAGCGAGAATTGTAATTCTCTTACATCCTTACTGCATGAAATGTAGTTTTGCTTTTCATTCTTGCTTAAAACTGTTGCATTTATTGTGAATATTTGCTTCATTACAACTTGCTGCTTTGCATGATCATGAGTTACGTTCGGCTTTGTGCATGTCGTTTGCATTTTGCCCCTGCCTACGGGCACGCCTGCGGGCCCATCTCTTGCTTATCCCACCTGTTTGTCTAAGTCTTCGGCCTTGTCAAAAATGGGTCGTCTCTGGGCTTTGACATTCACTCCCGTCACGTATGACTTCCGAGTTCTGTCAAAGAGGGGCAACTGTAGACACCCCATTTTTGACCGACCTTAAGACTCAGACGTCATCGATTGAGCGCTCGGTGATTGCGCATGTTGTGCTTGTACTGAGGTGTCGGAGTCTCGGCTGAGAGCCTTGCCTCCGGACTTCGGGATTCTTTTGTGCTTTGCCTCGGTTTGCGAACCAGGTTCTGTTTTCTCTTCCCGAAGGGAGGGAGAGGTCTCGTAGACCATCTCTCAGTGGCTGTAGGCTACTTTTCGTGGTTGTAGACCACTGTTCCCGTTTGGAGACCAGTTTTCGATTTTCAGAGCCGTCGACTGTGCGCCTCGGTTCGGGACCGCTTAGCTTTCTTCGTTTGCTCCGGTTTTTGGCACACACCTTGTTTCCTCTCTCTAGAGGGACACTGTGGCCCGGGAGACCACCTTCGTGGTCGCACGCCACTTTCAATGCTTAACAGTCAATTTTCGGGGCACCCGGCTGCGCGTTTTGGCCCCCGAACCCTCGTTTTGTATCCGTCTTGGTTCATTTTTGGCATGGACCCTATTTTCATTGTTTGGAAGGTGGTACAAGGGTGGGAGACCACCTTTTCTCCCGCTGGCCGGTTTTCTTGTCAGGAAGCTGGTCTCCCTCACTTTTGGGCCACAATTGCTGGTCTCCCACTACACCACTTGCTTGCTTTCAATTGGGAGACCACCATTTAAGGCTGCCGACCAGCTTTTGAGACTTGACCCTTTTGACCTGGTCGGCCGACCAAGGCAAGTGGTCGGCCGACCACTTGAACTGGTCGGCCAGCTCCCATCAATCTTGTCTCTGTGAGTTGTTGCCAGCTATGCTAGCTGAAAGGCACAGAAGGGATCCTCCATACACGTGTGTGGAGGATCTTCAAGCTTGGTTTTAAGCTTCTAGAAGAAGATTTGGACCCTTGGCTCTATAAAGGAAGGGCTCATCTTCCTTTGCAAGGGTTCAGAAAATTGGCTAAGGCATAGCATACATATCTCTCTCTATCTCTATATCTTGGGTTCAAAAAGTGCTAAGTTCTTGCCCCTTTGCACACCATCTCCTAGCCTAACCCCTCCAACACCAACCTAAGCACCTTGGAGCTTGTTTTCAGAGGCTAAGGAGTTGTTGTTTTGGTCCAGAAGCTGCTGGAGTGCTTGAGCTTCAAGGGTAACACCCTATTCCCTCTTTTGGTCTTTATTTTGCTTTATCTTTTAGCCATACTTGTAAGCATTTTTGAGCTTTGATGTAAACTGAAAAAGTCTTATTTTGAGGTCCTTAACATGTTTGTTTAAGATCATTTTTCTGTTGGGGGTCATCTACCCCCTTGCATGCTTCATTTCACCTTGTTTTGAGCCATGCATTAAGGCCTTTGTTTTGAGCTTTGTTTGCCCTGTTGACCACTGAAATCCAGTGGATTTTAAGTGGTTATTATGTGTTTTTGAGAGCCAAAATCAGAGAGGGGTGACCCACTCTCTCCTTGTTTTGATTTCTAGCATATTTGGCCTAACAAAGGAGCCCTTATTTTCATGCTTCCAAGCCATGTTTCAGGCCATTTTTGGTGGGTTTTAGGACCTGCATAGGCTCTGTCTGGAGCCATTTTTCTGTTTTGGGTGTCCATCTTGCATGTGCAGAACAACCCTCTTTATAGCCTATCAAAGGAGCCTATCATTCTTGCATGCATAGACCATGTTTCAGTGGGTTTTTGGGCTTTATTTGGCATGTCATACCTCTGAATTTTGCTGGTTTGGTGGCCTCTAGATTGCCTCACATGCTTGTAGTGCAAATCCTCTTTACTAGCTTACATTGCATGCTATTTTGGCCTTTGATTCTTGCACCTTTTGGCCATGCTTTAAACTGATTTTATGCATGTTTTATACTTCCTTAGCTCTGTTTTTATGCCTCATGGTCGAATGATGCTTGCTATGCATGGTTGTAGTTCAATACCCTTGCCTAGCTTTGAGCTTTGGAGCCTATTGCCTGCTTATGTTGAGGTGTTTCCATGTTTTGGGGCCATTGTGCATCATATTTCAAAGCTTACATATATGCCATATTCCCATGTTTTCCACTCCTTATGTGCATTTGAGGGTTGTGCTTGTATGCCTCATTTATGGACCATTACATGAGCTTCATTTCTATGCATTTTGAGCCATCATTTTAGACCATCTTCCCACTGTCTTAGACCTGCATAGGGACTATTTGGGGCTGGTTGGGTCATTTGAGCATTGCTTTGTGTACCTCTAGTGTAATGCACTTCACTAGTTTCGGTATCTGGGCCATCTAGCATGCATTGTGTGAGGTGTTTGCATGATTCGGGACCATTTTGCATGACATTTCAGAGCTGGAAAATGTGTGATTGTATGCCATATTTCATCCCTTGCCATGCTTTGGTAGAGTTGCATTTGGTGCCTTAGGTTTGGTCCCTCGCATTGTACATGTTTGCATAAGTGTCGTTGCCTTAATTTCATCATGTTTGGCCACTGATTTGAGTGTGGCTGAGGCCCATTCATTTTAGTTTAAGTCCATCTTGCATTGTGTATGCCATGTCCATAGTGTCACATGCTTGATCGTCGCATTGTGTATGCCTTGATTATGCCTTTGTGTATGTCCATCTTCATATGTGTGTTGTGTATGCCATATAGCGTCATGTGCATTGACTATGCCATTCTTAGTTCATAGCATTGCGTATGCTAGTTGCACCTTTGCATGTCATTCCTTGCATGTTTGCATGTCTTAATTGCATTTCGTTTAGGATTGCATGCTAGTTGTTGCATTGTGTATGCTATGCATATTGCATTGTGTTTGGAATAGGGTTTAGTCCAAACAAGGGAAACGAGGGACGTTTCATACTCCAAGTGACGAAACGTGCCTCGATTCTCGGTCGCCGACACTCCGGATTACCCATGATGGAGTTTAGGCCTTGTTGTGTTTATATGTGCATTCATTTTACATCGAGTCGTGCAATCCGACTCCTTGGCCATCATGCATCGAGATGCGTGATTGGTGGCACGAGGATCGAGGACTACACTCCCTGGAGCTTGTGCAATGATGGGGAGAGTGGTCATGCACACGTATGTTGAAAATACTTTGCCATGCCCCTTTCTCGCTCTCTGTTGCAGCAAACCGGAAACCAGCAGCAAAAACTGGTCAGCAGCTTTCTGGAGCTTTGTACAGTGTTCTAGGACCAGTTGCAAATAGAGGCAAATCGGGGCATCGCGATGGATTTCCCGACAAGGCGACTTGAGCATGCATGCATCCCTATCATTCGGAACAGAGCTGAGGCAGTCCATTTTGTTTAATTTGCATGCTAGCTTATTTATTTTAGTTAATTTGTTAATTAATTAGGGTTGTGTAACAATTAGCTGTAATTCGTTATTCATTCGGTTGTGTATTATTGATTCGGACCCTCCGAGGAGGGCAATGTTGTAATAAGTGTGCGTGTGTGTGATGTATGTCTTCCAACCCCACGTTTTTCTCCCTTTTATTTACCAGCTTATGATGGTTAGTTTTAAGGCATGTTTCAATTAGCATCTATATGTTCGCATGTTTGCATTCATTCATCTGTATTGCATGCACCGGGCTCGGCGCATCATACTAACTGCATTGTATTTCAATTCCAAGTTGAATACATGTTATCTGTAGCATCTCATATGCCATCTTATAATAGCCGAGCCTATCTTAGTTGCATTCTGCATGTGTTGCATTAGCCATCTTAACATGAACTAGGATCATGCATTGATTACTAACTAGTTTCTGTTTTGGCTTGGAGTACTCGGTAAGTATTTATGCTTTAGCATCCTTGCATGCGTGTGAGTGACTGCCATAATAGCATGCTTACCATGAGGCTATGTGCTTATGTGATATAACTGCCTGAATGCCTGTGGGTGAAGGTCGGGTTGTTTGAGTTGGAATAATTCGTCGAAACCCGTGTTTTAGCCTACTTGCGAGTGGCAAACTTCAATCCATTTTCAAAATAAACGGGTATGCGATGCTTTGTTCCAAATCAGGCAATCCAGTCTATACTTGTATGCTGTGCGCATCACATAGTAATTCTAGGCTAATAACCGAAATAAGAGCACATAATGTTTTCAAAACTCGATATCATGGTTAGTAGAGGCCAATCTTTGATCGGGCGAGTGGGGGTGCTCACGAAGTGACCTTCCCCAATCGTACCCAAGTTCCCGAGCCGAGGCAACTTTGGTGATGACAGACACGTGGCCTTAGGCACGAGTCAGGGTTTCCTAAATTCCCCCAAAATAAAATATTTAGGTGGCGGCTCTGTATTTGGCAAAGCAGTCCATGTTTGGCACTTCTTTCTAAAAATCAGTTTTTCAAAACGATTTGCCGGATTTGGACTCTTTGATGATTCATCGGTCTTGCATTGCACTCTGCGAGATTAGATACAGGACCGTGACATTAGAGTCCGAATTGTGGTGAGCCCAATGAACAAAACGGGATTTCTCCCGGGACGTTCGGGGACGTCTACACTATTACTGCTTGAATGCCTATGGATGAAGGCTTGTTGCTTGAATTGGAATAATTTGAGCAATGTTCATATGCGATCACTTTTTCAAATGGTACATATTCGAAACAATTTTCAAAACAAACATCAATTGAAATGTTCCAATTCTTGCAAAGTTAGTCTATACTTGTGTGTGTGCATCACATAGTAATGCTAGCCTAATAAATCAGAACAAGAGCATATAATGTACATAAGATTCATATCATGATTAGTAGAGACTGATCTTTGATCAGGTGAGCAGGGGTGCTCAAATTCATTTATGACCTTCCCTTCTTGTACCCAAGTTCCCGAGCTGAGACAATCTTGGTGATGACGAACACGTCGCTTTTGGCACGAGTCATGGGTTTCCTAAATTTCCCTAAAACAAGATTTGCCGGATTTGGACTCTTTGGTGTTTATCTATTTCACATTGCACTTGTGAGATCAAATTCAGAACCGCGGGAGTCCAATACTGTAGGGCTTATTTTGCCTTTCAAAAAGGGGGCACGGAAAAGTCGAGCTACAAGAACCCTCCACTTGCAAGCTCGCAAGCCAGGTGGTAACTGCTGGTCTCCCTCCCTTATGGCACGCTCACCAGCAGCAATGTTAGACTTTCGATTAGGGGCAATCCTGCTCAATCTCTCCCACGCCCAAACCTACAATGAATGATCACATTACGAATTTAGTACAATAGGCATTTTACAAAACGTGGCAATTGATTGGATATGAGATAAAACTACAAGTGATTGCAACTCACTTATGATAGCACAAGTGGCCCAACCATCTCCTTTGTATTAGCCTTAGTTGCCTGACACAACATCCTATACAAGTATGCCAATGTCGCACCACCCCAGTTATACTCGTTGATACGGTCAAAGTTTCTAAGTAGTGGCAAGAACATCATCTTCACTATATTTTGTGACTTATCGAGGACTAGCACCCCCCCAATAAGCCACATAATATAGGCTCGAGCGTAATGATGAACCGTCTCATCGGTGGCATCATGTGGAAGGTGACGGAAATGCTCTGATATCCATTTCAACTTAAGCGATGATCCTATAAAGTCTTGTTGTGTAGGTGCTGCTCTTAACAACTCCACACATAGCGCTATCAAATCATTGACCTTATTTCCTGGGTCTTTACCAATGACTGCGTCCCCATCAACCGGTAGGTTGAATAGAAGAGCCACATCCTATAATGTAACCGTGGACTCTCCGACAGGGAAATGAAATATGTGCGTCTCTATGCGCCACCTCTCTACGAGAGTTATAACGAGATGGTGGTCTAAGCGAATAGGTCCGATCCGGTACACCCCATAGAACCCCGCATGTAGTAGGCAACGTAGGACTCTATGGTCCAAGGCGGTGTCCCATATGCCCGAATCAGATCGTCGGCATTTCAATTTCGGCTGATCTTTCGCCTGCATAAGACAACATTTTGTGTATGAAGAAGTCAGAAGGCCATAAAATATAACTAAGCCTTAATTTAATATCTTCTTCATTCAGTAGTTTTGTCAATAGAATTACCACGTATGAAGAAGTCTAATCTAAAGGCTAAATTTCATCAATGAGGTAAGAATTAAATAAATTGGGCATCAAATGAATACAATGATATATTATAGACCAATACAACATATAATGAATATACTTTCAAGAGTATAAGGTCCTTTATTTTAAAATTAAAAGTGTTGCTCGACCTGTAGTAATGTCATTTGTTGTAGTCTGAAATAAGTTAAAAGTTAATAATGTAAACGAAGAAGGTAAAATAGTCACTTTGTCAATAATTGAAATTGTTTTTGTTTTTATTTTATGGAATTATTTAGGACTCTAAAGTCTTCACTCATGAACAACTGTTCAATTGAATTTCACTATCAATGCCTTTGGACTTCTTTATAATTTTCTACGAAACTGCCCTGAAATCTTCTAAATATAAACTTTTATTTTTATAAAAAATTATATATATTTATATAAATGACTATGCGTGAGAGAAATATTTATATTAAACAACACCTCAGAGCTCAATTGAAAATGATAGACAGAAGCCCCATGGTGGGTAGGTAAGTAATAAGGATTATTACAAGTAGACCATATGAAATTTTAATTTTCTTTATTTGTTGTGTCTACTCTTATTATAAGTGGTGAGGGGGTATGACCACGTCCTACTCTTATTTAATTTTCTTTATTCCATATGCCCCTATCTTCGATCTACATGAAATCATTAACAATGAAAATATAACTAAATAAAACAAATTCACTCCGATTAAAAAACACTATTGTTTTGTTATGTAGATTGAGAACTACAAATGGAGTAGTTGATGTATCTATTTGAAGATGATGCAATTAATGACATTTAACATGAGCAGTTATATAAATAGAATTTATGTTATGTTTTCCATTTAAACAATTCGGTTTCCAAATTAAATACAGATTCACATTATATTCTGTAACAACTACAGTGTTTGTGTAGTATTCAAATATCGATTATAAATAAATAATGCATACCGACTAACGCCATATCGTACCGGCTCGATGCTGATAAATCAATAATGGGATCTCCTCTGGTAAATGAGCCATACACCTGCAAAAGTTTTCATACATGAAATCGATATCCACTAAGAAGAAGTTTGAAAATATTACATACATGTGTGGACAAAATATGAATAAAATTGACAGTATATCACGGGTATACAAACTGCCATAAGTTGGGGGGGAAAATTACGAAGGGTTGCATGAAATGAAAAAGTTAAAATAAAATCACGGGTGTGTGTTCTTCCATAGTAACCCCTTATATGAATTATCTGTACCATTTCATATCCTCTGCATGCCTATAAATAACAGTACCCCAACTACAATGATTTTTCAACCCATCTGAATAGTTATTTAAAACTTATTTGTTTATTTGAATTTTGTTGTATACAAGAAATGTCTTCGAGGGGTGCAGGTAGTTCACGCCAGTGAAGGCTTCCAAAAGCGTGGCTACTACCTCGATTTTGTTATGACTACATGATCGAAAAATACTATAGCCTAAAGGATTATTACGCTGCTATTCAGGTAGAATGGGCGTTCAGGATAATGGAGCAGGAGAGCTTGTTTAATGATCTACGTAAGTTAGAGACACCTGTACCTCATCGTCGTTCATTGACCATGCCTAGACGAAATGTCGGTGACTATGAGGAAGCAGTTAGCAGAATTCAAAAGGAGAACAACAAAATGTTGCTGCGGAGATGTCGCCATTTCATGCTTCAACTAGCCACCGAAATAGCGGAAGCAAGCAACAGAGAATTGACTGTGACAGAGAGAAATAACGTCTTACACAATGAAAAATATCTCTCTGACTACTACATGTCAGATGAGGAATGACAAATCAAAAATCTAAGTCGTGTTTTTCAATAAGTGTGTACGTCGTACCGAGTCTATTTTCAACATATGTAACCGTCCAGTACACTATGTGTTACTATTTTATGTTGTTGGTGCGTATCAAGTCTATGTTGTTGGTGTGTATTAGGTTTATGTTGTTGGTGTGTAACCGTCCACTGCACTGTTGTTGTTCAACTACGTTATTAAATTGTCATTGCACTATGTGTCACTGTTTTATGAAGCCCATGTTTATGAAAAGTGCACATTTATGTACACTCACCTGTGAACATGCCCTGCAAAATTTCTATTTCCATTGGTAACTCGTCGATAGCCATTACGATGTATCTTATCTATTTTCGTCATACATCCAGCCAAGTTCAGTCATTATCATCATTACCAATTGGTATGACAATGTTAGGTTTGCTGAATTTATATTAACTTCATTGATATTAGGGTAAATTACACTTTGCACCCCTGCACTTTACATCAAATCCCACTTTAGTCCCTACACATCAAATTGTGACACTTAACCCCCTGCACTTTTGGTCAACTGTCATATTGGCCCTTCTGTTAATAGTGAGGCTAACAGAAGTTATCGTTTAGGGAGCTAAGTGTCACAATTTTGATGTGTAAGGACTAAAGTGGGACTTTCTATAAAGTGCAGGGATGCAAAGTGTAATTTATCCTCACATGTTTTTCATGTGAATAACCCCTATTAACAATGAGGCTAACAGAAGGGCCAAAGTGACACTTGACCAAAAGTGGGGGTTAAGTGTCACAATTTGATGTGTAGGAGCCAAAGTGGGATTTAATGTAAAGTGTTGGGGTGCAAAGTGTAATTTACCCTTGATATTATCAATAAATGTGAAGGATGATAGGGTACAGGTCAAGTCACTCAACAGTTAAACAGAAAAGACAACACAAAATTTCTTCACATAAAGTTTTATAAGTGCTTGATTACCTAAAATGCTCCATATTAATTTTAAGATATTTCAATAAATACAAACTTCCATTGAATAGATCAAAATCTCCAAGTGTGGTCTGATCATTATTTTTATAAGCATTACAGAGGATGGAGGGTCTACAACAGAATAACATGGCAATCTCTTGGGGTCACAATGTTCCATAATCAATTTAAGGAAAGACAATTAAAGTTGTGCATTGTGAGTGAAACCATTAGAGAAGTCATAACTGGAATAAAATATGGACAGTCTGTTTGACATTCAAAACTCTCATTCTATTGATAACTTGTGGGCAAGCATTACAAAGCCATTAAAATAGAAATCGTTATGTTAGACGTCGAAACAATTTCATTCATTATCATCATCATTTGACATCTCAATGTTAGATTGATACATAGCATCCATGCTCCAACACAAATATTGTTGCGCATCATCCATTAAGCCATCTTCGGCACACTCGTTCGTGGTCTTTCGAAGTTCAGACCTTTGCAAACGTTGGGTCATGCGATTAACTTCATCGCGAATACGATACAATGCCCTTTGCAATAACTGTGGAGTGTCAATTGGCATACGCATGGCTAGTCGTCAAGGAAATTCAATATGAACTTCACATCATAGCTCAACGAGAATGGTTGCCCGAGTTATGTGAAATTCCCACTCAGCTATCATGGTATTGACTGTGTGATGTGAGTAACGCAAATTCGAATTTAATGGGTATTCAAATTCATCTCCGTCTGCAACCCAATGGTGACCCATTGCTGAATATAAATCAACCACCATATATCTCATGATGATATCTCTCGATTTTTCTATAAAGATGTAGGTTTGCTAGGGTGTGATACTTATAGCGGTGACTAGGAACAATAATTCCAACATGCAGTACACATAAAATGGAGATGGACGCGATTACTCGTGTCTTCGCAATCCAACATGCTGACAACGAATTGTTAATACAGTAAAATACACATGGGAGTTGTATGAACATAATTGTTGTAAAAGCGTTGTCATGTCGACCTTTATGACGTGAAAATACGTGCATCAACTTTATACGAGTTGTCACTTCGACAGGAAGTCAGTAGTCAGTCTATATTAGAGGGTTTGAAGCTTATTTCATTTAAGTCATAAATACATTATATACTATTAGTGAATATTGATTCATTGAATGTTACATGAACCATCACATGCGATTCATGTGCGATCACCCCACATGCCGACAACGACTTCTCGCAGGAGATGGTGTTACATGGTTCCTGTGTGTATAAAGTAATTGTAAGAGCATGGTCACGTCAACCTTTATGACATGAAAATACGTGCTTTAACTTTATTGGACTTGTCAATTGAACATATTTCAAATCCACACAGCTGATGAGGGTTTTTAGGAGATTTGAAATCCACTACTAAAAATTTTCTAAACTAAGCATTTACCAATATGTATTAAATTTAAGAGAAATGATTGAATTGATAAAATGGCCTTCCGTCACGTAATGAATTTTTTTAAAACTGAAAACCAGTTCACCACCTAACAAAATGTGGCAACGCATTGAATAGTTTATTTTAATATTGGTGATTAGTACATCATTTCACATTATTGTGATAGGAGATATGGTTCACATGGTACCTATGAGTTTAAAGATAGTGTCAGCGCGTTGTCACATCAACCTTTATGACATGAAAACACATGCTTTCACTTTATAGGAGTTGCCAATTCGACATATTTAAATTCCACACATATTATGAGGGTTTTCAGAAGACTTGAAATCCATTAGTCAAACTTTTTACAACAACTAAGCATTTAGCAAAACGTACTAAATTTAGGACAAAGGATTGATAAAATGGCCTTCCCTCACATAATGAATTTTTGGAAACCAAAAAAACAGTTCACCACGGTTGAAAATGTCGCAACGCATTGATTATTGCATGCATTTATATTGGTGCTTAGTAATTCATTTTACATTATTGTTATAGGAGATAAGATTCGCAGGGTACCTTTGTGATTAAAGTTATTGTCAGCGTGTTATCACGTCAACCTTTATGACATGAAAAAACATGCTTTCAATTTATAGGAGTTGTCACTTCGACAGGAAATAAGTATAAAGGTTTGAAGACAGTTTTAAGCAGATTTGAACTACATTACTCGAAATTGTTATAAGAACTAAGCATTTACCAGTATCTACTAAATTTCAGCGAAATGATTGAATTCATTAAATGGCCTTCCCCCACATCATGAATAAAATAAATAAATAAACAGTTGCACCCTAACAAAATGTGGCAAAGCATTGAATATTAATTGCATTAATATTGGTGATCATTAATTAAGTTCACAATATTTGCATTTTTGTAATATTACATCAAGTAAGGTAAGTAAGACAGATAAACTAGAGTCCGTCGAGTTTAGGACACACTCGACCATCAACACACCAAAGTGTTCACAATCCAGTGCACAAAGGACAGTTGCAATAACTAAAGCAATTAAAGAGACTTGCCACATTTGACCAAATCTATGTCATCATTAATTCCAAAGAAAAATACATTATCAATTTACTAAAAACTGATTCATTGAATATTACATTAATTGCAATTCAAATAATGAAGAAAGTAGTGTGGAACTAATATGTAAACAAGACAAAAAAAACTACTGTCGAATCGATCGGATTCTCACTAGATATTTTCTCTTATCATGACCTCTCTACAAACACAATCTGCAATGGTGCGTTCCACTTTGTTTGGAGGTATCCATTTCGTTGTGGATGCGGGTATGTTTGGGACGACCCGTTTTAACCTGATGTTGTTGGGCTGGAATAGAGCGCAAAGTTAGGTAATCATCATTAGGCCAATATTGCTCGTGCGGCATGGGCCTAAACTTTTACGCAAAGATACGCTGGTGGACTTCCAACCTATACTTCGGTGCAACAAAAGAAAAAAGGTCCTCGCCCAAGTCTGCTGTCATAGCAAGCATATGGTAACATGGCAAATGAAATAATGTGTACTTCCCACATGAACAACTCGATGGTCAGAGACTAACTATTTGACGAGCACCACCCCCCATCCCATGTGGTGTTGTCCTCACCTCATATTCCCCTGCAGATAAAATGTATGTACGTGGATTAATATGCATATACGTTTACATATAGGCTAACATCAATGATCGACGAGTGCGAAATGTTAATATGTAGTGAATTCGGTGCATCCAATCAAAATTACCTATTAATCGGTACCAACATATGGACATTTGCTTTAGCTTGGTGCTCGTCAATCCATCCTTGAACATTAGTTGTGTACAACTGACCCCGATTACTCGCACTTTCAGTAATGGTCCTTCCCTCATCAAAATATTTTACGAGCCGATCAAAAGTTATCTCAACTGATGCTGTAATCGGGACACTATGTGCACCTTTCAGTACACCATTGAAGCCCTCTATATGGTTTGTTGTCAATATGCCCTAACGACAACCACTATCATGGCACAATGTCCAATGAATAGGGTTCATCCAACTAAACCACCGTTCAGTATTCTTCTCGAGCTTGTAGATATCCTCCATAATCTTGTTAAACTTCCACACTTGCTGTGCAAAACCAGCTCTCCACACAAGATCCTTGGCTACAGTATTGCCGAATCTTTCATTGAAATTACTACATACATGTTGCAAGCAATACCTATGGTAGCCTCTTGGTTACATTGCTGGATTGTCCCAAATTCTAGATAGCACACTAAGTAAAACCGTGTGTCGATCGGATATCAATGTCACCCCCTCTTGGTCACGGCACACATGTTGCCTAAGATGAGTAATGAACTAACCCCAACTCTCGATCATCTCCTTGTCAACAATGGCAAAGGCAAGAGGTATAACCTTGTCGGCAGCAGTCACTAAGTGGCCGCAACAATCTTGCCTTCGTATTTCCCATACAAGTGTGTGTCGTCAATGCATATCACTGGATGACAGTATTTGAAGCCTTCTATTGCAGGTTTAAATGCCCATAACACATAGTTCATGTACATTTCAGTTCTGATTGAGGTAGAGTACAAATTCGGAATCATGTCCCACATGACAACTGTGCCTGGATTGAATGCCTGCAATGCAGCCATATATCTAGGAAACCGTCAGTACGACTCGTCCCAGTCCCCAAACACCATTGCAACAGCTTTCATCCTTGCAAGCCACGCTTTCTTATATGATATCGTGAACTGAAACTTCTCCTTCACGACCTCAATTATGGTTGCAATAGGCAATTCTGGCGATATCTGCAAATAGAAATTATATTTACATATATTACACTAATAATTAAATCCTTAAAAAATAATCTAACATGTTACTTATTGCAATCTGTGCCTTCATAAAATGAGCAATGAGCTCGGACTTGAGGTTGCAATTGTCCATATTCATTCTTGCATACACACACTCATGTGGCGCTTCAAAAATTCCAATTTGAAAGAAATCCTTGTCTTTCAACTTCATTGCTCGAACCCTCCAGTTGCAGCCGTGCTTGTACTCAACCACCCAACTGTTTCCTTTAGATTTTACGACCTTGCATTCTCGATCACGCTCCAGGTTATACAATTGAATAGTGTGCACTAATCTTTTCTTATCATTAAAGATCATTCCTTTTTTCAAATGAGCAGTTTCAGAGTCCCACAATGGCCAATGTTCGACAACATCGCGGCTAGTGATGGAACCCACATTGTCGGAATTCCCATTATGGTAGAAAGGGATATGGATATTTGGGTGTATGTCCTGCATATCATCATTCCCTCCAACTTCATCATCGCCAGAGTCAATATCTTCACCTTCCCTTGTGCCATCGAAATTTTCCATGGAATCTTCATCACTTACTCCAGCGTCGTCATCAAATGGCACTATATCATCGGAGGATGCATAAATTTAGGCAGCCGTCTCCGTCGTATTCACCATCGGATTAAACATTGTCAGAGCACTTGGACCTACTCCGGCATTGTAATAAACATCTAGGTTCTCTGATGCATTAAATTTCGTGTAACTTTGAGAATAATTGAATAGAGGTAATCTTGAGGGAACATGTGTGCAGACTGTATAACTGTATTGTCAGGGGATTGCGATTGCGTCAATATCTGCGTGAATGTCTCTCCCACCGGAATTGGCATCTGTGTGGCACCAAAACTACTCTCCTTCTCCACATAGATTTCCAACAAAAAATCAGAACCTAATTTTCTGTGTGAGCTCTAACACATTAGTTAAGGTCTCATTATCGTTGATTGGGAGCAACCTATACTTCCCTTGACATGGGAGTCTACATTTAAACTTTAATCGAATTATTTCCCCATTTGTACTGACCTTCGGCACCATCATAGCCTCTAACTCACCCAATGTTATCCCCCAATGCACATTATACAACCCCTGTGCTTCGGTGTCGTACGATACACCTTCCTCACAATTTCGCAAAATGTTTCCCCCCCAATAGAACATAATGCTCAGAACTTCCATACCTACACTTTGCAATCAAACTAACTCAATATTTTCAAAATAATAAAGTAACCACATTTGGGAAACATGTTTTCGTGCTTGAACTGTTAGTATATGACATTTTATTATAATGCCTGATTGAAAACCGACATTATGAAACTCTATATAACTAGCATTAGGCCCTAAAGCTTGTTCATACAACCTAATTACTAATGTATATGACATTATAAGCAATAGGGCTTTGATACAGTAAAATCTAATAACTTAATTTGTCATCCTATAAGAACCTAATTTTACAAGCCCTAATTTGTCATACTATAACAACCTAAGAACTTCCAACATCAAAATCCTAAATTGTTGACAAGTTCAAAAAAAAAAAAAAAAAAACTACCATGGCCACAATTGTTCAATCTCAAACAATAGTATAAAATATTCAAATTCCAACCGCAATCAGTTTTCCCATGAAGAATAAAAATTATTTTGCCCTCTCAAAACATAAAAACAACAAATTTTATTTCACTTTTTACCTTCATTAATGGAAATAAAATCATTTGCAAAGAAAATAAATTAACACCCACATTTTAAATAACATACAAAATATGAAAGAAATAATTTCGATAATTTTTTTGGAAACAAAAATTCTGTACATCATTGACAAACGATTATAATGACAAGCATTTCATGAAAAACGAATATAAATTCATTTCGACAGAAATTAATATAATGACAACCATTTCAAATAAATTACAAAATATGATAAATTAATTTGCAAAATTTTTTTGACAGAAGATTTTGTTCAACATTGATGAACCTAGATCTTTCCTGCAAAACATATCTTATGAATAACAAAATTTTATCCTTTTCAAAACCCTAGTTTTAGCAATCCCTAATTTCGAAATTAAAAATCCCAACTCGCAAATGAAAACCCTCATTTATGCAATACAAACCTGAATGTGGATGTTTGCTGAAGGTCTTCCTCGTTTCGCCGGTGGTGTCGCATTACCCATTCTTCGTTTGGTTGCTCTTCGTCATCGGTCTTCCTCTCCTCCTAAGTTGTGGTAAGTGAAAATGTTGGAGTGTATAAAACGGATTTTGTAAAGACAACTCAAACGTGAAATAGAAAATGTTATTACAAAACGGCTTTCATAAAGCCGTATTCTAAAACGGCTTTGCTAAAACCGTTTTTTGAATTAAATTATTTTTGGCAAACAATATTTATGTTGAAAATATAAATTGGGAAAAAAAATATTACTAAAAAATGGATTTACAAAAACCATTTTTAATTAAGTCAAAATTAATTACACATTAAGTAAAAAAGGCTTTTCAAATGCCCTTTTTGTGGAGAGAAATTTTATTATTTTTTATTCACAAAAAATGGCATTGGTAAAGTCGGTTTTTGGAAAATGGCTTTGGTAAAGCCGGTTTACCTTATAATGAGAATAAAGTGAAAAACACACCCTATAATGGGACTAAACTTTTGAGAATTCCATAGTCAAGGAAAAACACCTCACGACCAACACTTCTCTCTCTCTCTCTATATATATATATATATATGTATATCTATATGTATATACATATATGTATATATATATATGTTGGTGCATTTGTAGGGTTTATGTATGTATATGTTAGTGGATTTGTAGTGTTTGTTTGAGTAATGGAGATCATCGATACTCAAAGCCTTTCGAACTTGGATCTTAATTCCAAACCACCATTCTTTTACAACTCCATCAACATTTGCACCGACACTGCTTCCCAACAACTATCTTCGGTGACTGTCCTAAGCAGAGGTTTCAACTCTCCGCCGGTGGCGGCCAGAATGACAAACAGTGGTGATGTGAGTGGCGCTGGTGAAATACCGAATAATAGCGAGTCGAGTGCTGCCGTCATGTGGGTGCAGAAGGTTTATCGGAGCTACCGCACCTGGCGTATGTTAGCCGATTCAGCAGTTGTAGCCGAAGACCTCTGGTTGGTACACCCCACCTCTTTCTCAGAGCGTGTCCAATCCCTCATCATGTTTCATTAAATTTAAATTTGATAAAAAAAAATATGAAAATGATAATCCAATCGTTTCATTAGTTTGGTATCAAATTGAAAATGTCTTAAATTTTTCATCAAATTAAAGATGTCCAGCGCCTTTTATCAAATTACTGTAGATAGCGGTTAGTGTAGAGAACCAGACGACCGGCTGGTTGTTTGGCGCCAGTCGACAGCTAGACATCCTCTCGGTCGTCCTCCAGTCAACCGGTGATTTGATGAAACTCCGTTGAACGTTCAACATCAAATGAAGTTTTTACTTAAATTTTTACTTAATTTTCATAAAAAAGAAAAGTAAAGGTTAGAGATACTCTCATTAGACATACTAATTACACATTTATTACTGCAACATACATAAATTAATACGAATGCTTTAATTTATACTTTTAATTTAGCGATAATTATTTTGAAGGTGGTAACCAATCGACTATGCTAGATTGAATCGGAGTACAATTTCCTTCTTCAATTTTTTGAAACCAGAGACAGTAGCATCGCGGTGGAATCAAATCAGATTGAATGCTTCTAAGGTTTCATCTTTTTGTCTTGTGCTAAAAAAATTAAAACAACAGAAATTATAAAGCCATCTCCAGTCTAATTTGAGTAAAAATATCATTTCATTATGCAGTAGTAATCCAATGGCCAAACTCAAATTTGAGTAAAAATTTGGTAAGTGTCTCAATTGTAAATTTAGAAGCTATTATTATTATTATATCACCCCAAATTGTGTTTAGAATTTTGAGAAAAAAAAAAGTGTCTCCCTTGATTTCAATTAAAATTTGAGCAAAATTCATTTTAATATGAGTTTGAGTAAAGGAGGGGAGAGAAATTTTGAGCATTTTTACTCGAATTTAAATTTGATATGGGTAAAGGGTATGGATTGGAGATGCCATAATAGTGGTGTACGTTTTTTTGCTCAATACCTGTTATAGATTTCACACTTTTTTTTTTTTAATTTTTTATTTTTTCACAGAAGTGAGTAATATGACTTGTTAATTGGGCTCCTGGGCAGGTGGTTAAAGGTGATGAACATTTCACACCATGTGAAGGTGGTTTTTTGGAAGTCAAGAATGGAGGCTACAAAAGTTTTTTTTCCAACTTAGGGTGGTTGTGTATTAAGTTTGCCATTTATGTTTATGGTTGATGGTTAGCAAGCAAAGGTTGAACTTTGGCACTCCCGTTTGTGTATAAAATGGGAAGAGGTGAGCTGAGTTACATCATTAGAAAGAGAAGGAAACACAGAGAGTGTAATCTGTGAATGAGAGTGCTATAGAGAGAGAGTGAGGTGTGAGTGTTGTACAACTCCCTTCGAGAAAAATTCTATAGTGGATATCTCTCCCGTGGACGTAGGCTATTGTCGAATTACGTAAATATCTTGTCTCTTTTCTGTGTGTGATTGATTTCTAGTATGCCTTAATCCTAACAAGTGGTATCAGAGTCGCGTTGGTCGATTTTCGGAAAAACAAGGTGTGTTTTTCAAAATTGCCTAAAAATCAAGTTGCTCAAAATTCACTTTTGAGCATACTAGGAGGAAGCTCTCGACGAGAGGAGTCCAGAACTGCAAAGCAGAGCCCCAGACGAAACTCCACGCGCTCTCACGTGTCACCTAAAGAAGGCGCGTGAGTCCTAGTCTCACACACGTGCTACACGCGCCGTTGACAGTGCTGGCACGTCTCACCAATCTCAGGCATGCGCCTGATACGCGGTTGAAGGAGGAAGGCGAGTGAACTACGCGTGACACCAGCATTACTGCCACGCGTCACCGCCACGTCATCAACACGTGTCTGCTATTTCATCGCCATGAGTCCGCCACGTATCCAACACGCGTTTGCCACGTCAGCACCACATGTCTGCCACGTCAGCCGTTTTTGACCAGTCAACCAGTCAATTTGACCCGACCCGACCCAGAGACGGTGGAGTTATCCGGTGCTACGTGACTAAAGTACATCCGCAGATCTAAAACCGTTGAACTTATTTTGGCTAGATCTGAGCCATTTGAAGTCCGATTTTGATGATCCAATAGTGGTTTCCAACTATTTGGAGTATTCCGGAAAGAGTCATACGGTCAGATTTTTGAATCAAAATTTTCTGTGAAAAGTAAGAAGACGATGGAGGAATCCACATCAATTTCAAGATCCATGATCAAGTTAAATCGTTCCAATTATACAATCTGGAAGTCGCGGATGGAAAACATTCTATATTATAAAGATCTGTTTGACCCTATTGCTTTTAAAAGGGGTTAAACCGGAAGAAGTAAAGAATGAAGACTGGATAAAGATGAACCAGAAGACTGTCGGTTGTATCAGACAATGGATAGACCACAGTGTGTTCCACTATGTCACCCAGGAGATAGATGCATATGTCCTCTGGACAATATTAGAAGGAATATACCAATCAAAGACCGCCCAGAACAAAGCCTTAGTGATGAGAAGGCTTGTAAACCTAAAGTTAAATAATGGTTTGTCTGTCACCAAGCACACCAGTGAATTCAAGAATCTGGTGAATCAACTTGCAACTGTCAAGATGCCCTTGGATGATGAAATGCAAGCTGTTCTACTACTCAGTTCTTTACTAGATAGCTGGGAGACGTTGGTGGTTTCTCTCAGCAACTCTGCACAAGAGGGGAAGCTGACCATAAACATGGTCACAGACGCCATGTACAATGAAGAGACAAGGAGGAAAGACATGGGAGGTAATCAGTCCCATGCTCTTGTCATAGAAGATAGAGGCAGAGACAGAGGTAGAGGAAGAGGCAGAGGAAGAAGCAAGAGTAGAGGCAAATGGAACAACAAGAGTAAATCTAGAGACAATAAAAATCAAGGTAACTCTAGCTTCACTTGCTTTCACTGTGGCCAGGAGGGTCACATAAAGAGAAACTGCCCAAGCCGGAAAGATAAAGGCCAAAGTAGTAAGTCAAAGGGAGATGAGAACATGATAGCCACAACAACTGATAAAATACTTCTTGTAGTTGGTGAAGAGAAGGATTGCCTTCACGTGGCTGACCACAGTTGTACAAAGTGGGTGATAGACACAGCTGTATCCTATCATGCCACTTCCCATAGAGAACTCTTCAGTTCGTACAACGTTGGAGATTTTGGCATTGTTCGAATGGAAAATTCTAGATATTCCAAGATTGTGGGCATTGGAGACATTCGTATTCAGACTAATGTCAGACACAAGCTGGTTCTCAAAGATGTAAGGCATGTTCCAGATATGCGCCTCAATCTTATCTCCGGAAGTGCTCTGGACCGACATGGCTATACAAGTACATTCGGAAATAGCCGTTGGAAGCTGACAGGAGGAGCTTTGACAATCGCCAGAGGAGAGATGTCTTCAACACTGTACAAGACTCAAACGAAGATCTGTCTGGGAAGTCTTAATGCAGCAGAAGAAAATGAGTCACCAGACTTATGGCACAGAAAACTAGCTCACATGATTGAGAAGGGATTGCATATTTTGGCAAAGCAATCCAAGAGACCCTTATCCAAACGGAGTGCCCTGAAGCTGTGTGATCATTGCATTTATGGCAAGCAGCATCGAGTATCATTCAATTCAACGAGCAAGAGGAAAACAAAAGTGCTCAGTATGGTATACTCGGATATTTGTGGCCCAATCGAAGTGGAGTCACTTGGCGGCCACAAGTATTTTCTGACCTTCATTGATGATGCATCAAGGAAGTTGTGGGTGTATTTCCTGAAAACGAAGAATGAGGTATTCCAGCACTTTCAGGAGTTCCATGCAATGATGGAAAGAGAGACTGGGAAGAAGTTAAAATGTCTTCGCACAGACAATGGTAGCAAGCACACTTCCAATGCTTTTGAAGCATATCGTGCTAGCAGAGGTATTCGGCATGAGACAACAGTTCCTGGTACCCCACAACACAATGGTATAGTAGAGAGGATAAACCGCACTATTATTGAAAGAGTCAGATGCATGCTCAGAATGGCAAAGTTGCCAAAGTCATTTTGGGCTGAAGGCGCCCGTACAACCTGTTATCTCATCAACAGGTCGCCTTCAGTCCCGTTGAATTTTGCGATACCTGAGGAAGTCTAGTCCAGAAGAAATGTGTCATATTCTCACTTGAGAGTCTTCGGGTGTACGGCGTTTATACACATCTCCAAGGAAAACAGATAGAAGCTGGATGACAAGCCCACTCCATGTATATTTGTGGGCTATTTAGATGCAACATTTGGGTACAAGTTGTGGGACCCAGTGAACAAGAAGATGTTCAGGAGTAGAGATGTTATGTTCCAGGAAGACCAAACAGTAGCAGATTTTGAGAAGTCTGCAAAGTCTAGAAATGTCATCACTCCAGACTTGTTCCCATCTCTCGAGCCATCACAAAATGCTAGATGTGATGATGTGCAACAAAAGGCGTTAGAGTTACAGGATCCTATGCCAGAAATTGGGGATCATGAGGAAAGAGATGAAGACTTTGATGAAAAGGGTGTTGAGCAAAGGGAGCAATCCCCTCAACTAGAGGCAACTGGGCCTCAGTTGCGGAGATTTGGAAGAGCTGTCGTGCCATTAACCAAATATCCCGCTTCTCAGTATGTTCTGATTACTAATGAGGGAGAGCCCGAAAGTTTTTCGAAAGCGAAGAGTCATACAGAGAAAGATTGTTGGATATAAGCCATGAAGGAGGAGATGAGTTCTTTGCAAAAGAACCACACTTATGAGCTTGTTTCACTTCCAAAGGACAGGAAGGCATTGAAAAACAAATGGGTGTACAAATTAAAGAAAGATGGCAATGGTAAAATACTGCAGCATAAAGCCCGCTTGGTGGTCAAAGGTTTTGGGCAGAAGAAAGGAATTGATTTTGATGAGATCTTCTCCCCAGTTATGAAGATGACTTCCATTCGAGTAGCTCTAGGATTAGCAGCTCGCTTGAATCTAGAGGTAGAACAGATGGATGTCAAGACTGCCTTTCTCCATGGTGATTTGAAGGAAGAGATCTACATGGAGTAACCAAAAGGATTTGAAGTTAAAGGGAAACAGAACCTAGTCTGCAAACTCAAGAAGAGTCTCTATGGCCTGAAGCAGGCGCTGAGACAATGGTACAAGAAGTTTGATTCATTTATGGTGGATCACGAGCACATAAGAACAGTAGCAGACCAGTGTGTATATTTCCGAAGGTTTTCGAATGGAAACTCCATCATTCTACTGTTGTATGTCGATGGTATGCTGATCATTGGACATGATATTGCTATGATCAACAAGTTGAAAAAAGACTTGTCACAGTATTTTGACATGAAGAATTTAGGTCCAGCATAGCAGATTTTGGGCATGAAGACTGTTCGTGACAGGAAAGCCAAGAAGATATGGCTGTCATAGGAGAAATATGTTGAACGGGTGATTAAAAAGTTCAGCCCCCTCAAAACATAGACAGCCAAGCCAGTCAGCACACCACTGGCCAACCATTTCAAGGTGACAAAGCATTCGTGTCCCACGACCAGCTCTGAAAGGAAAGAAATGGAAGCAATCCTTTAGTCTTCTGCAGTAGGAAGTTTGATGTATGCAATGGTGTGTACCCGACTAGATATAGCTCACACAGTTGGCGTTGTGAGCAAATTCCTCGCCAATCCAGGAAATGAGCATTATGAGGCAGTCAAATGGATTTTTCTGTACTTGAAGGGAACTTCAAAGATGTGTCTATGTTTTGAGGGGGCTGAACTAATTTTGGAGGGTTTTATAGATGCCGATATGGCGGGTGATCTTGATGGTAGAAAGTCTACATCAGGATTTCTGTTCACCTTTGCAGGGGGAGCTGTTTCATGGCAGTCCAAACTACAAAAGTGTTTTGCTTTATCTACAACAGAGGCAGAGTACATTGCTGCCGCAGACGCTGGAAAGGAAATGTTGTGGTTAAAGCGGTTTCTCCAAGAATTGGGTTTACAGTAGGAAGATTACAAGGTACATTGTGACAGTCAGAGTGCAATTGATCTGAGCAAGAATTCCATGTACCATTCACGTACAAAGCACATTGATGTTTGGTATCATTGGATATGTGAAGTGATAGAGAAGCAGTTATTGGAACTGGTCAAGATCCACATAGATAAGAATCCAGCCGACATGCTTACAAAGGTGATCTCGAGAGAAAAACTCGAAGTATGGAGGGACATTGCTGGGATGGACTTTCAGTAAGCATTCTACTTCTCATAGGTGTGGAGGGGGAGAATTGATGAGCATTCCACACCATGTGAAGGTGGTTTTCTAGAAGTCAAGAATGGAGGCTACAAAAGTTTTTTTCTTCAACTTAGGGTGGTTGTGTATTAAGCTTGCCATTTATGTTTATGGTTGATGGTTGGCAAGCAAAGGTTGAACTTTGGCACTCCCGTTTGTGTATAAAATGGGAAGAGGTGAGCTGAGTTAGATCATCAGAAAGAGAAGGAAACACAGAGAGTGTAATCTGTGAGTGAGAGTGCTATAAAGAGAGAGTGAGGTGTGAGTGTTGTACAACTCCCTCCGGGAAAAATTCTATAGTGGATATCTCTCCCGTGGACGTAGGCTATTGCCGAACCACGTAAATATCTTGTCTCTTTTCTGTGTGTGATTGATTTCTAGTGTGCCTCAATCCTAACAAAAGGTTTGTCTAAGGATGCCAAAGCACAAAAATTGGCTTTCCAACATTGGATTGAAGCTGTAAGTTTTCCTACTCCTTCACCTTGTGCCCTTCTTTTATGTTGTTGCCCTTTTCCACTACCTTGTACTAATTTACAATATTGGTTTTTTTCTGGTTCATATATTTTCCTAGAGAATAGCGTACCTTCTTACAAAGTAGGCGTTTAAAATGTTTGTTTTACTCTGTGAATTGTAGATTGATCCAAGGCACCGTTATGGGCATTGCTTGCATATGTATTATGAAGAGTGGTGTAAAACAGATGCTGGTCAGCCGTTCTTCTAGTGGTAGGAGAAATTTTCTTTTAGTTATCAGTTTTTTTTTTTTTTTTTTCTAATTTTGCATTTTAAATGTTTTTGTTTTTGTCTTTTTTATAAATTCCTAATTTCTTCAAGATATAATGTTTTTTATTTTATTTTATTTTGAAAAGAAAATCATTCATGGTCTGATTCTGACCCTCCTATGAGGCCTGATCAAGGACTAATTGGTGCTTTTACCTTATCTTATAATCATAGAGTAATGCTAGAAATTCCAAAAATATAATCCCTATATTTACCCACACTAATGTGGCAGGGGTTTGAGTCTTGGTTGGCTGATTCCTAAACAAATCAACAACTCACACGCAACAGTCCACGTCATTGGGGTCAAGTTAGGGGTCTTAAGCATTTTTAATAATGATAATGGCGAATGAGGGGCATATGCAATAGCTAATTGCCTTCGCGGGAGTGCGAGCTGCAGTTGGCACTGGTCAGTTACTGCTTCCCCACCGTCTTTTCCATTTTTGCCTAAGTCTCTAGGCATTGACCCCAACAAATATTTCAGAGTAAAGAGAGACATATCTATACCCAAACAAAAATTGACGTTTTTGTAAGTGTAAGATGGTAAAAGCTGAGGTGTAAGAAAACTAAGATGGCTCATGTGTCCTAATCTTGAGCAGAATTTGAGATTCTATCATTGCACTTTCTTCATGATTATAATTGACTGCTTAATTTGTAATCATCAACAAACCAAGTTGATGTACTGTAGTAATAGCAGGGATGCCTAAACAAAGTCACCTATTAATTTGTGAGGTGATGTTGATAATTGTATGCTTTTAATTTAAAAAACAAAAGCCCAACTTTCCAATGGAAAGATTGACCCTACTATGAAAAAAAATCAGGCAAACAAATTTGGTATAACAGGCATTTTGCTTAGTGCAGTAGTGAATATGCAGCACAAATGTCATTGTCTCTATGCTGTCTATAATTTGTCGATGTCACAAAACATATTTTCTTTCTTAAGTAATAAACTCTTGCATCATTTTATTTTGCAAGTAATTCCCTATAAGAAATGATGAATTTAACTAAATCAAATAATTTATCTACTTTTTCCAGTTGATTCCATAACAAGCTCATTGAAGTAAGGTAGGACAATACAAAACAACATTGCTTGTATATGATCCTTATGCCACGTTCAGGAAACATGAAGTGATAATAACAAAGTAGATAACTCGGGGGTTAATAAGAATGAAATGCAAAATGGAATCTCAAATGCAGTGACAAAATTGAAAAATAAAATAAAATAAAATAAAATTATATATTGTTAAATTGTATTAGTTATGTTTTTCTCTCCTTTAAAGCTCTGACGCTGCATGGATTGTAATGCAAAATTTACTGTCAAATAAATCAGATGCTGAAAACCTTCTTATTTCTACTTATTGCAGACTAGATATTGGAGATGGCAAAGAAGTTGAACTTAAAGATTGCCCAAGATTGCATCAAATATCTTGGACCTGTATGTGCTCTCATTTTTCAGTTATTGCTGGAGCTCCATATGAAAATTGTATTTCTGATTGCATTATTTGAAACTGCATGGCTGGCTATTAGTTCTAACTCATTCGATACTAATGTACTACTGCTTTTCTTTTAATGTGGTTGATTTTTGCTGAAAAATCAGCTAGAGAGAGAACAATATGAATATATTGTTGTGGAGGGGAAAATAGTGAACAAACAAAGTGGAAATTTTCTTGATACAATCAAGGGAATGCCACGGGTAAAATGGATATTTGTGGTGAGCAACTCCATGAGACTTTATGCTGGTCAGGTGAGACCTAAAATAAACAACATAATAATTGGTTTGCCAGTTTCTTCTATTTTCTATGCTTTCATTGTGGTTTGAAGCTTAAATTTTTTTTTATTACTTTCAGAAAAAGAAAGGACTGTTTCATCATTCCAGCTTCCTTTCTGGAGGGGCTACTCTAGCTGCTGGAAGGCTTGAGGTAGAGGATGGAACACTTAAGGTAATAGTATTTTTCATTGTGCATGTTGAAACTTATTTGTGTGTGTTTTCCGTCTCTTTGTTATTTGATTCTAATTGATTTCTAACTCAATTTTCCCATCCATGATTCTCAAAATTTGAGTTAGTTGATGCTTTTCTGAAAAAGACCCAAGTTCAACATCAGTTTTTTCATGGATCCTTTCATGGTTGTACAATTATGACATGATTTTGAAAATCCTTGCTAATTTTTTTTTAAAATAATTCAACTATTGTCAATTTCATGGAAAATCTTCACACCTGTCTGTTGACTGATTGTAACTGCTTTTAACGATTTTTTCTAGCAGATGAAAACGAAGATCAATTATTGTATTTCAGTCTTTTGGATTTGGGCATTGCCCTGTTGAACAAATTATTTCATCATATATGATGAGTCACAACAAGTACATTTTAGAACTTCCAATTTTAGCATAACAGGAATCTATTGCCTTTGTTAGTTACTGTAATCAGTAAAGCTCTAATTCACGTCAAATGTGCATAGTCTGGCAAATGAATGAACTACTAGTCTACTACCCATGCATATATGTGCATGTCAATTCCTGCTGGCAGCTGCTCAAGTATCTAATTGATTTGTTTTGCTGGGTCAAGAGTAGCTTGAAACAACCCTCGAAAAAGAGTAGACTGGGTGGAGTTTTCTTTTCTTTTTTATTTTTTATTTTTAATGTCTATAGAAACGAAAAGTATCTCATTGTGATCTGCAAATCATGTCAGGAAGAGCTGGTTTGTGTAAAATATTAGAATGGTATGCTCACGGAACTTAGGTTTCTCTCTAAAATCTTTGAACTGCTCTTATTTTAAGAAGTAAAATAATTTTAAGACTTGTTTCACTGATATTAAAACACAATTAGATGATTCAACTTTCTGTAGAGGTTTTGATACCCTTTCTCTGGTGAACAGACAATATTTTCTATTCAGCAAAACATATGTATACAGGCACATGTGCATACATCTAAATGAAGTATCACAGTTGACTGATAGACATTCCCTAGCATATGATCTGTGACTTTTTTAATTTATTTTTTCAGTCTATATCGCCATACAGTGGACATTACGGGCCAACTGATGACAGCCTTTGTGATTTCTTAATGAAAATGGAGTGAACCTTGATGAAATCAAAGTATGTGATATTCTTTTCCACTGTCATTTTACACTCGTAGATCTGTTGATTAGTGTGTTAAACTTCCTGCAAGGGAGGTGGTTGTAAGGTGCAACTTCTTGCCTGTGCAGCACAAACTTGTTTCAAATCCTCAAGAAAAGTTTTGAGGTTAACATCAAGAGACAAGCTGGTTAAACACCAGATTTCCTATGAGCCCCGAGTTGGTTATATGACACCGGGACATACCCTTGACTGTTGGTATACTTTCAGCTGTCACATAGCTTCCTCCTGCCTTTCATGGCAATTGTCATATTTAGTTTGTAGAGCTTCTTGATATCTGTAAGTCTACATACACATAATTAAACACCAAAGAAGTGCCAAGAAAGTACATGTCAGTGACCATCTCTGAAGATGATTGAATAAGGATAATTTTAGTATGCCTACCATGCTGACATGCACATTCTGGGTACTTTTCTAACTCGGATATCCATATATTTTCCTTTTCACCACAACTTGTCCGATGGTAAATTTTCTTTTGATCTCTTGTTTTCAGATACGCAAGGCAAATGAGGATTATGAAAATTTTGAAGAGAGCAAATTCAATAAAGAAGAAATTGCAGCTGAACTTTCAACAAATTCAGAATTCCATCAACTTCATATTCTGAAGGAAGAGGAAAAAGATATAACCTTAGAACTGACTGAAGCTCCAGAAACTGAAACCAAAAGCAATTACAGCAGGACTGTATCTGGCGGTCTTCATAGCCCAAGAGCTGAGGTGCCCTAGAAAGCTATATTGGAAAGAATTAATTCCAAGAAGGCAGCCAGTTCATATCAACTAGGTCATCAACTCTCGCGGAAGTGGTCAACTGGCGCTGGTCCGAGAATTGGTTGTGTTGCTGACTACCCTGTAGAATTGAGAGTACAGGCCGTTGAGTTTGTCAACCTCTCCCCAAGAACTCCACCGCCATCATGCTATAGGCAGATGGCTGGTCTTGCATCACCTACAGCTTGCCCTGCACCAGATCTCTATAATGGCCATTCGATCTCCAGTGTCTGAATCTGTATTTCTTCCCCTCCAACTTCTAATACTTCTTGATTAGAGGCTTTTAGTTGATGTAAATGAACTATAAGTATAGCTGAGGAGAACCTATGATGAATTGAAATAATTAGGTAGCAAGTTCAAAGTTTCAGTTAAAAGTGAGTCAAATTGGTAGTTATTCTTGAGCAGGAAACAGTTCTTGAACTGCGCAGGCTATAAATAAGATAGGAAGAGTGTAATTCTCTGTTTGTTCAGAAATAAAATTCATTTACAGAGCTTTTCATGCTTTGTTTTCTGGAAATCCTATTCTTTCTCGTCGTCTTCTTTGGGCTTGCGTCACATTTGCCTGTATGTCACTTGAGCTTTTTAAATCCATCTCCATCTTAATTTCCCTTAATCTCGTTTCAAATTTTTACTGATATTGATTCCATTTTCTTGAAGCACAGATAGATTGTGTGTTGTGTAATTCAAGCACTTGGAGAAGATCTTATTCGTAGTTAAAATGATAGTTGAAGTTGGATCTTGTTTTTCTTGACACCAAAAATCTAAATGAGTCACCACTATGATTACATCTGAAGGATGTCACTTTTGTTAGGTTTTTATTCTTGGTAATCTCGTTTGACAAACTCTTTTCAGTTGTACTTGTTTTCGCACTTTTATTTCACTGAAGCTATGAGTTTTTAGATGCGAATCCAACTCGAATTGTGCCTTACAGAGAAGTTTGTGGTGCAATTCTTTCATGATTGCCACTTTGCTGACTATGACAGAGAAGCAAAATGTAAAAATGCATTCGAAGTTGCTTGTCCGCTCGAGTGGAGAAACCTTGGCTCCATAAGTTTGATCGCCTGCAAAAATACTGGAAGATGTTTTTTCCCGCTCGAGCGGAATTTCCTGCGCTCGAGCGTCGCTCCGCTCGAGCGGCCATTCTGGCGCTCGAGCGGAGATCGTGGAACAGATTGCTATAAATATGTGTTTCAGTCATATTTTAGGGTTACGCTTCCAGATCTTCTTCTTGAATATTATAGTTTATATCTAGGGCTATTTTGCTAGTTTTCTTTGATGTTTGATTGAGTATTTAACTCATGGTTTAAGAAATATACATCAAAGGATTATTTGTTTATTCTATACAAAAGAGAGAGTTGTTCTTCAGTGGATTCTGGAGAATTCGAGCCTGAAATTTTGGTAAATTTTGGAGTGGCTCATCGTCGTGACTCGACGTCGGCATTGTGAATTCAACGTTGGGTAAGACAATTTCGAGGTGAAGACGAGCTGGAAGAGGCACATAGGGATTGGTTCAATTTGGGCGTGGATTCGCTAAGTAATTGAGAGTATACATGTATAATTCCTTTATGTCTTTTTAGTGAATTGTTTTGTGGCATTTGCCCGTGATTTTTTTAATCACAATTGGAGGCGCTCCAATTGTAGTTTTTCCACGTAAAATTATTGTGTTGATTTGCCTTTAATTGTTTGATTGAGATTGCTATTTACTGATTAAAATTAATACATAATCACAAATCAATATGTAGGAGATTTCTAGATTTTTCAACTTTGACAAATGTAGTCTCAATCATGTCTTTGTTGTGTGGTAGGGAGTCGAAAAGGAAAATAGCTTATGGGTCTGTGTACATTGCTCAACGATTTTGCTGATTCATAGACAACAAAGTTTGATGATCCATGTTTGCACTAAAATATCCATTTTGTTGCATAGAAAGGGCTATATTTTGTGGATTGAAAATACTTGGCTGTTAAAAAGTGTGAGATTGCTTGTACAAAATTGATGACAACCACTTTGTGAAACATAATAGACAATTTATTTATTTTTACTCAAGTTGTGCTACGTCTGTTTTGTGCACCATTTCTATACACAAATATTTTTCCCTTTTTATTTTTATTTTTTCCCCCTTCCATTATTTTGATGCCTATTTGCTTGTTTTAATATTAACAGATGTTGGGATCAGTGGATTGTCTATCAAGTGCAAAAAAATTCTCATCACATTTTTTGAATTTTCACCACACTTTTTCTAGCCGTTAGTTAATCAATGTCTAGTTTTTTTTTTTTTTGAATTGTACTGCTAACATTCACTAGTCTGAAAAGAATCCAAATTTCTCAACTATTATTAATCCTATAATTACAAGAAACAAAGAATGGGAAATAAGTGAACAAACACAAGGCCATGTTTGGGCAATGTTTGTGTGTATCTAGCAAGCATGGCCCTAAACCTAAACTATGCTAAAATGTTGTTGACCGACACACAAGGATAGGACTCCTAACCGTGTGCTTAGAGTCACTCCACACTAACAATGCTGACAAGATCCAAGCCCTATCATTCATAAATTTTCCTCTCAACACAACCTTGAACGATTTCTTCTGATGCCGCCGCTTAAATGACAAAGTTTTGGGGACAACTGTAACATCAAGACCTTTAGGCAACTTCACTCTCGCTACGTAGACTGAATTGCCATATCCTACATTAGTCACTGTCCGATAAAATACTGCTGAAATGCTGGAATTACCACTTGCAACTTGGGTATGCATGGAGGGATAGTTGAGGCCATCAGTTCCTTGGGCAGGCTTGAAGCTGGAGCAGTTGTATAGCTTCTTGCCGCCAGTGAGGAGGCGGATGGTGCTGCTGTTGTAACCTTCCCTGCAGAGGAAACTAAGGTAGGAACTCATCCGAATGTCATACACGAGGCCTGGATCTATTGCTCTTGTTGGATTTATTTGGCCTGAGCCAGAGCCTAGTGCACCACCCCGCTGCTTGATCTTCATTCTTTTTGCTGGAGTAAAATGGCAAAAAAATGATTATAGGATCATTTTTGTACATATTATGAGATTACCAAACTTGAAAGCAAACACATGGGGGTGGTACTGTTTGATGCAGTTTAAATGTTTTATTTGTTTTTTGGTGGTGATTTTGCGATCATAAGCTTCTGCTTACCGCTTATATAGTAAAAAATATGAAGCAGGGGTGTGTGTACAGGTACATCATGTGTACACTGATATGTCAAAATTTATAAAAATAAGAGTAAGATACGAGAATAGTCTAGTACATCCATAAATAAATATCTTTATATTATTTGTAGCAGTACATGACATTACAACTAAAAATTTAAATGTAAAAAAAAATGCAAGTACCAGTAATGATCAGAAAAAGAACCCTATTTTTTTTATAATTGCCAAAATATTCTATTTCTTTTAAAGTTTTTAAAAATAGGCACGATATAATTTTTCTAGTACCCATATATTTATTTATGTTCTAAAGTACCCACAAAAGTATCCGGAACATACCTATGCCATATTTCACACACCAGATATGTATTTTGTCTACCCGATACTAATGCCGATGCGAGTAGTTGTACCGGGTACGACAATATTTTTGGAATACCATGCTTCATAAGGTAAAAATAACTTAAATAAGTTTAGAAAAAACTGATGATCTTGAAATTGGAGAAACATTTGGATTTTTTTGCATATAGATTATCAGCTTTCAGCTTATAATAATTAAGCTGCAACAAACAGGGGATTAGTAGACCTGGCGTCAAGCCTATATCAGCCAAAACGGTGATTGGGTGTTCATGATGATCACAATTTTACCATCAGCCGCATAAGTTAGCATCAAATCAAGTATGGTTATGCACAAATTCTAGGATTTTTAAGTATTACCGGTGGTCATAAGAGAAGACTTGATTGCAGCAGGCGACCAGTCTGGATGGAAGGACTTGACATAGGCAGCAGCGCCTGCGGCATGAGGGCAAGCCATTGATGTTCCAGATATTATGTTGAATTTCACAAACCGATTGTCATCTTGGTTTCCAGTTATAGATGCCAACTCTGAATATGCAGCTAATATGCTCAGCCCCGGTGCAGTTATATCAGGCTGCCCACCAAAACTTAATTACTACCTTCTATATATATATGAGAATGAGAGAGAGAGGGAGTTGTTACCTTGAGGATGTTGGGAGTGATTAACTGGGGTCCTCTGGAGGAAAAAGAAGCCACAAAAGGGGCAGTCATGTTAACAGTTGTTGACTTGTATATAACAGCTCTGGCTGTTCTGTAAATTGCAACAGAGAAGAATATATTAGTAATCAATCATCATGTGCAAAGTTTAAAATATTTGCAAGTAAATGAATACTTCTACTAATATAGCAACTGATGATGAGTATGTCAAATTGATAGCTCACCAAATGCTTGTATTAGCAGTAGAACTCAGGACATTCACAGTGTCAATGTTAATCATCACATTATCATTTCAAAATGTTGCCGCGTTTGCTTTAGTTTTGAAATCAGTTTTGGGTTTTGGGTTTTGGGTTTTTGAAAAGAGTTTTGAAATATATGTTGTGAGGTTTTTGGTTTTGGGTTTTTGAAAAAGTGATTCAAAAACTAAACCAAACGGTCCTGTATTCCAATTCCCTCCATAAAATTAATGCAAAATTCCTTAATTCCTGATTAGTTTCCTTCATGGTTCCTTATACCTTCTAGTAGTGGCAACTGTTGGAGAAGAAATCAGATTTCTCAAAAAACATAAAATCTAATGACTAGAATGATGTGGAAGATATATCACAAAGAGTTGGTGATTAGCTAGAGGAGTCAAGGTCTTTTAGAATTTTTAGAATCTATCCTAAGAATACTGTTAATGTCAGGTATTCAAATGTTGGTGTCACATATTTTTCTCTCACAAAAATATTTTGGTGTTTTTATACTCATGTAAGACAATTTGGTGCATGATATTATAGTTTCTCTCATCCTAATATGTGTATAATTAGGTGTCATGACTTGAGTTGTACAAGCATAAAGCTTCCAAGAGTGGGAAAGTTAAAAAAATAAATAAATAAAATAGTGAGAAAGCTTAAAGAAAATGCTTGTGAAGATACAATGATAAGTGAGAGGGTGAGAAAGATAGCCACCATGAAAGATTAAGAGTGAAATCACAGAGCTTAATGTAACAAAAAATTCAACAATAATAGAAAATATATTTGAGAGCAATGTTTTGAAAACCGGAACGGTGAGCGAACCAGAAAAGTGACCGGGCAGATGGGTCATTGGTTTAACCACGGGTGAACCGGAATTAAACCGTGTTGTCATAATTATGTCATAAACATATTAAAATTTATAAGTATAAAATATAGATATTAAAATTACAAAAAATAATAAATAATAAACAATTACAAAAAAATATTTCTTAAAATTTATTTTACGTTTTTTATACATTAGCATAAATAATTAAGATAATATTGAATATATAATATATATACTTATTACATTGTCAACAATTGTGTTGATGGCTTAGTAGTTTGAGTGTTTGCTGTTTATGCACTTGGTTCCATGTTCAAGCCCTCTCCACAACATATTTTTGGAAGAAACTTCAATTCTTTAAACCCAGCCAGTTCTTATGTCGACCCGTGACAGGACCGACCGGCCGGTTGGTCTGATTTGGGGTTTCTAACATTGTTTGAGAGCATGCATTTCAAAATTCAAATTCATTGGTCAATTCTGCACTTTTTTTAGGACTACTCTATTATTAATTTGGCCAAAGAAAAGAGAGTGAACAAAACACATTTTTTTATTGGCTGAATCAATAGAGTGGTCCTACAAGAAAATGTAAAATTAACCAATGGAAGAGTATACTTTGTTCATAGTATGTGAACAAATTTCAGACTTAGAAAAAGGACACTTCTTTTTGTATAGTTCAATTCTGGTATATAATATAATAATATTAATATTACTCCAATAAATGGAAGTAAAAGAACTTACTTAGTGGTGTTAATATATTGGTCGATCTTGGTTCCTTCAGTAACAGTCATTATAGTTGCTGGAATAAGAAAGGGGAAGGCTAAGTCTGAGTTGTCATCTGCCATGATGATTCCTTCCCCACCCAAATCTCTGATGGTGGAATCCTGGCCACTAGTTCCAAGACAGTAGATGATCCTCCCCTTTACCATACTCTTGCTCAGAGTTCCCCAATCACATGCACTGCCAAATCATTTTACATACAAGTGTCATCATTACAGCTCTTCCAAGCTGAAAAATATTGTATGTAACGAGTATATCTCGTGATTAAGATAACGTGATGTATCCATTTCATTCATAGACTGTCATCATGTAACAGAAGTGGAGCTTGAGGAGTCACTTTATGCCTGGCCTTCAGGTGCAGAACTATTCAATCACATCAAATTTCGGTTTCACTTTCTATCATATGTCAATAAACAAGTGAAAAGATATACCATGTCATCTCAACCACATGACGTCCCCGTCACATAAAGAACTTATATACATATATGTACATCAAGCAGTGCTATAAATGAGTTAATTATATTTCTAGTCCTCGACTTCTGTGTTACTTTGGTATTTAATGTTTAAATTATATCAATTTAATTTCTAATGTATAAAAGGTATTCAATTTGGTCCCTCAACCTAACGCTGTCAATAGACACCGATAAAATCAGTGGTGAATGTGTAATTTTGGAAACGCAAATGACACATCATATATTCAAGAGACAAAGTACAATTTTTTTAAATGAGTTTTCACATTTATCCCCAACTTTAACGGCTTCTACTGATGGAATTAGGTAGGAAAACCAAATAGAAATACTTTTTATGCAATGGATATTAAATTGATATAATTTAAACATTAAAAACTAAAATGACACAAACAATATACTTTAAAGACTAAAAAAATAATTAACCTGATATAAATTAGTAAGGCTAAGTAGTGTCAGTGTTATAAATTAAAAAATAATAATTTACAAATGGAATTTTGGTACATAAAATTTATTGTGACAATGTTATTTTCAAAATTATGAGTCATTATGGAAAGTTTTTTTGGTTAGGTTTAAAACAACCACAACCACATCATTCAATATAAAAATTTTGTAAAAAATGTGTTAATATATATCATTAACCACTTGAATAATTTATTTCACTAGGAAAGTGATCAAGATATGCCATTTATTTTTTCTAGTCAAATTAAATATGGTTGCCTATCTATTACTTTTTTTCAAATCCTACAAGCATAAGAGAATGGATTCATGATTTTAGTATAGGGTAAATAAATATAATAACCAAAAAAAGAAGAAAAAATTATAAAGAAAATATCAATTACAATATCAATTTTTACCACAATAAAAATAAAGAATAAGATAAAAATATATATAAATAAGCAATAGCAACAATTAGACAATCTATCTACTAGAATGAGGCACCTTAAGTGTTTCTTAATGCTCTTTTATATCATTAAATGTATCTTTGATAGAGTCAACAATGTCTTCAAGCAATAGCAACCACTAGACAATCTATCTACTAGAATGAGGCACCTTGATTTTTTCTCAATGCTCTTTGATATCATTAATCGTATCTTTGATAGAATCGACAATGTCTTCCTTAATAAATATAGTAATTTGCTGATTTCTCCTCCGCTTTCTTCTCTTAATTTTTTATTTTTTTATTTTTAAATCTAAAGGGCCAGTTACTTAAACTTTTATTTAAAAAAAATACAAAAATGAAAGAAAAGAGGTGAGTCTGTATAATTTTTAAAAAAATTATTAACTAATACTATAATAAAAGGATTTTTTGCCCCCTTTCCCTCTGTAATATCCTTGAGTACAAATAGTTTCAAACAATTTGCAATTTGTACCTGACATTTCCATATATTCCGTCACTGTAATTTGCTGCATGGGCTCCATTTGTTAGAGAATACATTTGTCTTTTGGGTGAGAATGTGTTGATGGAAATTCCCTACGAACCAAAAAAGAGATCATATGTGAGAGAGAGAGAGAGAGAGAGAGGGAGGTTTACAAAGAGAAAAACAGAGAAAAAGAGAAACTTACAGACACATTCTGTCCATTACCCAATTTAACAGTGGTCTTGAACTGTCGATTGATGCTACTTGCAGCCACTGTCATGATCCATGGCGCGATATTTTGGATGGATGCAAAGTCAGGCCCTGAATTCCCTGCCGAGCAAGAAGTGAGGATTCCATTCTTCATGGCATGGAAGCTTCCAATGGCGATAGGATCTTCAAAGAATTGTCTAGGTGTTCCACCTATAGAGATCGATATAATATCGACCCCATCGGCAATAGCAGCATCGAAGCCAGCTAAGAGATCCATGTCGGTGCAACCGACACCCCAACATACTTTGTACATTGCAATACGAGCAGAAGGGACTCCACCACGTGCAGTCCCTTCTGCTATGCCATACAAGCTTGCACCCTTGACAGGTATGCCGGCAGCAGTGGAAGAAGTGTGTGTGCCGTGGCCGTCATTGTCTACTGGACTCAGATCATCTACCGGGCCGCTGTCCAGGTTGTAGTACGTTGCTCCGATGACCTTGCTGCCCACGTTGAAATGAGGTTCAAAGTCATAACAATAAGTTTAGGTGTCATGAAAAGATGTTTCGTGAAAATTGTCTCGAAGTCATGGCTGGCTGATTACCAAAGCTTAGGATAGACTGGCCAGTCGACTGGCTACGGTTTTTTAGACGATTTTGTATAAAAAAATTCGTGATAATTGCTGTAGTTATAATCACATGCAGGATGATATATTTACTTGGAAACTACTCAATAATTCGCAAGGTTTAAAAGCCATAAAAATCAAGCATATTTGCTAGGGAAAATCATTAATGAATACTCAGTAGGTCGAAGTCATGAAAAGATGTTTCGTGAAAATTGTCTCAAAGTCGTGGCTTGCTGATTGGCAAAGCTTAGGATAGACCGATCAGTCGGCTAGCACTGTTTTTGAGATGATTTTGTATAAAATAATGGAATTTTTTTTTTTAAAGGTCCATGATATTATGATTTTATAAGATAAAGGACATACAATATTTTCATAGTAGTTAAGGTCCCTCAACATTTCTACAGAGAAAATTCGACTCAGAGAAATTTTGCTCGACTCCAAGAAATTTCATCCCGCCTCAGAGAAATTTTTGAAATTTCTTTGTGATCATACCAGAGAAATTTCGAAATTTCTCTAAGTCAGGTGAAATTTCTCTAAATCGGGAAAATTTTATTTTAGTTGAATTTTCTCTGTGAAAATATTGAGGGAGTGGACTTATTGTCCAATAGATCTTATGATAATTAATAGCGTTTTTCATCAAACACTATTAAAAAACATCACTAATTGTTAATTTTCAGCGATAGTTTAAAAATTTTGTCACTAAAAATGTTAGTAATTATAAGTTTTAGTAACAGTTTAAAAAAATCGTCAGTAATTTTCAACTTTCAGCAACACTTTGAAAAATTCATCACAGAAAAAGGTCACTAATTGTAAGTTTTAGCGATAATTTATAAAAACCGTGACAAAAAAATCAATAATTGTCAATTTTTAGTGAGATAAGTAAAAAATCATCACAAAAAATTATTTTCAACGACTATTTTATTATGACTTATTTCAATAAAACTGGATGGGAATTAAGTCTAACCATTAAAACATATTTGTAGTTGAAACTACTCAATAATTCACAAGGATTAAAAGCCCATAGAAATCAAGAATTTTTGCTTGGGAAAATCATTAATGGGTACCCAAGAGGTCGAAAATGACCAATTTTGTTAAATTGTGATAATGTAGGGTCATGTTTGTTGAATTTCAGACTAAACAGTATTGCTTATGTGTATATGTACATTCTCTCAGTTCATACAAAATATTCAATTCATACATACATACATGCGCAATTTTGATTTTTTTTGTTTTTTTTTTGTTTTTTTTGTTTGAATTCACACCACCTAATTTACATAATTCCCTTTTCTTCAACTGTAACTCTAACCCTAACCCATTGGCTACCTACCACCTCTTCTCCTCCCCATTGGAACCTCTCCTCCCCTCGCCCCCTCTCCAGCCCTCTCTCCTCCTCCAACCCCTCCCCTTGACAGCCCCCTTCACTTACAAGTTGGCTTGATTTATTTTAGCTTGTGAGGAAAAAAAATATTAGAATACAAAAATCTGTTCGGTAATGTTACATTTTCAGCTTATATTTATAAAAATTTTATAAAATGGTTTTTGTTTATTTTTAGAAAAACATAAACTACAAACGCGTTTGGTAATTGACAAAATGTTTAAAAAAATTTAAAAATATAAAAAAGAGTGAGAAATGGCAAGTGGTGGCAAGTGGCGGCGGAAGACGGTGGTGAAAAGTGGTGACGGTGGGTGGTGGGTAGCGGGTGATGGTGGGTGGTGGCGGGTGGTGGGTGGTGGTGGCAGGTGGGTGGCGGATGGCGGATGGCGGGTGGTGGTGGGTGGGTGACGGTGGCGGGTGGTGGTGGTAGCGAGTGGGTGGTGGTGGCGAGTGGTGGGTGGTGGTGGTGGTGGTGGTGGTGGTGGTGGCGGTGGCGGGGGGTGGGTGGCAGGTGGCTGGTGGCTGTGGGTGGCTGGTGGTGGATGGTAGTGGCAGGTGGGTGGTGAGTGGTGGTGGCGGGTGGTGGTAGTGGCGGGCGGTGGATGGTATTGGCGGGTGGATGGCAGGTGGGTGGCGGCGGCGGCGGTGGCAAGTGGGTGGCAGGTGGGTGGTGGCGAGTGGGTGGCAGGTGGGTGGTGGTGGCGGGTGGTGGCTGGTGGTGGCAGGTGGTGGGTGGTGGCGGAAGACGGTGGTGGAAAATGGTGACGGATGGTGGCTAGTGTTGGGTGGTAAAAAAAAAGAAAACTCAAAACTCAAAACGGAAATACATTTTTTGAGTTTACATTTTTTGGCCAAATTTATAACCTGAAACCACTGATTTATAAATCAAAAATTTACCAAACAAGTTTTTATTTGAGTTTTTTAAATTTTTATAAATATAAACAGAAAACTAAAAACGTAAGTGTTACCAAACGACACCCTAATATTCTTGAAGTTATAACCGCTGACAATAACACAAATTTGGTAAGAGAGAGAGAGAGAGAGAGAGAGAGAACATACTTGTTGCATCCAATGAAGTTAGTTCCATTTGTACATTTGCCCTTCCATTTGGATGGAGGAGGTCCGTAGCCTACATCACTAAAACTGGGTGACTTTATCCAAATTCCTACAACAAAAAGATCAGAGAAAGACATCAAACTCCGTAATACATTAAAAAAAAATGACATTCTAATTTGTTAAATATATGATATCTATTCTATGTTAGTGTTACTATGAACACATACATCAGCTTCAGATCATTTGTTCTCATTCTCTATTTCAACTCTCTATCTCATAATTCTAGTGTTGTTACAGCATTATAATTTAAATTCAATAGAGTCTATTTGATTTTCAATATCATTTTCGATACAGTCTAGGCTTCACAGAAACATTTAATCAGTAAAACACACCAAATACACTCCTCAATAGATATCAATAGTCGTATATCAATCAATCAAAGGAACATAGCATTCAATATCCAGTAGAAGAACCGCAAACCCACATCGAAATTGACTGCCGATCGCTGGGCGCCAATTTGATCGGAATTTTAGCAGCCATAAGCATCAATCTAAGTTAAGTTGTGCCTCCATGTTGAGTGAATTGTCGAAAAGGTTGAGAATTTGGTGTACCCAAAGGGAAGGGCTTGGGTGGAGCTGTGTTTGGGGTATGTGACGAGATCAGAAATATCAATCAAGGGTTCAACCCAGTCTGGAGATGGGGCTGAATCCCACTTGGGGTTTGAGCTGAAATGTGAAGTTGGGTCAAGTTTCGCGTAGTGCGCAGAGAGCAGAGCCAGACCTTCCATTGTTGTACGGACTGTAAGGTCGAGTCTAGTCTAGTCGAGTCGAGGGATTGCCTGCAGCTAAAGAGGGGACAGAGAGAGAAGTGGTTGGCTTTTATACCATGTGCCCAAGCTTATGATTGGTTTATCTTCTGAGGAGTGACTTTGATCAAAGCCCAAAAAGCTTGGGCTCCAAATGTGGGCTAAGAAATTTGATAAAATCAATTTTTAAATGACTTTCTAGAAAATATAAAAGAGATCATTGGTTGATTATTAAAAAAGATATGAGATAAAATTATCTTAAATATTCTAATAAATTACTCTATCATTTGACTTAAAAAATTAATTTAATTTTTAAGCTTGAATATCATTATTCTCACAGATAAACTTTATAAAAAACGGAAGACAATTATATTTGTTGGGTCTCAATTAAAGAAAAGAAACCTCCTTTTATTTTGATTTTGTTTTGTCAAAACCTACTAAGTAGGGATTTGGTGGCTATTGTGAACCCCACACGATTGAGTCCGTTTTGGATCTTATTTTAATAATTTAAAGTATTCACTTTTTAAAATATATTGAGTATAACATACTTGAAAAAATTAAATTAAATTAAATTGATCGAATATCGGTAGCACTTTCATTAAATCACATTTATATCTGAAAAAATGAATGGTAAATATGATTTTAAGAAATAAAACTAAATGCAAAAGTGATTTGATGAAAATGTAATCGATATCCGATGAATTTAATTTTTTACAAATATATTATACTCGATATATTTTAAAAAGTGAATGGCTCAAATTATCAAAATAGAATCCAAAATAGGCCCAAACGGGAGAACAACAGTGGCTACTATATATGTAGGGTGCATTGCAGCCATTCAAGTTCACATAAGTATCACCCTCAACACCAAATTCAAAAACAAATTATTTTTATTATTGATGGACCCTATTATTTTAATTTTTTTAAAACCCAACTGAATTTAGTCCTTAATACCAAACTCAAAAACAACACTATTTTATTAAGCAAAGCCCAAAGTAATTGATTTTAACTTCACCAAATTTTTCTAGCCCAATTTCTCATTTTGAGATGAAAATTTCTTAGGTTTTAGTATTCTCTATTGATGCTTTCAAATTTCAATTTGGGTATCATTCCAAGTTTTACTTCACTTGTTTGTTAACTCTACTTCAAAATTGAAATGTCAAGAATTTGGATTGTTTTTTGCTTTTTAGATTGTGGATTGAATTGTTTACCTATAAAGTATTTATGTAGGTATAAAAATAAAATAAAAAAAAACAAGAAAAATTAAAACAATTAATTCAATATCAAGCTAAGAGTGTTTTTGTTCAATTTTGTAACTAAAAATATAAGAAGATTGTAATATATTTAAGTGATATTGTGGTCTAGTTAGTTCAAATTTTTTTAGTATTAAAATTTTAGATATTTGTTTATTATTATTAGGCAAATTCTAACAACATTAGTTTCTATCTTTTTTAAATTTTTAATAATAATTTCTCTTTAAATTTGATTTTATCTTTTTGAGTGTTATGTAAAATAGCCCTAATGATGAATAAAACATATCTTGGTTACCTGTATCTAAGATACCCATAATAAGATTGCTCTCAACTTTATCATTCCTTCTCACTTTCTCATGCATTCCTAAAAAATCCCATGATCTTGTGGTGTGCAATTCCCGCACAGTGTTTGGAAACACTGATACAACATTCTCATTTTCTGCATAATAATTAACATCAAGAGACAAATGTTAATTAATATCATAGAATTTTTTTTGAAACAATAAATATATATATCATTGTTGTAGTAATTTTTAAGTACCAGCTAATCTAGTTGCTTCATGTGGCAATAGCTTTGCCACAAACCCATTAAAGCTCCTTCCATAGCTGTGTATCTTCGATCCTTTGGCTGTCTTCTCACTGTTTGCAAAATATAAGTTTAGCATTAGTTCTTGCCACACAATTCTCCGAACAATAATAATTAGGAAGGTAAACAAGTTGAATTAAATTAAGTAATAGGTTATTTAAATTTGATTTTAAAATTTTCAACAATGCTGTAGCTACTGTCTTTTTATACCACATTTTGATTATTAGTTGATATGTCACATTTACAACTATTAGATATTAATGAAACTCATGCAGGATCTACTGCATGCATCAATGGTAGTGAATATGTCACGATATATGGTAAATAAAATGTAATATAAAAAATAAGAAATAACACATGATATCTTTTTTGTTACGAGTTTGACAGCAAAACGCAAGAAAAGACTTAAATTATATACAAGAGGGACTTGCATCCATGAAAATGTAATTATTTTTTAATCGTCCAACTCAAATACAATTTTCTTTAAAAAAATGTCAAATACAATATTATTGATGAAATTTACAAACCTTTTTTTATTCAGTAACAACAGTAATAAAACTTTGAAATGTGAAATAGGAATCTATAAAATCTGATCTATAAAACCCAATTTTCTACTTTTGCACAACCTTATTGGCCTGACCCATAGAATAGTATGCTAAGCTAATGTATAATGTGAAGTTTAAAGGATAGGAAATTGAATTACTCTCCAATTGCTTCTAAAAGAAGGTTGTCGTGTTCGTCCACAGCAGAGAGGCTGGTATGAGTAGTAGTACTAGGCAGATCTCCCATGTATACTATATATGTCTGTTTGTTCATCAAAACATAATTCAAAAAAACCAAAAAAAAAAAAAAAGAAAAAAAAAATCATTAGGAACAATTAGCATAACTTCAAAATTTTGACTCAAATAAATTAATCAAGAGAAAAAAATGCATTGATCAAGTAAACTTTAAAATTCGTTTCTATACAAATGGCAGCCCATGAGATCATGGGAGAGAGACTTTCAACTAATTTGGCAAGTGGTTTTGGGGCTAAAATAGCCACAAAAAACAAAATAGACTATTTTAGCCACAACAAACAAAACATCACATCCAACCCATAATCATTACACTCTTCTCTCACAAAAAAAGTCAAAAAAGCCAAAAAATCCTTCCCAAACCAAGCTTTTTAGCCCAGGCTAAAATAACCAAAAAAGTCAAAAAGCCAACCCACTTCCCAAACGGAGGCTTAACTACCCTTCGATTCAAGTATTTGACTGCCCATAAAACAAGAATGGATCAACAGTGTTCTGTATTCTATCTTTGCCCCTTTCTTGCATATGGTGGAGATCTCCAGTTCTTTACACATTGTGAAATTAAGTGATCAATGTCTATGAAAAGAATCACATCATCAAATTTTAGAATTTTGGATTTTAAAAAGAAAAAAAAAAGAAAAAAAAGAAGAATATTTATAATAAAAAAAGAAAGAAAAAAGATGTTAAGAATAATCTCGAGTGGTGGCAACACCATGTTGAATTGAGAGGGTTCACTAGAATCCCTGAAAATTAATGTATATAAGGGTTAATTGGGGAAAAATTCATTTTTATGGAGTCATGTTATTTGGTTCAATGTTTAATATTTTTAGTGATAAGAACACACATTGAAAAGTTGCCAGAAAATTAATCAGGTGAACATATAAGTGACACGTATACAAATATATAACATTTAAATAAATAATTAGATATTTGAATAAATAGTTAAACAGATAGATGATATAAAAATTTTAAATTTTAATCTATTAGTCCAAAAGTGGACCTGTCTTAAGTAACCTAAGAAAAATGACTTGGACCAGGTGCTGGGGGTCGCCTATGATTGGGCCAAAAAAAAGCAGTTTTCTTTTTTTTCTTTTTTTTTTGTTTCCGGCCAATCCCAAGCTGACACGTGGCACTGGGGGTCGGTGGGGGTCGTCCGTACTGGGGGTCTGTAGCATTGTTGAGTAACCTAATACGTAAAGTTTTTCTACATAAAGTTTTAATTATTATTATTATTATTCTCCAAAGAGTTTTGTTAGGAATACTAAAATTTCTATCAAATGTTTTATCAAATATCTTATATGGGGTGGGTCCCACATAAGTGTGGGGTCCACATGCATACTTCCTTAGCAAAAATAATGTTACATTTATCTTTTGAGAAATATTAATTATCAATGAATTTATTTTGTCAATTTATTTTGTTTTTTATGTCTATTTATAAAATAAATGACATGTTTAGGGATATTTTTAAAAAAACAGTGAGATTTATTATGCCAATTTGAAAATTACATGGGATGTAAAAGGTTTAATAATTTAAAAAAGAAAAAAAATCAGTGATTGATATGGAGCAATGTCCCAATGACATTTAATAAGTTTTCTTTTCTTACTGGTATAATTATTAAATTTTGCTAACATATATTTTTAAGACATATGTTAAAAAATTTAAAAACATTGTACATTCTACATAAAATGTATGTAATAAAAAATGTATAATTTTTTTTAATTATCTTAATCTGTGAATTAAGAACACTCATTAATAAGACCCATAATTATTTAGAAAAATTAATGAAACATCTCTCTCTAACTTTGTGTACTAAGAGAGGTCCAAGATGTTTATTTTTATTAGCTAAGGTTCTTCGATGAAATTTCTCTATGATCATAAGAGAGAAATTTTGAAATTTCTCCATGAAAATTAAAATTTCTTTGTATCGGGATCGAAATTTCTCTGAGTCAGGCGAAATTTCTCTAAGTCAAATTTTCTTTATAAAAATGTTGAGGGACCTTAATTATTATGAAAATATTATGTCATTTATCTTATAAAATCTTAATATCAGAGATTTTAAAAAAAAAAATTTCTAATTATTTTCTCTATGGATGAACTATTCTCCCATCTACTATTATTGACAAATTGCTAAGAAAAAAATTTAATTGTATAGAAAACTTATTTGACTACGTATTTTGAGATTTTTTTTCATTTGAAAATACTTTTAGGAATTATTTTTCAAAATTTTAAAAACTACGTTAGCAAAAAAAAAAAAAAATGATGAAAAAAATATTAAAAGCATATGTGTTTTCAAATTTTTTATTTTTCAGAATACCAAAATAAAAATATCGCCACTTACAAAAATTTATGAAATTGCCACTGTTCTTGACTAGAAATGAATAAGACCTTACAAACAAAAAATATGTAGGGCCAATTGATAACTTTTATGTTTATAAGTAAAATTCATAATTTCATTTAAAATAAATAAATAAAATGTAACAATTTATAATATATAAAAAAAAAAAGAAGCTATTTTCATTTATTTAAAAACAAATTTTCATTCATTCCTCCCATCCTTACCCCTTTTGGCCACCACCCATTACCATCATTGGCCATTGTCACCGACGACCCTCTCTTACTATGTTGTCGGTGACTACTACCTGACGAATCCCTCACCTTTGACCACCAACCACCACAGTAGCTGACCAACAAATAGTAATGCTTCTCGTGAGCCTCTGATAATCACCTTTGGCCATCACCTCTGATTAATTCTCTCATTTATTTTCAAAAACAAGTTTTGAAAGATATACATGTATATTATCAAGGAAAATTCTACAATACACATCACATACCATGTGCAGCTTGAGTTACTTTATTTTCTTTTTTAATTAAGATTAATTTTCTTCTTTAATTGTGACATTATTTTGATATATTTAGTTACACCTCATGTAATATTTGGTTACAATATTTTTTTATTATTTATTTTTATTTTTAGTTATGACTCAGAAAGTATGAAATTATACTATTTTCTTCTTTAATTATAAGGTGCATATAATACACACTTCTTAAAAGGTGTATACCATAGTCTTTCCCGTATATCAAACATCACATTTTACATAAATACACGTAGACATTTGATCCATGGACATTAATAAATCAAAAATGTTAAAGACTCCAAATATTTTACTAAAATTTCTATCAAACAATCACATGAGTATAGATTCCAAGTGAGTGAATCGCACACCCAATATGAGTATTGTGTAAAATTTTTGGTAAGACATTTGGTATCTCTAACATTGCTCTTAAACTGTGTTTGGTTCAAGGATTTGGAAAGAAATTTGGAGAGGAAAAAATAAAAGAACGGTGAAATATTAATAAAATATATTTACATTTCATCTAATTTTACACATATTTTTCTTTTCATTTTCAATTTTTTTCCCAAATTATTGAACCAAACACAGCGTTAATGAATCTGAACCAGCCAACATACCTTTCTATCATCGTGTACAGATGCATTGATCAATGTAGCAGCATAACAGAGATTGAAGAAGACAACTAACACTAGAAAGGATCCTGAAGTCTTCATGGCTTGTTTTTCTGTCTCTGTCTCTGTCTCTCTCTCTCTCTCATGTGATGGGAGTGGTAATTTACAAGGTATTAATACATTTAGGAGTGGTAGGAGCACCATGTCATAATACTGCAACGGCTTTCCTCCGATCTTTCTGTAAGCTGTGGAGAGTTTTGTGGCTTCCATTTTGGATCTTCATGATTTGTTTCACAACTGAAACCAATTCATTTTTAAAATGTATGCATGTATGTATATAAGCTATACTTTGAGCTTAGTCGGAGGAGACTTGTTCCTTTCTTTTTGTGCATGGCAAATTTGTATTGCATGCAGGGTAGTCCCACTTTTTTTTTTTGTTGGAAATATTTTTTTTTTTTTTAGAGGTTTCTAATAATATACGAAAAAGTCACCCAACACATAAACCAATGGGTTGGATTTCTTTTAAATTTAAATATATATTTGGGAAAAATTCGAGGGCTTATGAGGCTCATCGGATGTTATTTCGATGATTTGAAGTGTTTATTTTATGGAACTTTCAGTGTATATCATTTATGGAAAAAGTTGGGTCAATTTGATAATTATAATTTTTTTATTTTATGATATTTATCGCCAAAAAAAGAGACGACTAAGTATATTTTTTTAAAATAAAACATTTATTTTTTTAGAAATAAATACAATAAAATGAAAATGATATGATTATTGGATCGATTTCATTTTCCATGGATAATATATACGAAGGACCTTACAAATTGAATAATTGAAACGAGACTGGGGTGAACCCTACGAGCCCCTCAAATTCTCTCAAGTTCAAATTTAAACTTCAAATAACTCAACCCTAAACAAATTATAGAATTAGACACATAATATGTATGAACTGGGCGTTTTTTTTTTTTTTTTTAAGAAAAAAATAGAGCCACAAATAAATTTTCTAAAATCTTGTATATCCAAATGTATTTCATTTGTAATTCTATGATTGATTCCTATGTTAATAGGAGAATTGATAATATTAAAGTAACAAAGTGCGTGTTTGGAATTTTTTTATTTTTATTTTTTGTGATTTTTTGGTGGTTTATTTGTCTTTTTTATAAATTTTTAAAAAAAACTTTATGCTTTTAAATTCTACTTGACGTGACGAATTATAAAATTAAATAATTTCAAAAAGACAAAAATAAGCAAAAAATAATGAACTTTTTAAAATAAAATAAAATAAAATAACTTATTTTAACTTTTTCAATTTGTTTTTAGAATTTTCAAAAAAAACAATTATCTTTTAGATTCTTCTACACAAGATCGACAAAAAAATAAATAAATGTTGACAAATTTTTTTTAAAAAATTCACTAAAATAAAAATAAAAATTTGACAAATGAGGTGGCTTATTTGGGAGTTACTAATGTGTTGATAATACATGATATAATATCTAAATTAAATCAAGTGATCCAAACTGTTTATTTTTTTGGGCTTATTGAGTATAATATTCATGCAAAAAATCAAAATGATTGGACAACGGTAGCTATAATGGGCTTAGAGGTAAATAGTAATTTTTACGAAAAGTCTATGTTTGGCCAAAACAGGTTTATACAACAACTCCAAACATCCTTAATGATTCAAAACATGAAGTAATTTACTATTTTATCATCGAGAGACTTGTAAGCACTCAAAGTTTTAGGACTAGTCAAAATGGGATGTCTACACTAAGTCGAAGACGCTTCTGTTGCATGTCGTGGCTTAGAGAAGTCAAAGATGAAGCCAATGGTAGTGTTAGAGGAAACAGACGGGAATTGCGATGATGTCGGTGGTGGTATTTGGTGTTCACCACTGCAGGCGGCGGTGGTAGTAGAGAGAGTGAGGGGAGATTTCTTAGAGAGAGAGAGAGAGAGAGAGAGGGAGAGAATGGATTGTGAGGAATATAATTTGAATAGATAAGAAGAGAGTTGTTTCAAAGAAATAACCCATAAACTTTTGAGCATAGTTTCATCATTTCGCAAAATTATGTCCTTATGGACATACTATTTTAGCGTTTGGACCTTTGGATAAAAAAAATTCAAAATTGAATTTATTGCTCGAGTGCCTTGTAAAAAAAGAAGATGGGTTAAATGGAACATAACAATTAGAAATAAGACTTTCTAAAAAATAACTCATGAAAAAAAATATGATAAATAAAACATTATGTAAAATGAAGTCAAGAAAAGTTAGGATTACATCAAGGAATATAATCAAGAATTGTATAATTCAATTCAATACACTCAATTTTAAGAATATATGCACAAATTAGACAACGATAAAAAAGTTTAATGTTATCTCAGGTAGGCAACCCAAGAGAATGAGTAAATTGGTTTATTAAAAATAATTTCACAAATTTAAATATAATAATCAAAATATTCAAATTTTAACAAATAAAAAACAACAATAATTATTAATATAAAAGTAAGAGAGATAGGGAGAGAAAATCAAACACAAAGACTTATAGTGGTTCGGCACGCCGGGCCTATGTCTATTCCTCAAGGATCTTCTTTGAGAATTTCTTTACTATCAAAACGAATCAATATAGCACCAAACCTTCACCAAACTTGTGGATTTTATACAAAGTCTTACTCTTATCAATTGAGCATCACTTAACAATAAATGTCTCACCCTTACAAAATTCTCTCACAAAATAATGAATATAGATAAGAGGTATTTCAATCATCTTTTACAATAATTTTCTCACAAAGAGTAGATATGAAAGTATAAGACAACACCTTCGAAACACACAGATTTTTTTTCTCTTCAAATTCTTGATTTTTCTCCAAATAAAAACACTTCTATTTATACCCAAAAATATATTCATTGGGAGAGGAGACGCTCCTCTGATAGAACATACGCTCCATCATCGCGCAGTGCTCCTACAGACAGCTTGTGAAAATGCAGCACACCAGACTTTTTCTTTTTTAAACTTTTACTGAGGACAAATTTGATTCAAGCAAACCCACGAAGGGTTTGAATAGTTTATATAAATATAATACAAAAAACTTAATCATTCACCGGCAGTCAAAACTTTTGAATATAATATTATATTATATATATAATATAATTATAATATAAATGATATTTTAAAAGATACATATTACGAATATGTTTTTGCAATTAACATCATATATACAATGTATACATTTAAACATAACCAAATAAAAGATTTGGCTAGAGACACCACTTGAGTATTATATTATATATAAATATATATAATATATTCACATGATGCAAAATAATGACTCATTATGTAGGTGCGTCTTACATACAATTAAACTATTAAAAGATGCAAAATAAATTTGAATTCGGTGTAATATGTATAAAAAAAATATTACACATTTTATTTATTTTTATATTTTGTGTCAAATTATTATAACATATGTATATTAAAAAATCATAATTTATCAAATAATATTTTAGATATTATCAAAATTAAACAATATGATTAACATTTTAAAATAAAGAGAGAATTAAAACCCCCGAACAAAAAATCAAATATAATGCAAAAGTATATGAGTGTGCATATATTCTCACCCATCCAAGAATTGAGGGTATTTTTTGTTGTTATATTGTTTTATTTATTTTTATTATCCTTTTTGTTTTTGTGTGTTAGAAAGAAAAAAAAAAAAAAAAAAAAAAAAGGAAGATAAGTTTGAAAAGTTGAGAAAACAACTGTTTCAAAACAATATGGAAAAAAGTGGGGTTTTTTTTTTTTTTTTTCAGAAAAATGTTTTGAAAACAATTTGCTTATGTTTCAAAGAGAGGAAAAAATTTGAAAACACAATCAACCACGAAAAAAGTTTATTCCCTTCTTTTTTTTCCTTCTTAATTTTTCTATTAATCAGTTAAATCAATGTGTAAATAGAAATCAAGGACGTATCCTCTGAACAGCAAACAATAATAATGTATGGTTTAGATTCAATGTTTGGATGGTAAAATCCACATCTAACATATATGTGCAGAAAATTTATAAAGAAGAATCAAAATAGCATAAAATAGTAGGTATCTTGAACTTACAGATCATAGAGAGCAAAATGGAATTCAAACCACTGAGGAGATTTGTTGCCTGGAGAAATCAAACTTAGCAGAAGAAGTGGAGTAATGGAACTGCCTTAAGTGTTCATGATAGAGGGTAGGAAACTGAATTGGTTTAGACTTGGGATATCATAATGTCTAGTAAGTTGAGAAATATATATCTCCACTGTAGTAGTGGTGGGCCAAAAAAGATGTACTTACTTCACTCTTGGTGGCAGTTATTTAGTTTGTGTTTGGTTGAATGATTCGATAATGAAAATAGAAAAGGAAAAAAGAAATGCAATATTATCTTTTGCTTGGTTATAATAGAAAATACAAAGTAAATAAAAGAGAGAGGGAAATGCAATTTCACTTTTTGTCTTTTAGTTCAGTTAGGCTCTTTTCTTTGTCTAATTCCTAACTCAACCAAACATAGCTTGGAATTCAAATTCAAAGCCTATCAATTCTTTCTCATTTTCTTTCTATTTCTATTTCCTTTTTCCTTTCCATTTCTCATCATCCAACCAAACACAGCCTTAACTAGGAGATTTTATTGGATTTGGAGTCACTATTGTGCATTGTGTACAACGACTGTGTGCGGTTTGTGGAATTCACTTTGACTTTTATTTTAATAATTTAAACCATTTAAATTTTAAGAAATATAGAATAGAATATATTTGTAAAAGAATCAAATTAATCAAATATTAATAGTCATTTCATCAAATCACATTTGTATTCAGTTTGATACTTATTCATTTTTTTTTTTTATATGTACAAAATGTCATTTGATGAGGAGAGCTATTAATATCTGATTAATTTGATTTTTTACAAGTATGTTCTATTAGATTTTATTTTTTTTTTTAAATAAATAGTTCAAATTATCAAAATAAAATCTGAAGTGAGTCTCATGAGCCACAGTCTCTGTCGTGAAAGTGGTCCAAGTACAGAATTATCCCCCTTGCTAGATTGCTTCCCTTTCTCCTATGAACTAATGCTAGACTAGAGTATTGGTTCGTTTCCAATACTAGTAGAGCGGACCATTTGGGTACTCATAACATGACTTATGTTGTATTTGAATCATAAATTTGAATAAAGATTTAAAAATAAAAAATAAAAATAAAAATGAAATGTGAATGAAATATGTTACATTTTACCCACCTTTTCTATCTTTTCTTTCCAAATCACTACCAAAATATATAATCTAAGCACAACCTTAATTGTTTTAAGAGGAATGGTCCCATCATCTTTTGGAGCATTTATTACTTCATCTCTTGTGTAGGAATGCTCTTCTAGTCTCGTTCCCTTTGCAACCTTGCTTGAAGAGAGACTCATTTAAACACAACTTCATTTTTTTTTTCATTCTGCAAGCAACTCTAATGCCCAATACTGCTCTCTTGTTAATTATTTTGTAAGGTTATTTATTTATTTATTTATGACTACAACAATTGAAGAAGACACTGAAATGTAACCAAATTTGTGGAAATGAACCACTCCTTCCTTGGACCTTGCAAACAATGACAAGAAATGCAACCAACTAGATTGCATTAAGGAAATTTGTATTGGTCACATTAGGTCTTTGACCTCAAAATTTAGATTTTCAATGCACTTTCAACTACACAATGTGATCAAAACATCAAACTACAAAAATCATAAAACAAGATTGTACAATTGAGAGTGTATTAAGAATATTTAAGGAGAATTTTTAGATACAAACAATTTGGTACAAACTTGGTCAACAATGGTGACTTTGCTAATGATGTAACAAAGTTAGTGTTTGTGAGGAAGTTGGCTCAAACTTCTACTCCCTTTACTTCACCATGAAGAAAGAAGCCCTTAGATCATCCTTGGAGGTCCTAGATGATCCAGAAGCTACTGAAGAAGATCGTTTTGAATTGAAATTCTTAGTTGGAAATGAAAGCCACCATGAAGCTTCCCAAACGCGTCCAAAACACGATAGTTTTGGCATCACTGCTTCCGCCTCTCATCCTCCTCAGAAGCCTATAAGTAGGAAGCTAATGTTTGTATTAGATATAGAAAATATCTGAATTTGAGAGAGATTGTGAGTTAGGAAAGGTTGTCTTTCCTTTGTATTTGTTTGTGAGATTTTTGTATGTATTTTGAATTCGTTTGAGTTAATTAGAATTTGTTTTGTTATTCTTGTGCATCTTTGTCTTGTGTATTCATATCTGAGGCCCTTTGGCACAACAATTGGTATCAGAGCATCATTGTGCAAAACAGAGCTTCTGTATATCTGTTTCAGAATTCTGCCAGATTTCGAAGTTGCCAAAACCAACTTTTGAATACACCATTGTGTAACTCTCGTCAAGTAGAGCAATTTGGGAAAAAAAAAAAAAAAACACCTCAAACGGACACCGGAAGCTCTTCCAATCGCTAGTCAAAGTTGGCCTGAAAAAGTCAACCGTTGAGCCAAGAAGACAGACTGAGCTAAGCCAACTGAGCCAAGTGGGGCCACAAAGACGAGCCAAGCCGAATAATATTCTGTGACATCATTGCGACATCACTGTGAAATATTCCATGCCACATCAGCACCCAATCAAACAACACATCAACATTGACCATCCGCTACGTTAGCGTTGACCAACTTCCAAGTCAGCAAGGTGCCATGCCATCAGTAATTTATGAAATTTCATTTTGGTCCCTAAACTTTAGTGAAATTACAATTTAGCCCTAGTTATTTCTGAATTTATGTTTTGGCCCCAGAACATTCTAGAATTTTTAGTTTAGCCCCAAAAAATTTGAAAAATTTTAATTTGACCCTTGAGAAGGGTGTTGGTATACCAAACTGTCCTAGCCATCTCCAAAGTGGGCTCTTTTGATAGTTTCAAATTTTTTTTTTTTATAAGAAAAAATGGCTGAAGAAAAAGCTTCAACTAGTAATCCAGAAAAGAGGAGTTCAATCTCTAAAGCTAAGTTCAAAGTGGAGAAATTTGATGGAAACAATAACTTTGGCATGTGATAATACGAAGTTATGGATGTTCTCTATCAACAAGAACTTGACGTTGCTCTGGGAGACAAACCGTCTGATATGAATGAGAAGGAATGGACACAAATCAATCACCAAGCTTGCGGCATGATCCAATTATGTCTAGTGAAAGAGCTGAAATACTTTATCATGAAAGGAACTTGCAAAAGAATTATGGAAGAAATTTGAAGATAAATACATGACCAAGAGTATAGAGAATCGTATCTATTTGAAGAAAAAAAAAAAACACTCTTTTGTTTCCAATATCGAGAAGGTATTTCGATATCTGAACACTTAAATGCTTACAATAAGATACTTGTTGATCTTCTGAATTTGGATGTTGATATTGAAGATGAAGACAAAGCTCTTTCATTGCTAAATTCTCTTCCTGACACATATGATCATCTTATCACTACTCTGTTGTATGATAAGAATGAAATTTGTCTTAAAAAAGTGTCTAGTAGTTTGATTAACAATGAATACAGAAAGAAAGACAAAGAGAACTTCAATGACACATTTAGTAACGCTTTGACAGTTAGGGGTTGATCCCATTCAAAGTTAGCAAGCGTTAGAGTTAATCTTGCGAAAGATGAATGTGCCTATTGTCATGAGAAAGGGCATTGGAAGAAAGATTGTCCAAGTTTGAAGGGAAAAAGAAATGTTGTTTCCAAAGTCAATGTAGCACAGAATGATATTGATTATTCTGACTCTGAATTTTAGGTCGTTGGTGTGGTCTTCGGCCACTTGTTGGTCTTGGAAAAAAATTCACTTTTGGTAATTTGAAGAACATCTTGTGGCAAATTACTTCAGGTCTTAGTAAAACTTTGGTTTTTTGGTATTTTGAAATTTGACATCATGATGGAGTTTGGAATTTGGGTTTGTTGCAGAAGATTAGAAGAACTAGTTCGTTTTGTTCCGCAGTTTGTTTGGATTGGCTTAATATGTCTCAAACTTTTGAGTCAGTTGTTTCGTTTTGATTTGTTTGAAGAGAGCTAGTTTGTTTTGTTTGGTGCAGCAAAATTTGTTTTGGATATTAGAGTGTGTTCGCTTTGAAGCACTTGCAAGGTTGGTTGTTTATTTGTTTATGGTATTTTGCTAAGGTGGAGTTTTGTTCAAATTTATGTACTAGAGAATTTTTGCCAAGGTGGAGAATTGTGAGGAAGTTGGCTCAAACTTCTCCTCTCTCTACTTCATCATGAAGAAAGAAGCTCTTAGATCATCCCTGGAGGTCCTAGATGATCCAAAAGCTATTGAAGAAGATGGTTTTGAATTGAAGTTCTTAGTTGGTCAACAATGGAAGCCACCATAAAGCTTTCTAACACGGTGGTTTTGGCGTCACCGCTTCCGTCTCTCATCCTCCTCAGAAGCCTATAAATGGAAAGCTAATGTGTTGTATTAGATATAGAAAATATCTGAATTTGAGAGAGATTGTGAGTTAGGAGAGGTCTCTCCTTTGTATTTGTTTGTGAGATTTTTATATTTATTTTGAATTCGTTTGAGTGAATTAAAATTTGTTTTGTTATTACTGTGCATCTTTGTCTTGTGTATTCATATCTGAAACCCTCTAACACTACAGTATTAACATTATATGACAACTTACTATCAAACCAAACATTCTTGGTCTCATCATTTCTAAACAAATTATGTTACATGAATTTTACTTCTTTACAAATACCATGGTGGGGTTATTTTGGACATTTCCGACATGATTTTCTTTAGTTGCAACTTGCCACTACTGTTGGAACTCTCTATCAAATAAATTGATGAGTAAGAAGCACCTGGCTTTTGCTTTTGTTTTCTTTTTTTTGGCAAATGTAAAAACCCCACTTTTATTTATTTGTGGTTTTTTTTTTTTTTTTTTTTTTTGGGGGGGGGGGCCTTATTATTATTTAGTTTCAATTGCATATTTATATATTTTGCTTTTAGGGTCTTTTATAGAACTGAGTATGAAAATAAAAAAAATCATAAACTGGTCCAACTCAAACCAAATCGTACAGTTTGATTTGATTTTTTCAATGCACGGTTCGGTTCTAATTTTTCAAATAGGCGAATCATGCTTTACGATTCAATTTGTGATTTTATAACTACACATCCAATTGGAACCGAACCCGACTGTTTAGATTATATATATAATTTGTTACCAAATATAAATACTAAAATATTTTATTAGTATCAAATATATATATAAATTATAACTCTCTCTTATTCTAAGTATATTTTTGTGTAGTTATAAAACTAGTTTTAAACAATCATGTAAATAATTCTCAAGTTGTAAATAATATTTTGTGATAATATTATGAATAATGATAATATGTTTAAAATCCAAGATTCCAAATTGAACCAAATGGTGATTTAATGGTTCAGTTCGGATTGGTTCCAAGATTTTCATGAATTAGTTTGGTTCCAAATTTGATAAAACTGTAAGTAATGAAATGGTCTTAGTTTACAACTAAACCGAACAATCCGAACCATACTCACCCTAGTCTTTTAGAGTGAGCTTTTGAACACACAACCCCCCCCCCCCCTTCCCTTTTTTTCCCGTCATTTTGTTTTACTGAATGCTGAAACTAAAACCTAATTACCAAAACCTAAAAAAAAAAGGCAGTTGCTTTGGTCCAGTCCAAGATCGGACTGGACCGTGCTATTGGGCCCTTGGAGGCCCACCACGGGTCCTGTTTTGATAATCCGAACCGTTCAATGTGTAGAACTCGTCGAGTACTATATGCTTGTAAAAAATCACGTTGATCAGATATCGATAGCTATGTGAACAAAACAGTTTTTTATCAACCGTTAATTTTTTTACTGTCCATTTTTTTTTTATACAAAACTGATTTGATCACATAGCTATTAATATCCAATCAACGTGATTTTTTACAAGCATATAATACTCGACGAGTTCTACACATTTAACGGTTCGGATTATCAAAACGGGCCCAAAAATGAGCCCCATGGGCCGAACTGGACGGGTCCAGTCTTGATCTCAACTTGAGACAAGCTGGACCCAAAGAAAAAGGTCAATTAAAGAAGATAGAAAAAGCTAGTTCAAAACTAAACCAAGAATTAGCTTCTTTTTGCCTTTGTAAATATAGATTTGTCATATTGCAGTAACTTGCATCACCCAGAAGCCTAACAACAGATATTTACAGAAACCTTTCAAATTCATTTTAGTAAAATAAGTTAAACAACATTAATGAATTTCACAAGCAGTAAATAATATACAAAAAGAAAAATAAAAATAAATACTCTCTTTTTACGGTATGAACATATGGATCTTCTAATCTGGCTACACTTCATGATTAAGTATTTAAATGATTATTTACCAAAAAGAGGTTTGTCAAATCTCTTGGCAACGAACAATTCCACCGGCTCCTCCAGAGCATAGCCATCTCTCACTGCCCTTGTTCATATTCCATCTTACTCTATGCATAGCAACGATCTTCGGAGGAAACACCTCAATTTCATTCCCAGTCTCCCCTTTTTCACCGTCTCCCCTCTCAACATTCTCCGTCTCTTCATCTCTGCACACTAATGCTTGATCATCAGCTGTCAGCTTTTTCTTACCGCTCATCTTGGATTTTGGTGTTTGTTTGCTCTGCGGTGACACCAATGTGTCCTCAGATCCAATCTCAATTTCCGTATCATCACCATGACACAGCGCTTAAACAAAATGGCACGTTAGATACACATGCTCAAGAAAGGATATGACATGGAAAAATTATGGAGCAAAATGGAGCAGTGCTACTAACACAGAAACCAAATACATAATAGATCATAGACACTAATATTTATGGACCACACACTGTGTAGACCCCACAATCATGTGAGTGTCTGTGATCCATTATGTGTTCCTAACATTTTTTATATGTATGTAGTGCAGGAACTGTAAGAGTTTACCTAAAGTTTGACCATCAAATGTTTGGCCTTTTGTCATTTGCTCCTTTGCTCTTTTTGCCTGATTTGATACAGATAAGAACCCGCGTATGGTTCTTGGGGCATTACTCCATTCATTCAACGACTTCTTCATGGGGAACGGAGTATCTGGCAATGGAGTGATTACTGTAAGAGTCGATTCTTCCTCAGACAAATATCCACATAGAAAATGTGGGGCCCGATTGCGCAAAGGGTCTTTCTCCACTGCTTTGGTTGTGAGCTGCTTATGGTCAAAATATGATCAGATTTTTGAAAAAACATTGAAGCAGCCAGCCTAAAAGTTAGAGAGCAGTATGATGATGCAACAATGAATACAAGTTTTTTAGCTAAGTAGGATAACTTAGTTTTAAGTAAAATCAAACACAATACCTTTAGATGTAGTTGGATCATGGTTTTGAGTAAGATTTGTAGAAGGGAAAACAAAAGGGAAGGGAAAAGTGACAAAAATAAATATCTAGTTGTTTAGCCAAACATATTCACATTCTCTTTCCAAACTCCTTTACAGTGAAGAAAGATGTAGGACAAAAAATGGCCCCATCTGGGCACATAATACATGCAGTGCTTACAGGGAACACCAAAACAAGTCACCAGCTCCACTCACTGGATGACATGGATCATTTGAATTCCTCTTAATGGTAAAGAAAGAAATAAAAGTTGCTATTAATTTCAGATTACCCTGACACATGAGGGATCAACAAGTGAATAAAATTAGGTGACTTTATCCAGTAGACCAAGCCTTTCTACATTTCATGACTTCATGAGTTCATGAGCACCCTGAGAAAACGTTTAAGCGTATGTATACTGCTGTGGGACTACCAATGACTGGGCCTGTCTGGAAAACTTTGAACGATCTGACTGAAGAAGATCCTCCAATCCACACAGGAAGTTGATCAAGAATATTATACAATCCATAAATTCACCTCAAGAAAACTCTGTCCCAACCATTTAAGGTTAGCTACATAAATCCTATTTCACTATCCAACTCTATCAAGGGCCACATGTTCAGTTAAACAATGGGCTATCATGTCTTTGTAAGAAGAACCATCTCTATTATCTCCTTAGTCCAAGAGTAATTAATTGTTACATTGTTATGCAGATTTTTAAGGGGATCATCCTTGTAATATGCAAGGATTGATAATTTCTTCCCCTTTATGGGGTTCTTTGTTGTATTGTTCATTTCTCTCCTATTATGGGGCTCTTTCTTAGGTGGGAGGTTTGTTGTGTTGGCCGTTTCTTTCCCCATTATGGGGCTAGTTGTTGGATTTCTATAATTGTCCGATGTAATTCTCTTCTCATTTCAATAATCTCCTACTGATTGACAAATTGAAAATAAAATATAATTTCTAGCATTGTTGTACACATAATAAGCTTAAAGAACAGCGAGAAATCATAATTTAAGAATTAGGTATTAGTTTAAGAGTCAATGTGTACTTTATTTTTTCACTGGATCCTATAAAAATTTAGTTTTAATATCATGCCTAAACTATTTATATTGTCCTAGTGTTTTTTCCTTTCACACTTTCAAAGTATTATATGCAAAAATATTGTATGTAAGTTTACTTGCTTATTTAAATGTGTTTTCAATGATGATTGTAGTTTTTTATTTATACGAAGTATGGACACAAATGTAGGACACATGTATGACACATTAAGCAAACATTAATTTGATAAATTTTGAAAAAGTAGGGAAGTGTACATTTATTTTTATTTTTTTTAAACATGTTAACTCTTTAGTTTTATTGGACGAACCTACCCCTATAATAAAAATATTGGAAAACTATTTTTGTCTTTGTCATAACTGGTATGCTCTATACTATGCAAGAATTATTACAATCTCAATTTCATTATAATTCAGATATATGACCGACAATATCCAATACTTTGCAAAATTAAAGAAAATTAATATCAATTATCAGATGCATTTAGTAAGTATATAAAAGGAGTATCAGTATCCAATACAAATATGATATGCATGACTGACTCCTTTCTAAATATTCATGCCTCATAGCCTAAAACTAGAGCTCTGATACCATATTGAGTCACAAATTATCTCAAAAGTTTGAGCTACTAGGAAATGGACCCCGACATTGTTTATCATATTAATACGTGTACTAGGAAAAAGAAGTTTATTGAAGATAAAGGATCATCTACGTTCAAATACTTGGATGCAGTATAATGTTTTAGTACATATTTGATAAAATAGTAAGCATTAAATTGATAACAATGATAAAAAGAACTTGCCAGCAAAAGATAAAACCACAAGTTAAAAACTCACCTGGAAACGAAGAACAGTACCATCTGCACTACAATATGCAACCATGCCTAAAGTTTAAAATGAAAGATGTCAATGATCAGAGAATGAGCAGTGTATAAGAATTTCAGAGAGACAATATTATGGTCATAGAATGCAGCAGCGTGTAAGAGTTTCAGTAAGGCAATATTGTCACAAAAACTCAGTATTTTCAGAATTGAAGATTCTACTGAGACCTACTTATCCAACATATTAAAAACATGGATTTTGTTAACATGTGCCCTAAGGGCATTGGGAACACATGTTAAGAAGTTTAAAAGAATTGTACATCTTGCATGAAAGTGAGTGCAATAAAGAATGTACAATCTTTTTATGCTTGACCCTAAAAACAAAACAAAAACATATAAAAATGAAAAAGTTATTCTACTCTTCACCAAGATAGATCAAAACATAAAATTAACAATTCACTGAACATCACACATCCACCCAACATACACTGCCACACCCACTTTGGTTGACAAACCAATTCACGGAGCGGGCGCCAGAGCAAGAGCTTCAATTTTAAAAATATCTTGAGAACAAGAGCTCCTCCAAAGTGTCTATACATATAATGATGTATACTACATTTATTTTTTATTTTGTCCATTAAAAAACTTAATTTTATTTATTCTTAATTTGTTAAATAATAACATCAGATTATGTATTACAAATAATATTTTGATTAGTTAACTTAAAAGAACAAAAGTAAACTTTGTAAAAAGCAAAAATAGTTGTAGCTGGGCTGGTCAAGTACTTCAGAATAGTGCCCGTTTGGCAACTTGGCTTTTTTAGTGGCATTATGACTTTTTTATGAGGTGAAAAAAGGTAAGTGCTTGGAATGGCTTTTTTAGTAGAATATATAGTTGTGAGGAAAAAGTGATTGATTGTATGATGTGACATTTTGACTTTTTTGGTCTGTTGAGATTTTTTTTTTTTTTTAGCCAAAAAATAACAATCCAAGCACGGCCTAAATAGGTCTTTGTTTCAACACTTTTGGAGCACTTTTTTTTTTTTAATAACTTTGCAAATTACATATTCATTTCATGAAACCCTTGAACACAGTAAATGTTGAATTTGCCCCTCACCAATTATTTAAAAACAAAATTAGGTATGCTATAATTTATACACAAAAGCCTAAAACTATGTTACCTAGAATACAGATAGTTCTAGTACAAGGAACGGGAACATCGTACGCCACATACTTTAAAATATGGTACGATAAGAGTAGACTTCTTAATTGACATCCAATATATTAAAAATTTATAATGTATTTTTCTTCAAATTAATCATTCAATAACACAATTCTATGAGCATTGTGACCTATGTTTTACATTTTGTCAATCCAGAACTCCACTCCATCCAGATTTTAATTCATAATATTTGATATTTCCTTATTACGGAGAATTTTTAATGACAAGCATAGAAAAATTAGGAGATTGGTTTGGATCGCTAAATTTACCATTTTCACACGAAAATATATCATGTTTCTAAACGTACATTCCAAACGGTAAATCACTAATGTGTTAGCGTTTTCTGGTAACATTGGCCTAAATTTTACTATAAATAACCAATTTGCCCCAGTAATTAATTAATTCATGAATTGGTTGGGGGTAATTCACAAATTTGGAACACAATTCATAAATTCGCAAAACTTAAGGAAGCGGAGGGGTCCATGCACGAATTAGGTGACTTGGGTCATGATAGTATATGCCAGTCAAGTAAAAAGAAAATGAAAGGCAAAGAGAGTAAAATGGCTTCAAAGTGAACATAAGTTCTTTTATGTGTGATGGTGAACTGTAAAAATGTTAGATATAACAACATATCATTAAGTATGACAAAGCTACCTGTTAGCCGTGAAACTTGAACACTCCAAATTGCAAAGGACGAACAATAATAACTATGGAATCCTTGCTGTTGTGTCCCAACAAAAGGTTTTCCAGTGACAGGAACATCATATGCAGCCTTTGATAAGCTAAGGATCCTTAGTGTTCCATCATCGAAGGATACAATAACGCAACTAGAAGAATCAACAAATACTAATTGAGAGAAAGGAACAAAAAATAAAGATAAAAGACAAGATAAACGAAGAACATAATAAACATAAGATTTAGAATTCTGTTTTACTTCAGAATACCTTGGATCTGCCAGCCAATCCAAACTATATATGATCCGCTGAACTGGATTAAGGTCCCACAAAGGGCGGAATGGATCACTGTGAACAACAAAGGACGTTATATATACTTAAACATACACTATTATTATATTAGTTCAGTAACCTAGAGCATAATCAAAGCTGAACATGTGTTGTCACCCATATAACTATGAGACAACCAACCATTGCAGAGGAAAAAGAAGGAAAAGATGGTATAGTAGATGGGCTTGTAACTATAAATATATACAAAAGAAAAACAACTAACATACATACCGTATGTCCCAAAACTTTAGGCCTCTATGTCCAGCTGTGACAATAACATTTGCACTCTCAGGATCACTGCAAATTTCAAAAAAATAAATAAATAAACCAAATCAACAAGCAAAACAAAAATGAAAAATATATATATATACATAAACACAGAAAGTGTTCAATAACTCAGCTTATTTCATGTTTAATATTTTCTTTTACACAACATGTCCCCAACCCAAGATATAAGATTTTGTCGACAGACAAAAACAGATCTGGTAACTGTTAACTTAACCCCCAAGATATATTAGTTTGAAAATGGAAGCGAGAAATCAGGTTGTGTTAAACTAGCTTTCGTGTGAACAAGTTCTCAGATTTCATCAACTCCAATAGTCAAATGAATCTTCCACTATAAGAGGACTGTCTGCATGAGAGTTATTGAAGAAACCTTCATTGTCTAGGTAGGCTAGATTCTAGGAGTTGCTGAAGAAACCCATCATTGTCTAGGTAGGCTAGATTCTAGGAGTTGTTGAAGAAACCCATGATTCAAGCTCGTCTAGGAAATGTTGAAATGTGTCTCACGTCACTTGGAGTTGCCCCACCTGTGTTGGTTATAAGGCTCCATTTTCTCCCTACTTAATACTTGGATTTTAAGGAGAAGTGTGGGCTAACTTTTCAATTTGGTATCAGAGCTTGGTTGGGCCTGTGATTGGTGTGCCGTTTGTTCAGCTACTATGGGTTGTAGTCCAGGAGGGTGTGTTGGAATTTGTCCCAAATCAGTTGTAGTCGCCCCATCTGTGGGGGTCATAAGGCTCCAGTTTCCCTCTTCTTAATAACTGGGTTTTAAGGAGAAGTGTGGGCTAGAGTTTTCAAATTGGTATCAGAGCTTGGTTAGGCCTGTGATTGGTATGCTGTTTGTTCGGCTACTGTATGTTGTGGTCCAGGAGGGTGTGTTGGAATGTGTCTCACATCGCTTGGAGTTGTCCCATCTATGCTGGTTATAAAGCTATAGTTTTCCTCTCCTTAATACCTAAGTTTTAAAGAGAAATGTGGGCTGAGCTTTTCAATTGGAAGCACGAATACGGATACCAGATACGGCGATACATCAAAATCTGAAAAGTATAATGTAGGTATGGCGGGGATACGTTCGTAAAAAAAATATATATGTTTTTTATAATTTTAATAATGTAATATGCATGAAAATAAAACCTAAAGCAAATTAATAAGTAAATAAAGGGATTCCTATTAAGCTAAAAGTCTTCAAACACTCATAAAACATCTAAAATTAAAAGCAAAAGCAAATGCAAATTAAACATAATCCTTACATGCCAACACCAAAAAAAGAACAAGAGTAGAGAGAAGAAATGCAAGAGAGTGAGAGAGACAATAAAGATATATCAATTTGACAAATTCTATTACTTTAACTCTCAATATATTCCTGTTATCAAAGAACTAAACAAAGTATCAGAAGTAATATGTGATTTCGAGTATCCGATACTTCAAAATTAAAAATCCGATACTTCAAAATTAATAAAAAATTAATTAAGAAGTATCCGATACATATCTGCGAGCATCCAAGGAGTATCAGTATCCAATAAGTATCCGATACAGATATGTCTCCCTTTCTGAAGTATCCGTGCTTCATAGAGGGTCGTTCATTCTACTTAACCACTTGGCTGCCTAGGCTAAGAGCAGGGCCTAGAGACTCCCACTAGGGATCATTGGAGAATAATGGATTGGAGGCTAAGGCCAAGGGTTCGTCAAGGTTGCTTGGCTGTCAGCTGTCCTTGACAGCTCCACCTTGACAAAGCTTAGAGAGAGCGGATGTTGAGCTTTTGCATTCATGATAAACTCCCCAAGATGTCATACCTGCCAGTCTGAATCACAAGCACAATAGTAGGGCTGATATTAGCTTCCTCTTGAGTTGATGAGAGCTCGCCACCTGTCTATATGATGTAGGACGATTAGGGCAGCAGCAAAACTAGGCTTTTGGGGCTGATTTTAATTGGATTTTATGGCTGAAATTGCAATAAAAATATAGGGGGCAAATAGGGTTTTAGGGTAATAAATGGCTGAGTTTAAACATGAAAAGATGGGATTTTGGCACTGTTCGGGGCCGTGAACAGTAACTCGTGAATAGTAAACCGAAAAATAAAAAATAAAAAATAAAAAAAAGGAAAGAAAAGAGAGAGAAGAAGATAGGTCTAGGTATCACTCCTAGAATTCCTTAGGTATCACACCTAGGGTCATAAGAAGCTTCAAAAGCACTGAAAATTCTTTAAAATATCAATTGTATTAAATTATAAACATTACATTACTTTATATAGAACTAGAAGACTTCCTAAACTAACTATAATGGAAAACAGAAGCTATTATAATATCTTTGACTTTCAAAACTAATCTAAGACTGAGGCCTCATTTGGGAATAGATTATTTTAGTACATTTTTTACTTTTTACGAAAAGGTGTGCAGAAAAGTAGGAAGAGTGATGTGACAACTTATAGTGACTTTTTAGCCTTTTGGCTAAAATGTATAGTTGACAAACGAGGCATAAATAAGAAATAAAAACAAAAACTAATTGAATAACTTGACCCACAAGACAAACCATGGGCAACCCACACAACCCGTAATTAGAAATTCTACAAATTACCAAAATGCCCCTAAGCTTAAAATCCTAGAAAACATAAATATAATTATAAAATAAGACTCTAATAATACTAGAAACATAACTATAGAAAATTTCTATCAGCTTCTCTATGAAATCATGTCAATGTCCAAATATCATCGCTTCTTTAAATTTAGCCTTCCTTAAGCTTCTTATACTCTACATCACTATAGGTTGCTTAGGCTCCAATGCTCTGGGAGCCTATATAATGTATCATGAACACAACACCCAAAACACACAACACTTGCATAGCTTCTGCACTGCAAATTGCAATTCCATAGAAGGTCACTCACTATGACCCTCTCTATCTCTAAGGTTGCATAGGTCTTCTATTCCATTGCCTCCTATGGTCTCAAGCCATTGAAGTACCTACCATCTACCCAGAGGTCCGCAACCGACCACCTCTAACCTCCCTTATCCATAGATTTCAATAAAGGAAGTGACAGAGACATGGACAACACCAATGTTAATGCACTCAACTTTAATTTATAATAACACTATCTGATCTCTATAATAATTCAAGAGGTTTCAAGTAACGCAATCTCCCAACTCGCTTGCTATTCATTTCAATGATGAACGCTTTTAGTAGGATTCTATCAAGAGTAGTGGTGAATCGTGCGTTTGAAGGTTTTGAGATCAACACAATTAGGGGTGATTTTTGGGATAGATGAGTAGTTGTAATGCTTTAAAAAGTTCTTTGCTTCTAAGTGGTGTCATGATGATGAGCATGGAAAGAAAATGTGGCACATCAAATTTTGGTAATTTTATAAATTGTTGGACATGGGTTGCAAGGGTCGCCTATGAGTCTGGTCATAGGTCAAAATATATTACTGGATCTTCTATTAAGTCTTTATTAGGTAAAGAATATTGTAGTTGGTCAAAATTTCTTAACTTTCTAATAATGGAATCGTACTCCCAATAGAAAAAGGAAAAGTGTAGCATCCTATAATTTATAAATATGCATGTAATCTATCGTTTCAAGAGAAGTAGAATTTGTGAGAAACTGAGATTAAGTTTGTGTGAATTTGTCTAACCCTTGCCGCGGGGGGGGGGGGGGGGATGGGATGGGATGTGAAGCGCCTCTTTCCTTTTCTGCTTCTTCTTCTTCACGCACATACTCAAGTTATCATTTATAGCCATAAATAAGTTGCCCTTTTTCAGCCCCAAATCCCTAGACAATCAAGTTCAAATCATTCCCAACACTGTCTAGTCTCCAACCGCTTTGGATTCATCATCGACACCATCTTCATCCTCACTTTAGGCTGGGGGGAGGAAGAGAGGTGGAGGGATTCAGTGTTGCCCGAGGAGGTATCATTGGTGCTTGCCGAAATCAATGGAGCGATTCAATGGTGGTGGGTATCTTGGGTTTTGGGTGCATGGTGGCAGTGATTTTGCCGGAATCAATCAATGGTGGGTGGTTGGCGCAGCTTACGGTGGGTTGTGGCTCAGGGAGAATTGAAAGGACAGTGTCATGGTGATAGGGTGGAAGAGATCTACACCAAAAAGCAACCGGGGGAAGGCTTGTAGTCCTGGTGGTTGAAGCAGATTACGGTAAAGGAATAAGAAGTCAGATCTAGGTGGTAGACATTAATGTTTTTAAAATACTAAATATTTAAGGGTAATTTTGTAAAATTACATACTCTACTAACAGTGTTAGAATAAAAAGGAGGTATGTGTAATTATGTCAAAACTGTGGGGTTGACTGACTATATTTTTCTAAACCTCAAGAGCTCAGTGTAACATACCCTATATGTTATCCACCCAAAAAAATGTACTCTATATGTTAGTCCAAAATTTTGACATTATGGACGTTTGACTCTTGGAAAAGATATATTTAGCAGCACATACCTTGCCAAAATATCGAAGCTAGTAGCAGACTTACATGCAGGTATTCTAAACCATGCATTCAGTATTGCTGTTGTAGTACAGTTAGAAAGTAACCCACTGGGCATATTTAGATGTTTGAATTATTAGAAAAATTGGCACTCCACCTTGGACGTAATATGTAGGTTTAGAGAAAAGAAAAGGATAGGGAATGAGTTAGACCTCATCCCCCTTTTATATAGATAGTAATGAGTAATTACGGGAGGGCCACAAGGCATAAATTATGGGTCAGCCCATTACACCCATTAAGGTAAAATAAAATCAAACCATATTATTTCCTATTTTAACATATATTATTTCCTATTCTAACACTCCCCCTCGAGCTAGTGCGAAGATATCTCTCATACCCAACTTGTTGAGAATGTCATTAAATGGTTTGCTCCCTAGTTCCTTGGTGAGAACATTTGCTAGTTGGTCCTAGTCTTCACAAATGGAATACATATGGTGCCATTAGTGAGTTTTTCCTTAATGAAGTGCCTATCAATCTCTATATGCTTAGTTCTGTCATGTTGAACTGGATTATGAGTTATGTTGTTTACGGCCTTGTTGTCATAGTATAATCTCATGGAATCGGTCTGATGTATCCTGCATACTTTACCTTTGGATTTAGCATCCGCAAAACTAGGGAAAATATCCATAGAGACCACCTTTGCTAGGTCTCCATGAAGAAAGGCATTCTTCACATCAAACTGATGAAGTGGCCAATCCAAATTTGCAGCAAGAGTGAGTAACATTCTCACGGAGTTCATCTTAGCAACCGGTGCAAATGTCTCCTGATAATCTACCCCATAAGTATGAGTAAAGCCTTTAGCAACCAGTCTTGCTTTGTACTGTTCTATGGAACCATCTGCTTTGTGTTTTACAGTATACACCCACTAACACCCAACTGAATTTTTGCCTCTAGGTAACTCCACTAACTCCCAAGTGCCACTCTTGTTGAGAGTTCTCATCTCTTCCATCATGGCATGTTTCCATTCAGGAATAGAGAGACCATCCTGAAAATTGCTAGGTAAACTCACAGAAGACACTTTAGACAGAATAACTTTATATGAGGAAGACAGATTAGAATAAGAGACGTGATTAGTAATAGGATGCTGAGTACATGACCTAACCCCCTTCCTATTAGCAATGACAACATCAAGATCTGAAAAATCAGGAATAGGAGCACTAGAATCAGAATTACCTAGACTCTCAAGAGAGGGGGGTGACTCTGGACACTCATTCGAAGAAGAAGTTGGCAGTAGTGGAGGGAAAGTACTCTCGCATCCAGGTGACTTGCTGTCTGTCCTTGTCCTTGACATAAACTTTGCCTGCTTCCTTTTCCTCAACAACTGCTGACTCATCATCCTCTATCTGTTCAACCACTGGCGGAAGTGGAACAAGAATCTCTTCACACCAAGGCTCCCCCTAAAGGGATGACTGTGATACAAAGGAGGCCAGAAAGTAAGGCTAAGATTCAAAGAAAGTGACATCCATGAAGACAAACCATTTGCGAGTGGAAGGATGATAACACTTATAACCCTTTTTGATGGCAGAATAACCCAAAAAAATACACTTAAGAGAACTAGGATCCAATTACCACGAGTGGGTGAATGATTATTGACAAAGCAAACACAACCAAAGATCTTAGGAGAAATGGAGAACCCGGAAGAGGTAGACCCGAACAAAATTAGAAGAGGTGTTTGTTTTTGAAGGACTTAGGTAGGAAGGCGATTAATCAAACAAGCGGCAGTAAGAACCGCGTCTCCCCAATAGGATCGAGGAACCCGCATCTCAAAAGATAAACAACATGCGACATCAAGGAGATGGCGATTTTTGCGTTCTGCAATACCATTTTGTTGCGGGGTATTAGTGCATGAAGTCTGGTGAATAATGCCACGAGTGGCGAAGTAAGTGGCAAGACCAGAGTCAATATATTCCCCCCCCATTATCAAAACCTAAAATTTGAACAATTGCCCCAAACTGTGTACAAACAATTTTATGGAAGTTTTGAAACACAGAAAATCCCTCACTTTTATCTTTCATCAAATAGACTCAAGTGGCCCTGGAACAATCATTTAGGAAGGTAACAAACCATTTTTGACCATTTACAGACACAAAACAGGATGGACCCCATACATCAGAATGAATCAAAGAAAATGGAACTGAACTTTTATTAATAGAAGGAGCAAAAGAGGCTCTGTGTTATTTTCCAAGTTGACAAGACTCACATTGAAAATCTGACACATTATTTTTCTCAAAAACAGACGGGAATAAATGTTTTAAGTAATAAAAAGAAGGAATGTCCTACGCGACGATGCCACAACCAAATGTCGTCCTTGGTGGATGGTAACTGAATAGATGAATGAGCCAACTTATTTGTCTGATCCGTAGAGACCATGTTCCTCTCTACCACTGTCAATCCTCTTCCTCGTGATAAGGTCCCAAAAAAGACAATGATCATGAAAAAACGTCACACTACAATTTAAGCCACAAGAAATACGACTTAAAGATAAAAGATTAACACTAAAATTGGGAACATGGAGGATAGAGGACAAAGGAAGGGAAGAGGTGGCATGAATTAAACATTTCCCTGACACTGACAAGATAGTACCATCAGCAATACGCACTTTCTCCTAACATGAGGAGGGGTTATACTCAGAAAATAAATTAGAAGAGCCTAACATATGATCAGAAGCACTAGAATCAATAATCTATGGTACAGTCGTATGAGATAGCAATGCATATGGGAAGGAAGCCAAGTTACCTGAATTGGCCAAGGAAGAAGAGGGTGCACCTGTAGCAGAAGTGAAGGCTCAACGGTCTAGCAAGTGGCGACAAGCAATCTCAAAATCCGAGGCAGAGAAGCTCGAAATATCAACAACAAGGGAGACAACTGGAGATGAAGATGGTGGCTCAACAGTATCTGAAAGATGTGCCTGAGCATTGGCCTATCGGCTTCTAAACTGACCAAACCTACCCCCTCGAGTACTAGGACAGTCTCCTCAACCACCAAGGGAGTCCCATGCAACTTCCAACAAGTCTCTCGTGTGTGTCGAGGTTGACGACAGAAGTCACAGAACAGATTATCCTTGTCAGAGAAAGGAAGAGAACCACGAGAATCACAAGAGGGTGCAAAAACCAAGGCCGAGCGATCAAGAGTAGCAGAAGGAAGCATAGCAGAGCGACAACTCTCCTCATTCTGCACAAAAGCAAAGGCTTCTTAGAGAGAAGGAAGCACATCCATGCCAAGTACTCTGCTCCGAACAAGATCATACTCCACATTTAGGCCTTCCAAGAGCTTGAAGACCCGCTCTTGGGCCACAAACTTCCGGTAACCAGCAGAATCAGTGGAACCGACAGGCTTGTAATCCTTAGGGTGATCAAGCTGCTTCCACCCATTGCTAAAGAAGGTAAAATACTGGAGGATAGTCATCTCACCTTATACCAACCTTTCAATGGAGCGACATCACTCGAAAGCCTGGAAGAAGTTCCCCTTCCGGGAGTAAGTGATAGTCACAACCTCCTACATATCCTATGCAGTGTCCATAGATAGGTAGCTCTCTCCAATCTCTGGGACCATAGAATGTATCAACCAACCCATAATGAGGGAGTTGGTGATCTCCCACTGATCATAACTCAGGTCCGTGGTGTTAGGTGCCTAAATCTGGCCATCGACATACCCCATCTTCACTCTACTCTTCAAAAAAATAGTCAAACTCTGCGACCACGCTAAAAAGTTCTGACCATTGAATAGAGAGGTGGTGATTTTAAGGCTAGGGTTGGAGTTACCAGTCATAGTAGTAGGTATAATGGAATTCTCACTGTTAGGTTTTTGAGAAGTAGTGGACACATTGGTAGAATCTGCCATGGATACTCGACTACCGAACCCTCAACAAAACTAGTGCCAATCACAAACACAGAAGATGGTGGAGGAATACAGGCACAAGGACCTCGAAGAAAGATAAAGAATTAAAAACTCAATAGCATTATTATTATTATTTTTTACTGCATTGGTTTTTTTTTTATGTTATTGAAAATAGAGAATAAAACCGAGAATAAGGGTACAATACCGACCAAACAACGAGACTTTAGGTCAGCAAGAGCATACCAATCGATACAAAAGACATCGAACTGGGCAAGGAGGTGATCGGAAGTGGTCTACGGGACTGCCAGGAGGGTCGACAGTCCTAGAAGCAAGGTTTTAAAAAGCGATCGCAACCGTTACGTAACGGTTGTGGTGGTTACCGCCACCCGTTATGGCCGCTATAGCAGTGTGATGAAATTCATGTGTAACGGCCGTTTCGATGTTACGTAACGGCCGTAGCGGTACCGTAACAGCCGTAGCGGTACCGTAACAGCCGTAACGGTCTGTTACACACCGTTACACCCTTTTATAATATTCTGAATAACTTTCTTTTTCAAAAAAATAAATAAATAAAGTTTACAAAAAAAGAACAAATACTCAAGTAATCCAAATCCAAGAAAAAAATCTTATGTGAATTTATTTCTAAGTTTCAAAATGCGTCGTTACGTAACGGTTGCGGTGTGACTGAGATTCACAAGTGTGGCGGCCGTAACAACCCATTATGCACTGTTATGTAATGGTTCCAAATAGCTTCTTTCGAGAGAAAAAAATGCTGAAAATGTCAGAAGAGGGAAGATGAAGAACCTGTTATTGATTTGTTGAAGATGATGTTGCCGATTCATCTTGCAGGGAGAACTTCACTCAACCATGTAATCTTTGTTTGAAAAAAATAAATAATAATAACAATAATAATAAGTGTAATCATTATGTATTTGGCTTGATTAAAAGTATATATATATATATAGACTCTTATTTATTCTCTTTTTAGTTAGTAATTGATTTTTTGTAAAATATCTAAAAAACATAACACCTATAATTATATATTAATACATGTTTTATATATGCCAATTTTTGAAGAAAATTTTGCCACAACTTGTAATATGAATTTCTGACATATAAAGTCATTAATTATTAAAATAAAATGTAAAAAACTCAGTTGGTAATGATTTAAAAATATGAAATATATTGGATCATAATTAAAAATTAACAAAAATTGATCAAAATTTATTTTAAAACCCAATAAATATGATTTTGGAAAAAAAAATATGCGTATCGGTAAGTTTTTTTCAAATTGTGTGAAAAATAAAAAAATTCACGGTTCCGATTACCGCAACCGTTACGCTACGGCCTTTACACCCCGCAACCGCAACCGTGCCACCGCTACCGTTACGGTGACCACAACCGCTTTTCAAAACCTTGCCTAGAAGAGTTACTCTAGGGCTGCCGACAGGCCTAGAGAAAGACAAAAGGTGAGGCATGAAGCTGACCCCAAGTACTGTTGATGAGCCACGACCCCTAGAACAACGTGGGTGTGGCCCGAAATCAGCCAAGGGAAGTCGGAATAGGGAGAAGAGGCACCAACTAGTGTTAGGGGGACGGGAGGGCTAACACTATAAAGAAGGTTGTCGACTAAGGCTGTGGTGGATAACAGAGAATGAGGTGAGTTGACTCTGATACCATGTAGGTTTATAGAAGAGAAAAGGAAAGGGAATGAGTTAGACCTCATCCCTTTTTATATAGATAATAATGAGTAATTACAGGAGGGCCACAAGGCATAAATTATGGGCCAGCCCATTACACCCATTAAGGGAAAATAAAATCAAACCATATTATTTCCTATTCTAACATAATATTCCAAGAAACAAACATATCTTACACTCTTTCGGTTATAGTGCCACATGGCCAACAAGATTAAAGTTTTTCTCATATTTGAGTATTTGAGTGTACATTAAATATTGATAAGAAACAAACTTCACAAAAGAAGAAAGAAAGAAATGATGAGAAATTAAATAAGAGATCTCCAAAAGAAACATGCATGTAATTGATCCAAAAAGGGATCCAACTTGCGAAAAAAAAAAATAATAATAATAATAATAAAAATAATAATAATAATAATAATACTGTAGTTGGTCTTGTAGCATCACCAACCTTTCAACTGGGGCCCAAGCAAGTGCTCTTATAGGAACTGTATCCGCACTGAAGCAAAGCAAAGGTCTCGTATCTGCATTTCAAAAGGTGTATTACATTGTTCAACTTTTTAATTTCATGCTATAAGTAACAGAGAAGCATTCAGCTTAAAGACCTCTCTTCCCAAATAGTTAAAACTTTATTTTCTATCATTTAGAGTTGCAGAATAGTAAACACAAACCAAATCCAGCTTTTACATGCAAACCACATCAACATAAAGAACAAACCACAAAATAATAAGTGATAAACACAATGTCACTACCTTCAGATATACCATTCACAGAGAACTTCCACAAGGCAACCTGAATGCACAGAATTTTTCATTAACGATACTGAGAATGAATTTAAAGCTTTATTGCATAAGGAATTGATGACTAGTGTCAATCAAATAAATAACAGGAAAACAGGAGTCCAAAACAATCCTCCCAGCATTTCTGGACTGCTTCTCAAGGACAATGCACAAAACCAATTCACCCATCTGACTTAGCCAATAGTAGCTAAAAGTTATGCCAAAAGAAGCTTAACCTCATTATATATGCTGTCGCTTCCTCAACTGAAGCCAAGGATCACACTACATGGTTGGCAGCTTTATTTCTAGAAGTATTTTGTGGCAATGTGTTGGAGGCACTACAGCTATGTTATTGCATAATTGTAAGCTGAATCTCATTTTTTATTCAAACAATGATCAAGGAATTCAAAGTTCAAGTTATGATTCAAAGAAAATGGTGTATACAACGATGCAGTGGAAAAGTAGCAGTCTCAATCTAATAGCTGCTGCAAAGATATTCTAAAAATAAAAAAAGAATTATTATAGTTAAGGCAATAAATGGAAAATTATTCAGAGTGGTAAAAAATTATGAACTTATTTACTGTTGGGTCAAAAGATTGACAACAGTAAGTTTTATTAATGGCCTCCCTCTCCACCACAACCACCATCCTCTTCCCTCTGCAGAAACTGCCACAGCCGCCACCTCCCAAAGCAGGACCCTTCTGTCTTCTGCCCTGGTTCAGTGACCAAGACAATCGCCTCCCTCCCCCACCCCTCCCACCACCCCTCCCTGCACTTCCACCTCCATAGATACATACATGTTCCACTGCCGTAGATATATGTGTGTGTGTATGTGATCTGATAGGCAAGATTCAAAGGCATTAAAAATAAAGAATAAAGTACTGAATTGATAGGATGTATAGCAGTTTACAACACAAGAAGAAAAATTATAAATTTAGAAATCCATCCACAATAACAGATCAATATAAAACAATCAATGGTTTCAAAATCCAATGAGTATGGGGCAATGGGAGTAGTTGGGGAGGCAGGAGGGGCGGCAGCAGCAGAGGGAGCGGAGGGAGAAGGAGTTATGGCCGCAGCTATGGGAGGGAACGATTGTTGCAGCTGAGGTTGTCGGAGGCAATGGGCAGTGGCAATGGTGGGTGAGGGAGACCACAAATAAAATGACATTTTTGCCCATGGAGGTAATGAACAAAATGTCATTTTTACCTATGTTTTTTACCAATCTATAAATAAATTCCAAATATCAAGAATCAAGAAAAAATTTATGTACTTAATGGTCTCAATTATGAATAGTTCACCATTTATTGTTTTAATTGTAGTCACCCCAAAATCCTAAAAAACAAAAACAAAACAAAAGAACTAATAATTCTCCTTTCAACTAAGACTGCAACTAATAGAGAAGTTGCAATGCAAACATTACCACTCCATCGTGACATCCAGCCAGAATAAAATCATGACATGATGTTGACCACTCCACCGTCAGGGGAATGCTGGGTAACAAAACAAAGCAAGTAAACAGGCAACACGTCAAATGAAGCAAACCACAAAATAAAAAGTTGTCAAACAACTCAAGTCATGACAAATCTACAAGATACAGAACATAACAGAATTTGTCCTGGGGTAATTCTATTCGCACACCACAGAAAATCTCAATATACACCATTTGTGTCGTTTGGATATAAATTTATGAGTCAAAGGTTTGGACATTAATTTTCGAACAAAAATGAATTGTTTAGATATACATTCCGTTCAATAGTTTATATCTGAACAAGTAAAAGACCACGTCATATCTTCAAATGGAAGACACATAAAGGGATTATTGTTACTTTGCCTAAGCCTGGGGGAAGAGAAACCTCATCATGACTTCAAGTCTAGGCTAGTTTGTGCAGCAGGCGACGGGGGAAAATAGTATAAAAGTTACAAGTTCATCACCAGAAGTCGTCTTTGGCATACCAATTTCCATAACTTAGGACAAGACTCCAACATAAAACTAGCAGATTATGTCAATTTTCAATACTTAATACTTCAGAGGAAAGGATGCATTTCATTTCCCGTCAACAAACTTTCAAAGTATCTATAGAAAACATTCGTTTGTCAACTCCAAATACCTCTGTCTGTCACCACACTTCAACTTTGAACATCTGAATATGGGCTCCAATTTTACGAAGCGAGGATCAGTTCCCTCTCCTTCACAAGTAGAATAAATAAATTTCATTGTTTGAGGATGAGGAATCTCCCACCTGCAATTGTTAAGTAGGACCATGAGACTTATGCAAGAACAATGTTCTTTTATGTTACAAGTAAAAGCTAGACAAGCAAGCCATATTTCAATATCAATATGTGATATTAAGGATGAAACAACAATGTCAGAGAGCCTCAGCAAGAGGGTATCAACCAAGTAAGAAAATAAAAACACCATCATATCAGTCCAGATTCAGAGGTGGACAAGGACCAATATTTTGCATCATACGTCTCTCGTCATAAGAATATTTTGCAATAAACCCCTACAGTTTCTTACATCTTATAATGCCAAGTAGATTTATTAAAATTCTATTACGGAGGCCCTAGTAAGTAAAAGGCAGAAGAATCAATGATCTAGCATTCTTGGACAATTGTTAAGTTTCAGGTAACAAAATTAGCCGTAAGCTGCTATAGGGAAAAAAATAATAGTGGCCAATTGATATACACATCATCTGCAGATACAAATTTATATCTATTTGCCTTCTTTGTTATTTTATTCATGTTATACATTTAAACCAAGTCTTCTTGAAACTGTGACAGTAAACTAGCTATTCTGATTAGAATGTGTTGTAAGTTACTATGTTTAATTATATTTGCTTAGCTCTTTTGAAAGAATACATTGTTTTATACAGAGTTACTAAATTTAGAGAATTATTTTTCAATAAATTTCTTAATTTAAAAATAATAAAAAAATAGTACTATAACATTTTTTTCTTTTTGCAATTTGTCAATATATATGAAGCATGGGTACTTCGACAAAAATTCCATACTAGTACTGGGTACTTATCAGCATATGGTACTTTTACATACGTACCAAGTACACAAAACATGTACCCAAATTTTTTCATCTTAATTTTTAGCGTATCCAGACGTACCTAGCATATACCCAAGTCGTATCATACCTCAGTCGAAACAATATTTTCTTATACTACAGAGATAAAATTCTTTTCACTAGACTTTTTTTTTTAATTTCTAGTTTTATGCTTAGCATGATTTTAAATTAAGTTATAGTTTGTAAGTTATTTAATATAATGACATTTAATTTTAGTTTATACATTTACTTTTGGCATTATATGTTAAGTGCAGGTTAGATCTTAACAAATTAAACTACTTAATCAATTTTTGCATTGCTTCAAATTAAAAATAAATATTTTTTTACAAACGTACCAAGCTATACATGTACCGTAATTTTTTAAAATTTTATCATATCGACATACCCGTACCAGTACTTGCTTCATCCCTGGAGGTGGAGAAACATAGAATTCAAACTAGAATTCACTTTAGGGGCTTAAGTTATTAACATATTATAAGGGGTAGTGTTGAATGTAAAAATAAAAACTCCACACCTACTCTACCTTAGTGTGGTAGGTGAGTGAGTTAGTATATTATGTGAGTGTGTTAGGTTAGTATTAGTGTGGTAGATAGTGGAAATATATAGTGGTAGATAGTGGAAATATATAATATGTAAGTGGTATATAATGGGTTTAATGGATTATGATGATGTTTGTAATATCTCCTATATAAGGAGTGTCATTTGATCTTGTAATATAAGATATTGAATACTATCAATCAATAATTTCAATACATCAATTTCCTACATGGTATCAGAGCTATAGGTTAAGCTCTTAGTGTTTTTCGCCTTCCGGCGGGCGACAACCTTGCCTTGACCGCCCGCCGGACCTCTACACATACCGCTGCCACAAATTGTTCCTTACATGAGCCTAGAGAAGAAAAGTTGGAGGACTCGACTTTGATGTCAACATACTCACCAATGTGGTTGTGATGGTTGGTTTTTCACCGTTTTTTACCTCTGTCTTTTCTCTCAGAATAGGCCTTCTGTTTGTCTACTTGCATCTCATTCACCCAGTTCAAATACAAAACCACCAAGCCAAACCAAACCCATGTGCTGATTTTATTACCCACAAAGCCCCTCAACTATACACTACCTTCTCTATCTTTACCACATCACAGATTCACAATGGTTATCCACTACATGATCCTACGACAAGCTACATGTTGCTAGCATGGGCTAGACTTTGCAAATGTCTTGGGCAGGATTTCCTCCCATACATGAATGTTGTCATGTCTCCTTTGCTTCTGTCTGCTCAACTGAAGCCTGATGTAACTATTACATCTGCTGATTCTGATGCTGATATAGATGAATCTGATGATGAAAGTATTGAGACTATTACACTTGGGGATAAGAGGATTGGAATAAAGACTAGTGTTTTGGAGGAAAAGGCAACAGCTTGTAACATGCTTTGCTGCTATGCTGATGAGTTGAAAGAGGGTTTTTTCCCATGGATTGATCAAGTTGCTCCTACAATGGTCCCACTTCTTAAATTTTATTTTCATGAGGAAGTTAGAAAGGCTGCTGTTTCAGCCATGCCGGAGCTGTTGCGATCAGCTAAATTAGCTGTAGAGAAGGGGCAATCTCAAGGTCGTAACGAGACGTATATTAAGCAGTTGTCTGATTACATAGTACCTGCTTTGGTGGAGGCTTTACACAAGGAACCTGAGACAGAAATTTGTGCAAGCATGTTGGATGGCCTCCCTCTAAGACCTGGCAGGAAAATTTGCCGGAATTATGACCAGTTTGGTATTTGTGAGTATGGGCGTCTCTGTTTGTTTGACCATCTGGTGAATCACAGTTCAACTGTTCCAGTTGGGTCTGTTTTAGAGTCTCCTCAAGGCGGCAACTCTTGGAGGGACTACAGCAGCTGGGATTGAGGCAAGGCTATAATCCAGCGTTCTGTATAGAATTTTGGTTCTATATCCCAAATCTCCACTTTCTTTATTTTATTTTATCTTTCTTTTTTCATTAAAAACAAATATATATATATATATATACTATCTCGATTTGCACACCAAACCTTCCCTTATTTTATTCATCTCAGGGATCAAACTCGATCATTATTTTACATCAAAAAAAAAAAAACCAAACAATCTCCAACCCACAACCCACACAACAAAAAACGGCCTTATTTTTTCGCCTCTTCAGCTGTTCTCTTCTTTTTGCCTTTGTCTTGGGCGTCCCTTGCCGGTGCTGCCTCCGTGTTTCCCACGCCGCCGAGCACGTTCACTTCCCGTTGCTCCTCAACTGTCACATATGGCGGCCCTCCAAATCTGAGCATCACGGTGGCCTTCCGCTTCAGTTCCTTGTTTTCTGCCTTCAGCACACATATCTCTGCTCGGGCATCCGTATACATGCGTTGGAGCAGAGCCAGTTGGGCTTTTACCTGTTGCACCTCAGTTGTTCTACTCTGAAGCCGGTGCGACAGGTTGTTGACCGCCGTCATTGTCTCAACACAAGACCTCAATGTATAATAATTGCCTCAATATCAGATTGAGCAGCCATTATCTGCTCAACTGCCACCATCGGATAGTTCAAAGGCGCAAAACCAGGGGGCTTGGTTGAGGTTCAAGGGCTATATTCTGGGTTGTGGCCTCGTTGAGGTCGGGAAAGAGAGTAAGACCACGGGACGAAGAGGCTATGTTCTGGGTAACAGGGCGGGAAGAAGAGGCCATTTTCTGGGCAACGGAGTTTTCAGCGATACAACTCTCAGAAAACAACAGAGTGTTTCAGCGATACAACTCTCAGCAAACGAAGAGTTTTTTCGAGGTTTTCACCAGGTTTTTTGTCTAAGCCTCAGCCTCAACCTCCGTATTGTTTAAATAGGCAAGGCAGACCCGCGCCTCACGCGCCTCTCAGCGCAAGACGACAAAGCGGCGCGCCTTTTGATGGATGTCGGGCACACCTTTTGATGGCACGCCTTTTGATGGCGCACCTTTTAATGGCTCGACTTTTGATGGCTGTCGGGCACACCTTTTGATGGCACGCCTTTTGATAAGATTGGGCACGCCTTTTGAGGTGCAACTTTTATGGGTCCGACAAGACTCTGTAAACTGTCCCGACATTGATTCCGGTTAGCTCCTATATGGGTCCGACAAGACTCTGTAAACTGTCCCGACTTTGATTCCGATTAGCTTCTATATGGGTCCGACAAGACTCTGTAAACTGTCCCGACTTTGATTCCAGTTAGCTCCTATATGGGTCCGACAAGACTCGAAAAACTGTCCCGACATTGATTTCGGTTATCTGCTACAACGGTTCGACACAGCCATATAGTGTTTTCTACAACGGTCCGACATGACCCAGTAAACTGTTTTCTACAACGGTCCGACATGACCCAGTAAACTGTTTTCTACAACGGTCCGACATGACCCCATAAACTATCTTCTACAACGGTCCGACATGACCCCATAAACTGTCTTCTACAACGGTCTGACACGACCATACAGTGTCTCCTATCTACTTTTATTTGTCAGATTATTTTTCCTGTTTTGTTACTCTCTCCAAACTCAAGTTGGTTAATTCCTAACCCCCTTGAGTTTGAGGGGGGCTGTTGAATGTAAAAATAAAAACTCCACACCTACTCTACCTTAGTGTGGTAGGTGAGTGAGTTAGTATATTATGTGAGTGTGTTAGGTTAGTATTAGTGTGGTAGATAGTGGAAATATATAGTGGTAGATAGTGGAAATATATAATATGTAAGTGGTATATAATGGGTTTAATGGGTTATGATGATGTTTGTAATATCTCCTATATAAGGAGTGTCATTTGATCTTGTAATATAAGATATTGAATACTATCAATCAATAATTTCAATACATCAATTTCCTACAGGTAGTTCATATGGTAATGTTAGGTTGTGAGGCTAATAAAATGGCCTCAACAAAAATGAATATTTCTCTCATACCAGTTATCTTAAGTAAACAAAAAGGGGCTCATCACTTGGATTCTTTTGGAAGAGGGGTACAGCATTGCTTGCCTAAACCAAACCAAACCAAGCCTTAAGTTCCATTAAATAGGGTCGGCTGCATAAACCCTTCTTCTCCACTCGACTCTATCTAAGGCCATTTCGTTAAACAAATTAAGAAGATTTATATCTCTATTTACTACACTAGTCCACGTCAATCTAGGTCTATCCCTTCCCTAACACTACCATCTACCAAAACTGTATCGCATATCTTCACTACTGTCTTCGTTGGTCTCCATTGTATATAAACAAACCATCTCAATCTATTCTCTCTCAACTTATCTTCTATCGGTACTGCTCCTATCCATTCTTGAATATACTCATTTCTAACTCTGTCTTTTCTATGCTTGTAACATATCCACCTTATCATTCTCATCTCACCAACACTCATCTTATCTACATGTTATTTCTTAGTTGCCCAACCTTTTGTCCCATACAATATCACTAGTCTATTAGCCATTCTATAGAACTTTCCTTTTAGTCTAATGGATACTCGTTTATCGCACAGTACTCCAGACGCACTCCTCCACTTAAGCCACCCCGCCTTAATTTTGTAGCTCACATCTGCTCCAATCCCCCCAGTCATTGAGATAATAGATCATAAATAATGAAAATGTTCACTCTTAGATAGTTCTTGGTTCTCAATCTTCACTTCTCCTCTGCTTCCATTGTTACTGTTACTAAAATTACACTCCATATACTCTGTCTTAGTTCTGCTTATTCTAAATCCTTTAAATTCAAGTGTTTTTCTCTAAATCTCCAATTTAGTGTTAACCCGTTCACTAGTCTCATCTACTACCACGATATCATTGGCAAAAAACCATACACCATGGCACATCATCCTAAATATTGCGCGTCAACTTATCCATAACTAAAGCGAAAATATAACATGTTCAAAGAAAATCTCATGACAGCTGAACTACGTCAAAAGTACTCAAGCATATACTTAATGTGGTGATTCTTGTAATAAGCATGTGGTTGCTAAAGCCAAATAAGTTGATCAATATAGTATGCAAGTGATCATATAAAATAACATGTGGTTGCCTGCTTTGTAAGATTGGCTTTTATGGAAGCAAGAAGAAATAAAAGTGTCTTTGCTATTTGATAACCCCAGTTTTCCACCATCAATAGTCTACAATGATAAAGTAGGGAGATGCTCTCTCTCCATTTCATTTTAAGTTCACGAGTAGTTTTCCAATATTAGATCATTCATCATTTAATAAATGGACTAGGTTAATGGCATGCAAATAGAACTTTTTTTTTATTGGCACTGGAGTGTCCGGATCAAAGCCCGACTAATTCCCAGGGGCGCACAGGCCCTCGGTAAGGAGTTTCCCCGCAAGTACACTACGGTTAATTCAAAGGTTTTCCCCCAGTCCAAAGGCCCTAAGAAATTATTAGCACCTAAGAGGTTTCAATCCTGAACTTTGGAGGAAGCACACACTCAAGACCCAAGGCCTTGCCACCAGGCCAACCCCCTGGGCTTAATGCAGATAGAACTTGAATATAGCACAAGTGGTTGCACATCTTAGATTTCTAGAAAAGGATTTGGGCTTTGAGCTTATGGAGAAGTATTGAACACCCGGTTGTGCTAACCTAACTTTCTAACCTGATAACATCATACCTAGTGCTTAAGGTGAAGCATTGAACACCTAATTTACTAACCTAACTTCCTAACCTACTAACATCCTACCTGGTGCCACAAAAAAGGATATGCAAATAGACAACAATGCGTACAGACAAATTTGAAAAATAGAGAAACATCAAACTAAAGAAGCGAAAGAGGAATCTCACACTTCTAGAGCTCCACTTCCGAGCAAGACAGCAAGATAGCCCATTCTATGTTTGGAATCCGTATCACAAGCATTAGAAGGCCGCCATTTCACATCCCATGCCACTTTTCCATTGTGAGCCAAGCATAACACAACCCTAGGCAAAGCAGCATCCTTGGGAATAAGACAACTAGCAACGCTACTTTCCAGGGAACCATTTTTATGATCCTGTCCAGAGTTTAAGCATGCAATGGGATTCAGTAAGGAAGATTCCCTGTTCTCATTCTGTGTCAATAAAGGCAGACCATCATGATGCATAAAATTATCTGCCCTTGACTTAGCGTGCAACTTTATGCTCTTGACTGATGATGCCAACACTGAATTATCTGCAGACACTCCTTGGTGGCAACCTTCCCATGTTCTACCAGAACCCTTTTTGGTAACATGCTCATGGGTATCTATGGCAACCATGCTGACAGACTCATTTATTGGCTTCTTCCTAGGTCTCCCTCTTGGCTTCTTTGGTTGAGATGATTTTTCAGAAATTTGAACAGCTAGAGCTTGCACATATTCATTATCACCATCGAGATTATCTACAGACTCATTTATTGGCTTATTCCTAGATCTCCCTGTTGGCTTCTTTGGTTGAGATGAATTTTCGGAAAATTGAACAGCAAGAGGTTGCACATATTCATTATTGCCATCGAGATTATCTACAGACTCATTTATTGGCTTCTTCCTAGGTCTCCCTCTTGACTTCTTTGGTTGAGATGAATTTTCAGAAAATTGAACAGCAAGAGGTTGCACATATTCATTATTGCCATCGAGATTATCTACAGACTCATTTATTGGCTTCTGCCTAGGTCTCCCTCTTGGCTTCTTTGGTTGAGATGAATTTTCAGAAAATTGAACAGCAAGAGCCTGCACATATTCATTATTGCCATCGAGATTATCGACAGACTCATTTATTGGCTTCTTCCTAGGTATCCCTCTTGGCTTCTTTGGTTGAGATGAATTTTCAGAAAATTGAACAGCAAGAGGCTGCACATATTCATTATTGCCATCGAGATTATCTACAGACTCATTTATTGGCTTCTTCCTAGGTATCCCTCTTGGCTTCTTTGGTTGAGATGAATTTTCAGAAAATTGAACAGCAAGAGCTTGCACATATTCATTATTACCATCAAGATTATCTACAGACTCATTTATTGGCTTCTTCCTAGGTCTCCCTCTTGGCATCTTTGGTTGAGGTGATTTGACCATTTCTGCTGTGCTTTTCCTAGAATTCTGCTTTGTCTTCTTTTCCATCTGAGGTACTTCTTCCTCTTTGGCACCAACATTTAAAATGCACCATATCTGAATGATACCTCTGCCAATAAGTGGGGCACCAAGCTTGTGATGATAAGATTCAGGAGGATGAGCAGCAATAGCAATAAACTGAAAGGCCAATTAGGACTAAAAACAGTTAGATACACACTAAAACAAAAGAATCAGCAAGTTTGGCACAAAAATTATACTTTGAATCATATACATAAAAGCATACTTCAGAATACCAATAGAAATACTTCAGTAGAGTACTAAATTAAGAGTTAAGCAACTTATAAAATTTTTATTCATTTTGTTATTTTTTTTAGTATTGTTGATGTTGAAAAAAGCAAGCCACGGTACTACAACCATTTTAAAAAGAACCAGAGAAGGGTTGAAATATAGGACTTCCTTTCATGCTACGTGATGCAGTGGTCAAATTCAAACTATGATGTAATATCAAGCACAACATCAACTTTACAACCACAAGAAATAAAAGATAAGTACCTCACATTTAGTATGATGGTCAGAATGTTGATGAACTCTAGGGCACCAATCCAACGCCCAAACGGAGCCTCCAACGTACATTACAAAGTCTTTGCTGCAACAAGATATAATGAGATAGTCTAATATTATATATAAAAAGCATAATACAGGCGACAAAAAATTAGAACATCCAGGAAGATCTATAGTTTGAGTTTACTTTAGCAACATCATATCCATGCTATTATATAGAGGCAACACCAGATTTGGTGATGCTTTTTTCTTTTTTACTTTAACGAAGCTCTACTAGATTATCACTAGTTTATCTCAAGAAACCAATAACTTCTCTTAAAGGCCAACTACTCAAACAATAATATTTTACAGCTGCATTTGGTTTAGTTTTGGAATTATGAATCTCTTTTTGGAGTTGTGATTTGAGTGTGGAATTGTGAGTTGAGTTTTGAAAAGAGAATTTGTTTGGTTATGAGTTTTGAAAAGTGTTTTGAAAGGTGTTTTTGAATTTTGAAAAGAGTAGATTGGGTCTACCCGGTCATCGTCCCGAACATCCGGCCAACTAGTCGTTCGGCTGGTTGACCGAAACAGTGAATTTTTTATTTTTTTTTTCAATTGCAACCTATTATTTGAAAAAATAAATATATATTTGTTTTAGATATTTTTTAAATATAGAAATTATTTTTTTTATATTTTTTATAAACATAATTTAACAATTTCATAACTAACCATCTTCAACACTATATCATCAAAAGAGTTTTGAATTCAGTTTTGTGTCATATGTTTGGTTATGAGTTTTGAAATTAATTTTTGAATAGAGTTTTGTGTAATTTTGAGTTGTGTATTTGATTATGAATTTTGAAAAGTGTTTTGAAAATTTTGCCTTTGGAATTATGATTCCAAAGGCAAACCAAACGGAGCCTACATTTTTTCTCAATTGGGCAAAATTAAAAATAAGAATTTAAAACAAAAGGTACTTATTTAAACTCTCCAATTTTTCTTGAGTTGGAAAGATGTACGATAAGTAAAAGGAAATAGGTTATTGAAGAGAGTGGAAGATGGTTAAAGGAAATGTATAATATTTTTAAAAAATTAAAAATTAAATATATATTATGAACACGTTTGATGTGTGTGAAACCCTCCTAGTCATCACAATATGCATAAAACCACAGAAGTACTTCAAAAAAGAATATATAAAACCTCAATGCTTTGTTGTAGTCAAGTCAAATAGCTACAATCATGTTAGATCTGCTACATCAGCAGAACAATTATATTCTTCTTGTTAATACGTATTTTTGTATTATATTAGTGCTTGAGAGTATAGTACTCTTTTTTTTCTGTAATTAGGGTATTATTGTTTAGCAAGTGTTCCTTTTGTAACATGCATTTTTTTTTTAAGCAAAATTAGAGTTGTCTAAGAGCTTTTCTATTCCTTTCGTTGAATAGTTAATCATTGTTAACATGGTATAAAAGTTGGAGGTTCGCAGCCTGCGTCGGAGTAACTGAAATCTTCATTGTTGATTGTTCCCTCTCTTTTATGTTGCATCTCTGTTTCTGGTAGGGCACAGTACCTTGCAAACTCAATCTTTGTAACAGACCAAGACCATCATGACCTCAGCATCTTAGTCGAAAACTCCAATCGACCCAACCGATGAGAAATCCTAATCAATCACATAGTGTCGTTGATCTCATCACCTCTCTCTGATTTCATTGGCAGGCCGACCTCAGGAAATTGAACAGCAAGAACTATGACTATGACTAGTCAAGGCCCCCGCTTCAATGTCGACCTCTCTCTCTATCTCTCTCAAAAGCCTCGTAGAAGCTCTTCAAACAATTAGAGCCTCTTTTTTCTCAGTAAGACCCTCTGTTGAACTATCTGAAGCCCAACCAACCAATCTCCTCTTCTGACCTATTTGAACCAGTTCTTGGACCTTTTTTTCCTCTTCAACCAGTCAACAGTCACCATTATTTGTTGCTGACATGAACACAAGACACAATCGCCATCATCCACGACCAAACCCATCTTCAAACAACATCAGTCCATCTTGTTGTCTTGATACATGGAACAAGAACAGGAACACAATACGCAACATGCTCTAAAATGTGATGCGACAATTTTCTTTTAAGAAAATATAATTTTTTTCTTCAAATTAATCTTGTAAAAACACATTTCTATGAGCATTATGGTTCATTTTAAAAATTGTCTTGCCAAAACTCCACTCTTCCTAGATTTTAGTACATTATATATATATATATATATTTTTTTTTTTTTTCCCTCTCCTGAGGAAAACCTTCGAGTAAATAACTAGAAAAAAAATAATAATAATTACTTCTGATACTGAATTGTTGTTTTGGAACAAAAATGTACCATGTCTCGAAACATGTGTTTCAAAACGTAAATCGCAAGGGTATTGTCATTTTCTAGTAACACTATTCTAGTCTCATTGGTCTCTATATTCTTTGCAACAATAAGCAACCTGACCCAACACAACAACTCGAATTGACCCCTAGCTTTGATTGTTACATCTGCTTTTGGAGACTGTGACTAATGGAAATACATATTCTCTTCAAGCTATTTGTGTGAAATTAGTAGGTCACAACTACACTTATTGGGTATATGTAATAGAAAAAAAAAATTATAGGTAAAAACATGTAAAATTATGTTTTTGGGTTGATAATATGCCTCCGGGTTTATCGAAAAGTGAGCAAGAGGCACCACATCGATGTCTGGGTGCGGTGAAAATGGGCAAAGGTTTCCGTGTTTTTCTAAATGAGCACGGATAAATAAGCTAGTCCAAGACTATAGGTTTAGGGTGGCCACATGGAATGTAGGAACTTTAACTAGTAAGACTATGGAATTCGTAGATGTCATGATTAGGAGGAAAGTTAGTATAGCTTACTTATAAAAAACTAAGTGGACGGATGAGAAAGCTAGACAAATAGAGGATACCAATTTTAAACTATATTATAGTAACAAGGATAAACACAGGAATGGGGGAGGAATTATAGTTGTCAAGAGTCTTGTAGAAAATGTAGTTGCGGGCATTAGGAAATATGATAGGATTATGTTAGTTAAACTAATTATTGGAGAGAATATAGTGAACGTTATTAGTGCATACACCCCCCAAGTAGGATTAGATGATCAGACTAAGAGAGATTTTTGGGACCAAATGGATGAGGTATTACAAGAGATACCCGAAGGAGAGAACCTAGTTATAGATGGAGATTTCAACAGCCATGTAGGAATAGATAAACTAGGTTATGAGAGGGTGCATGGTGGGTATGGTTTTGGTGATAGAAATGAGACTGGAGAGAGTATTTTAGATTTTGCGTTGACTTCTGACCTAGTTGTGGCCAATACTATGTATAAGAAGAGAGAGGAGTATTTGATAACCTTTAAGAGTGGATCAATTAGGAGCCAAATAGATTACTTTCTAATAAGAAAAGTGGACCGTCTAAAATACAGCGACTGTAAGGTGTTTCCTAGAGAGAACCTGACATCTCAACATAGGATTTTGGTTCTAGACTTATGCTTTAAAGGGCAATACCAAGCTAGGAAGTATATTAGGCGTCGTAGGACAAGATGGTAGGACCTAAAAGGGTATAAACTAGAAATATTTAAGAATAGAATGAATAAAGAAAGTACTTGAGATTTGAAAGATGATGCTAACACTATGTGGAACTCGATGGCTAATTGTATGAGGAGAATCTCAAGGGAAGTACGTAGAGAGTCGAAAGGAAAAGAACCCAACTCTAAGGAAACTTTGTGGTGGAGGGAGGAGATTCAAGCAATAGTAAAGACAAAAAAAGAGTGCTTCAAAAAGTGGCAAAATGATAGAACTGAGATAAAACTTAAGAGCTACAAATTGGCTAATAAAGAGGTCAAAAAAGTAGTGAGAGAGGCTAAGTTGAAAGCCTATGATGATCTATACACTAGACTAGATAGTAAGGAGGGACAAGAGAACATACAAACTTGCTAAGATAAGAGAGAGAAAAACTAGAGATTTTAATCAGGTTAAGTGCATCAAGAGTGAGCACCAGTCATAGCCCTTTTGAAATCGTGTTAGGCATGCAACCAAGAAAGCCAATTGACTTGGTTCCTTTGCCTCATTTTGGTTGACGTAGCATGAAAGCAAATGAATTTGCTAAGCACGTCAGAGCCATTCATGCTGATGTACGTCATAAAATCGCTACTAATTAATGATAGCTACAAAAGTCAAGCAAATTTACACCGTCGCCATGCGGAATTTGAAGTTGGAGATAAAGTTATGATGCGTGTCCGACCTAAGCATTTTCCAACCAATAAGTATAAAAAGCCTCAATACCGAAGCGTTAGTCCGTATAAAATTTTTCGCAAGATTAATTCAAATGCCTACGTTTTGGAATTACCAAATGACATGGGAATTAGCAACATTTTTAATATTGTAGACCTAACCCTCTATCATGGTCATGTTGATATCTCGTCTACTAATGTTACTACTACTCGCCTTCCTCCAGCTACTAACATTCATGATGAAATAGAAAATGTTGTGGATACTAGTGTTGTTGCAACTCAAAGTGGTGGATACCAAAAGAACTTGATGACGTGGAAAAATTGTCAGATTGCACTTGAATTTCTGATAATGAATTTTAAAGGATCGATCGAGATTTGTATGAGAAGTACCACTCTTTCAACTCGCCGGAGTCAAGTTTTCCCAAGCCAGGGAGAAATGATGCAAATGATATGGCAACTCCTTTTGAAAAATATTACAAAAGGAGAGGGAAACCAAATTCAAAAGCTAGCATTATTATTTGGCAAAATTCTACCCTAGAATTAGCCTAATAATGATGTCTGAAACACAACCAATTTTCAGCATGTTAGTGTTAGAAATTTAGCCACCAACCACCAATAAAGTCCAATTTTTAGCATGTTAATGTTGAAAGTTTAGCCACCAGCCACCAATAAAGTCCACACATATCTTTACTTTGAAAGTCTCATTAATGTGTATCTTTTACTTTGAATTTTGTATTTGTCTTCTATTGTATTGAGATACCTATAAATATGTAAGCTCACAATGTATTGAGCACAACTTGAAGAATAAGAAATACTAGCTATATATCTGGATGTGTGATACATCTCTTCTTGGGTGTGATTGCCCTTGAACCTAGGTGTGATTGCCTAGTTATCTTCGCTTTCTTTACATGCTTTATTTCATTACCTTGGTTGCATTTTTTTTATTTTTTACATCAAATCCAGTCTGTTGATTGCGTCTCAAAACTCAATTTTGAACTTCTTAAACCTTGCTTTAGAATACCAGACCCTAGCCACAATATGCCCCCCCCCCCCTCTCATTTAGCCTATTTTCTCTCTTTATTTAACCCTATTTTGGTGCTGAAGTTTAAAGATCTTGCATCACGGGATGGCTTAAGTGAAGGAATGCGTCTGAAGTACTATGCGATAAACGAGTACCCACTAGACTAAAAAGAAAGTTCTATAGAACGGCTATTAGACCAGCGATATTGTATGAGACAGAATGTTGGGCAACTAAGAACATGTAGATAAGATGAATGTTGCTTAGATGAAGATGCTAAGGTGGATGTGTGGCAAGACTAGCAAAGACAAAGTTAAGAATGAGTATATTCGCAAATGGATAGGAGTAGCACCGACAGAAGATAAGCTAAGAGAAAATAAATTGTGATGGTTTGGTCATATTCAATGAAGACCAGTGAAGAGATTCGATACAGTGACAATAGAGGGAAGTGTTAGGTGAAGGGACAGACTTAGATTGATGTGGGTTAGTGTAGTAAATAGAGATATGAATCTCCTTAATTTGACCAACCAAATGACCATAGATAGAGTCGAGTGGAGAAGCAGAATTCATGTAGCCGACTCCATTCGATGGGACTTAAGGCTTGGTTTGGTTTGGTTTAGTTTAGTTTGGTTTATGCTCAACCAACTTTTGCCTATAAATATCAATCAGAGAATTTGATCCAAGATAATTCTCAAGGAAATTGTTGTATTCAAGACTTCTATTCTATTAAGTCTAGCATGTGGAATCAGTTGATCTTCACAGAGCTTAAAGAATTGAGTATCAATACCGTGTATTGCACTTATAGAGAAGTGTGGGTTGTGTGGGTAGAGGTAGTCGGTCGTTGACCTCTGAGAAGATGGTGGGCACTTCAATGGCTTGAGATCACAGGAAGTGGAGAGAAGAAGGCCAAGGAAAGCTTGGAGAGGGAGAGGGAGAGGTTAGCAGTGATGGACCTTGAACACTCATATGTGAATACGAGTGTGTGAGTGTAGAAGTAGACGTGCACAGTGTTTTTAAAGGCTCAAGGTGCCAAAGGTCTCTTAGAGCTTAGGCACAAGGCACAAGGCGCAAGGCGAGCCCCGGGCTTTATGGAAGTAAGGCGCACAGTCTCAATAAAAAAATTGATAAAGTAACATAGACTAAATAAATAAATAAATAAACAAAAGAACCAACCCTTCAAAATAAAGGATTTTATATAATATAAATTTTATATAAAGTTTGTAAATATTACAATTAAATTCTTAATTTTTTCATGAATTTATACTATTTTTGTGAAGTCACCACTGTTTGCTAATTTCTCCCTTTTAGAGAAAATAACAATTCAGTAGATATTTTGAAAATTAATTACAAATCAATGATAAAGTTTATAAATATTAATAATTAAATTCTTAAATTTTTTTATGAATGTATAATATTTTTGGGAAGCCACCGTGCTAATTTCCACTAAAGAGACAATGTCACATGCTTGATGAGTACTAAAACATTATATTTTGTCCAAGTTACAAGAATCATAGACAAACTTGTTCAAAAAAAAAAAATCTTAGACAGATAGACAATTGTGTGTCCAAAAAAATGAGAATAAACAAACGAAGAAGGAGACGAAGAGGTTAAGAAGGGAAAAATAAAAAGAAGACGATGCAGAAGACGAACAAATAAAGGAAGATAAAAAAAAAGGCTACAAAAGAAAAACAGAGACATCAACAAAGAAGGGAAAGGAGAAGAAAAAAAAAAAAAAAAAAGATGAACAAAAGTAGAAGAAAAAGAACCAACCTGGTCTTGCTTGAGTCAACCAAGGCAAGACTTCATCTGGTCCAGAGACGAGACTAGATGAGCCGACGGGAAGAGAAGAGACACCACAAGATTTCTTCTTTCTTTCGAATCGATTAGGGCATTTCGAGTCGATTTGGGGCTAGGTATTGAGTAGTACAGCTCAAAGTTCTAATCCTCTGTAATTGGGGCCTCTAAAAACATGATATGAATCGTTAGATTCAATCAGGAAAAAAAATAAAATAAAAAATTGCAAAAGTCTCGCAACTTGCGCCTTTGTTTGCCTGGCCAAGTCGCGCACCTTCTTCGCTTCGCCTCGCCTCGCCTCGCCTCGCCTCGCCTTGTGGCTTCAGGCACTACGCCAGGGCCTCACTGCGCCTTGCGCCTAGGCGCGCCTTTCACAACACTAGACAAGCAAGCGTAAGTATGAGTGTGAATGTGAATCTGAGTTTGAATGTGAATCTGAGTGTGAATGTGAGTCCGTGTGTCTATGCCTATTGCATATATGATATGTTATATAGGCCTCTAGAGCATTGGAGCCCAAGTAATTTGTTGGACAGATGGCTCGTTCTTCCCAACTCTGTCGAAAGTAAATATAAGCCCTACTGTCGTTTGTGGTTTGATGGCAGAGGAAGAGCAACATATCATACATACATCAGATGAAGAGGGTAAGGTCCCCATCACCTCTTCTCCAAGCCTGATCAAAATGGAGTTGACTTAGTAAGAAGACAACCATCTTGATGATCCCCTAACCTCAGCCTCCAATCCAAAATCTTTTGATGATTGCAAGCGGTGATGCCTGGGTCCTGCTTCCAACCCAAGCACTTGAGTAATAAGTGGCCAAGGGCCTATCTCAATGTTTGGGAGAACCGAGGGCTCATTCTTAAAGGTCCAATGTACGCAAACTTGGATTGAGTGAGGTATAAAAGACCATGGGCCTGCGAGGGGCCATTGTGCTGCCTGTTGTAGGGCTCTTCATACTTAGACCTTGTGTGCATGCACCCACTTAAGCTAAGCATGTAGTCATGGTTTTGCATAGCGCCTTGTCGATATGTCATGTAGGTGGGGTATTGGAAACATGGTACCCGTAGGGCTCACCATGCATTAGGCATGTGATATGTCTATGCGGTGCCTTATCGGTCTGCCGCGCAGGCATGACATTGATGATGTGCCACCCGTAGGGCTTGCCACGTATCGGGCGTGATACCAATACCCACAAGAAGAACAAAGATGGATACATTTTCTAAAGTCATGTATAATTAAGTTTTTAGGCTTAGTAAAATCATATTTTAAGATTATTTAGGTTAGAATTAAATATCATTTTTTCTTTATATGCTTATATGTTTTCTAGTGTTTTGAAGATGAGTATCTTGGCAATTTTAGAATTTTCAAGGCATAAATTGTAGGGGATGGCCATGGGTAGCTATGGTTTGGTAACTTTGGTTTTATTTGTCTTATTTAGATTTAGGTAGATTATATAAATCAAAAATTATAGGCTCCATTTGATTTAGTTTTTGAAACATGATTTGAGTTTTGAGTTTTGAAAAGAGAAAATTTGTTTCATTCTGAGTTTTGAAAAGAGTTTTGAGTTATATTTTGAAGTTATCTTGGGTTTTTTTTTAAATATTTAAAAATTTTCTTATTTTTACTTTTTTAGGGTAAATATTTTTTATTTTAAATATTTATTCTTTTTAATGTGCGTTGTATTTACTACATTTGTGCGCTATGTTTTTGAATATTCAAAATTTTAAAAAAATTTAATTTTTTATGTTAAATATATAATTTTTATTTTTTTAAAATATTTTTTATTTTTTTAAATATTTAATTTTTTTAAGTTTTTTTTTAAATTTTAAAAAATTTTAGATCGCCCATATATATCTAAATCATAATAAATTACTTGGCCAATACTTAAAAAATAACAAAATATTTTTTTCGAAATAATAAAAAAATAAAAACTATTTTTCCTCAAAAATAAAAGTATAAAAAATATATATAGTTTTTGAAAAAAATAATTTTTCAAAAAAAATTATAATAATTTTAAAGAACAAAATAAAAAATAATTTTTTTGAATTTTTTTTTTTTTTAAATAGAGTTTTAAAAAGAGTTTTGAAAAGAGTTAACGAGTTTTGAAAAGAGTTATGAAATTGAGTTTTGAAAACTTTGTTTGGCTATGAGTTTTGAAAATAATTTTCAAAATTTTTTATCCAAATCATGATTCTAAATTTTAACCAAACGCTACCATAGTTTCTTCTCTAGGAATTTGTATAAAGTAAGGCAGTGCCTCTAGTTCAATGTAAATCAATGTTTAGAGAATTTTCAAAGCTTAATAACTTTGTTTTGTGAATTGTGCAATGCAATCAAACATTAGGTTTGATGCCAATGGGATTCTAGCTGTGATGCCTAGACTTTCTTCTTGTTTCATCTTAATTTTTTGTGCTTTCAGCCTACAATAATCTAGAACCATATCTATTTTAAACATTTCCAACCATAAAAACCTGTTTCACAACCCTAACTTATTGCCAATCATAGTCGTAATTCCTAAAATAACCGATAACAACCCTATGTTACTGTTCACAAGGGTGCTGTTTGTTTACAGCCCAAGAATATCTCCCCTGAAAAGTCCCAAAAATCTTGTATTTTCATTATCAAACCCTACCCTTTTGTTGCACCTTTTGAAATCCTGGAATCCCCAAAATTTAACCCATCCATCCTTCACAAAATAATAAAAATCAGCTCCAACAACCTACTTTTCCACTGCTCTACATTAATTTTGGGCTCACTGCTTATAGAACAGTGTTACCTCCACTCATGCCACATCACAGAGTCTACTGTTAATCGTTGGATGTGCCTGCAATTTATTCCCCCAACATCAGTTGATTAAGATTCTTGATTACCTGTTATTCCTCACTGACACCATTACTAACAGTTAAAATTATAACATCAATAGGACACACCATAAAAATTTAAAAAAAAAAAGAAGTTTCTCATTAAAAATCTACAGAAAATAATATGTATCAAAAAAATATATAAATAAAATAGAAAGAAAGATGAAAATAAAGGAAATGGATGAGGAATCCTTCTCAGTAAAAGCTAATAAAAGGAAAGTACAATGAATCCCAAAGACAAGGATCGCTTCAAACTAATCAACATACCTGGATTCCGGAGATAATATATTCCCATCTTGGCCATCCTTCTGCATCAATATGAAAACCAAACTATCAGAGGGAAAGAAAAATTATATAGGCTTTGTACAACTCTTTCAAGAAACCCTATGGCAAAGAGAGTCAAAATTGAAGCAACCAAAATTTACAAGTCTCAACAAATAATTCCTTATCATGTACCTTAGGAACAGTAGCAGCCGAGAATTGAGGTAAAGTTATCCCACCAATAACATCTTTTCCCTGAGGACTACTTTCATTTTGACAAGCAAACCGAACTACTCTTGGTTGGTAATTAAAATGCGTCCATTCTCTGTACACATGCAAGGATCTAGTTTATGTACAAGCATAACAAGACTAAAATAACAAATTTATATTTAAATAAATTAAAAGTTTTAACTCTAAAAACAAGCAATGAAGAGCACAACCATGGCATCGAAGACAAGTGGAAAGTAAATGATAAGCAATTTTTTCACTTCTTTTTTTTCTTCAAATATTTCATACATAAATTCCTCGTGAAATGCTGGAATTCAAAAAAGCACAAAAAAGAAAACATTTTTCGTCTGTTTAAAAGCTACAACTCAAAAGATACTTCCTACAAGCATAAGCAGGCAAGTTTTAGTCAACAACCTAGCTCACCAAGTTAACAGACATTTTATTGATCAAATAAGCCAAACCCGACCCTTTGACTTCAAGCTCAATTGCTCAACATAACAAGATTTTGCAACATACGACCATTAAACTTGTCAACAGGTGGAACGAGCAATATAGACTCATAGTTTAAGAAACACAATCAGAGAAAAATAATTAAGAAGATAGTTGATAGATGATATTTTGCCATAAAATGAGCATTGAACAAGCTCTTGCTGCCAATGCATTATAATTACTCGTTTGTTTGGTATACGTATGAGTTTGGAACCGGACATTGAATTGATTGCTGTATTAACTCAACAAATAAACTAAGTCAGATCTGTTAAGAAATCAATCTAAAACAAGTCAACCATAACCAAACCAACCCAAACTAAGCCTTAAGTCTCATCAAATGGCGTTGACTACACTACAGCCTAAATATAAACTTGAATGGGCTTGTCACTTGTCACAGCTACAATCAAAATTGATGTAAGCTCCACCAATTGCTAAGTTCAACTATGCTAAGTAGAACAGACCAATGCACAACTCTACTCAACTCATTTACATACTTAACTATTGTTGTTAGCCAAGAATATCTTCACTTAAAACCAAAACAACTAAAAATGAACACTAACAAACAGATAATCACACAACGGATAAAACAAAAAAACAAAACAAAAACAAAAACAAATAAAAGATAACAAGAATATACTATAGCTCTTTACAAATCCATTGTAGTACCTTATAAAAGTGATTGAGGAGGACAACCGTTCAAACTCGCGTTTGTCCAAATCATCACACTCTGCCTCTCCACATAACTCACGAATTCTATTCATGGCTCTAAAGTGATTCTCGACCGAATAACCAAACATTGAAACTGTGATTCCCAGAGGATTATTATCATTGTGCCCCTCCGCAGAACCGGGCAAACTCTCCCCATCCACTGCAACCGATTGCACCTTCTTCTTTCGGCCTTGGCCTGTTTTCTTCCTTTCCGCAATATTCACTTTCTTCCTCCCCCGTTTTTTAGTTGCCATTTCAGCAATTGTAGCATCCACGTCCACGTCCACGTCCAACTCAACCACTCCTTCCATGTTCCTGCCAAGCAAGTCAAAATACAGTAATCTCCTCAATTCTCTGAATCATACTCACCATTGTGCTGGATAAAATATACATGCATTACAAAAGATACACATGCATACATAGTACATACTTCATAAATACAAATCAATATGTGTTTTATGCATACACACAAAAATAAACAAATATATATTTTTATATCAACTTCAAAGTAAATAGTATTGGGGCTATGCTAAAGGGTTTGCAACATATGCAAGTTATGACATTTGTGGGATTGATTACCACAAATGGCATAACTGAATCCCCATGAAGCACCGGTACGCCTAAAATGTTGCCGTACGAGTACCGGGTACGTACCTGGTACGGGTACGCGTACCGGTACGGCTGCACGCGTACCAGGTACGGCCAAAGGAGGTCTGGTACGTCTGGTACATTTGGGTACGGCATGGGTACGGAGGGGTTATGGAGGGGGTACGCCGAACACGGAAGAGAAGAAACAGATATAGATAGACCTTCGATCGACGACCTTCGACGGCTATAGAACCAGATATAGAAGAAACAGGTACAGATATAGAAACAGAAACAGAGAAGAGAGGAGAGAAGAGACGAGTACCTGGTTTGAAGCTCCGACGGCTCCGACGACCTTCGATCGACCTCCAACGACCTTCGCCTTCTCTTTCTCTCTCTCTCTCTCTCACTTCGCCTTCGCCTGTGTCTCTCCTCTCTCTTCGACTCTGTTTCTCTCTTACTGATATAACCTCTCTCTTACTGATATAACCTAGATATAGATATTATATATAGATATATATATATAGTATAAATTATAAATTATAATATATTATTATAACTTTTTATTTTTTATTTTTTTATTATATATTTTTATTTATGTTTTTATAAATTATGCTGATATAACCTCTCTCTTACTGATATAACCTAGATATAGATATTATATATAGATATATATATATATATAGTATAAATTATAAATTATAATATATTATTATAACTTTTTATTTTTTATTTTTTTATTATATATTTTTATTTATGTTTTTATAAATTATGCTTATATATGTGTATGATATGTTTTTATTTATATATTATATATATAGCCTTTATAAATTATTTAAAAAAATAGATCAAAAAAATTAATAAATTAAAACACAAAAATTAATAATCAATCATACTTATAAAATGTTAATAATCAAAAAAATTAATTAGAACAAAATTATAAAAATTAATTAGAACAAAATTAATAATCAATCATACTTTTTAGTTTTGATATTTAATTTCAATTTGTAGATTGGATCTTTTAACCATAATTATAAAAAATAAAAATAAATAAAAAAATATCGGCGTACTGCAGCCGTACCCGTACCCTACTTTTTTAAGATTTTGTCGTATCGGCGTACCCGTACTCGTACCCGCACCCGTGCTTCTTAGCTGAATCCTTTTACGCTGTGTTTGGTTCATAGATTTGGGAGGGGATTTAGGAAGAAAAAGGGAAAAGGTAGGTATAATGTCCATAAAATATAACGACATTTCACACACATTTTCCTTTTCCCTTTCCCTTTCCCTTTCGAAATCCCTTCTCAAATCAATGAACCAAAGTAGTCATAACTAAAAAAGGAAATTGAGTCCTAACAAACCAAAATAATGGCATAATTAATATCACACAGCGTCATAACTAATATAACTACCAACGACCACAAACGTCAGGCATATGACACACTCCAAGAGGGGATGAGTATAGTAGAATTTCCCATAGTATTGAAGTTTTGTTATTTGCCAGTAATTAAAGTCCCTGAATTCAATGACAAAGGGAACACCCAATGCCAGCCCTAGCAAGGGTTTCCAACAACAGTTGCGATTCAAATCACTAATAGACGAGCTCTAAAAATAGCACTACTTACGTGGCAGCCAACAAGGGATATAAAACCTTACCTTCGTATTACAGTGCGTGTGTTTCACGCACTGAAAAAAAAAAAGGCAGATGTAAAACCACATCTCCGTCACCGTCTTCTTCTGCCTCTCCGTCTTCCCTCTCTCGCTCTGAAAGCATTTGCAGATTTGTACCAAGGGCAATATACATTTCTTCTAACCAACAAAACGTGCAGAAGAGACAAATATATATATATATATATAGAGAGAGAGAGAGAGAGAAGAATGGATAGAGAGAGTGAAATAAAGCAATCCAAGTTAGCCAGGGGAAGAAAAGTAGCTACCAAGATGCTGCTATTGAGCTTGGCAAGGAATTGGTACATTATTGTTTTCATGCCATTAATGCCTCTGTTTCTTTTATGGGGGGTTTCATGGTGTTCTTTCTTTGGGACCTTTCTTCACTTGGGTTGTTGACAAATGTTGTTTTGTCTCATGGGTTTTGTTTGAAATGTGTTTCTCACACTTTTTGTCTATTGGATTTGATGCGGGTTTCTCTTGAAATCATGTAAATCTGTTTGTAAGTTGGTTCATAAGTCTTTTTTCATTTAGAAATTTTGATTGATACCTTCAAATGGGACAATTTTGGTGCTGCTTTTGAAGTTTTCAGGCAAATCTGTGGGTTTCTCTTGCTGCTTTAGATTTGATGTGGGTTTCTCTGGAAATCATGTAAATCTGTGGGTTTCTCCGCCCTCAGTTCTGATGTGTCGGCTTCGGTCTCTCACTGTCGAGTGTGAGCGAAGAAGAGGGAGGTTGCAGACAGTCGGGGGTTCGAATCAGCTCTGGCCTTTCGTCGGGGAGTCGTCATCGAATAGAGAGAGAGGGGGAAGAGAAGGAAGGAGCCAATAGAGAGAGAGAAGAGACCCAATATCTAAAAGAAACCCCAAATCTATTCCATTATATTCTATCATTAGTGTATATTAGAAATCGAACAAAAAAATAATGATAAAGCAAACCTCAAAAACAATTATCCAACAATGGGGCAACAGAGAGAGAGAGAGAGAGGAATCACCGGTGGGGCTGATGTTGGTGGTTGTTGAGTCGGTCTGTGTAGGTCGTCGGAAAGTTGCTCCAAAAAATGTGTGGGCTTCACGCGCTAGAAAAGAAGAGACGCTGAGGAATCAGAAAATCTAGACTTACGCTTACCTCTCTCTCACTCTCCCATCGAATCTGTTTCTCTCTCTACTACTCCCATGGCACAATCACCAGCAGTGGCCATCATCTACACAACCAAGATCACAAACTCATCTCTACAACCCCTTCCTCAACAGTCCAAAACACTCCAATCATCTATACGCAAATATATGATTTTTTTTATGTTTTTTTTTTTACTCTCTTTAGTTACATGCAGGTCTTAGGTCTCATTCGGCAACGTACTTTTCTTTTTTTTTTGTTTTTTTTTTCAAAGTAATTTTTTAGTTTTTTTTTTATTAAAATATGATATGAAAAAAATTAATATGTTTGGAATAATTTTTTAATGGGGGATGCACCAATAAATCCCAAATTAATAACTTATGCACTATTTAGTCCTAAAAGTTTTTTCATAGACTGAAAGGTCCCATTACAATGTTAATAACATCAGATACAATGTTAATAACATCAGAGTCATGTTACAAACATTAGATTTCAAACATCTAATGTTCATCAAATTTCATTAATGTTTGAAAATATAGGATGAAAAACATCTAATGTTCATCAGATTTCAATAAATTTTGAAATTATAGAATGAAACATCAGATCATTTACATCATTTACATCATGCTGATGTAAAAATGTGACTAAATAGAGCATAAGAAAACTTTTAGGACTAAATGGTTCAACGTTTCAAAAACTAGGACTTATGGGTAAATTTTCCTTTTTTAATTCAACAATGATTGACATTCTCATTTTTTGGAGACTCCCACAACCCTTTTGGATCTCCACCATTGATGGTGCGGGTCCCACACATACATGAGTGGGTCCTATACATACATCAATGGTAGAGATCCAAAGAGAGTTGTGGGGTCTTCAAAAAATGAGGGTCTCAAACATTTTTCTTTTTGATTTTCAAATTGAAACCCCCTCCAATCACCACCCCCACCACATCCACACATACGTGGGGACTGGTAATTAGAGGAGAAGAAGAAGCGAAAAAAAAAAAAAAAAAAAAACTGGCCAATCACAACCAGAGGGGGTCGTGAGGGTGCCCTCTTGTGGGATTTTTTCGAGACGCCCACAACCCATTTGGATCTCCACCATTGATGGTTTGGGTCTCACACATACATGAGTGGGTTCCATACATACATCAATGGTGGAGATCCAAAGTTTTGGGGGTTTTCAAAAGATGAAGGTTTCAAACATTTTTCTTTTTTATTTTCAGAAGTAATTGAGACCCCCTCCAATCACCACCCCCACCACCTTTACACACACGTGGGGGCTGGTAATTGGAAGAGAAGAAAAAATAAATAAAATAAAATAAAAAAATGGCTAAACACAGCCAGAGGGGGTTGTGGGGGTGCCCTCCTGTGGGGGTCCAAATCATTTTTCTTTGATTTTATAAAAAGATGTGCAAAAAGTTCAAAAAAAAAAAAGTGATGTTAACTTTAGATTGTTAGCTTTTTAATTTTTTTTAGTGACCTTTTGACTTTTAAGCTAAAAAGTAACATTGTCAAACGAAACCTTAGATAAACAAACAAATAATTAATGATATTTTTTATTAAATATTATTAAAAAATATCACTAATTATTAATTTTTAATAATAATTTAAAAATTGTCACAATTATAAGTTTTATCAATAGTTTAAAAAAAAGGATAAATTACTAATAAATAAGTCTTAATAGTTGAATTTAATTTCCATCAAGTTCTATTGAAAATAAGTCTGAGCATAATTATTGCTAAAAATAATTTTTTATGACCATTTTTTACTTATGTCGCTAAAAATTGACAATTAGTGACTTTTTTTATTACGATTTTTATAAATTGTCGCTAAAACTTACAATTATTGATTTTTTTTGTGACGAATTATTTAAACTGTCTTAAAAGTTGAAAATTAGCGACATTTTTTGTGACAAAATTTTTAAATTGTTGCTAAAAATTAACAATTGGTGACATTTTTAATAGTGTATAATGAAAAATGTCATTAATTATCATAAGACCTATTAGACAATAAGTCCACTTAGTAGGAATTACACGAAGTCCCCCTTTACAAAATCATCACACAAAAAAAGTCGCTAATTTTCAATTTTCAGTGATAGTTTAAAAAGTTCGTCACAGAAAACATCACTAATTGTAAGTTTTAGAAACAATTTATAAAAAATGTAATAAAAAAGTCACTAATTACTAATTTTTAGTGATAGTAGTAAAAAAATCGATACAAAAAAAATATATTTTTTTGACAATTTTACTATGACATATTTTCAATAGAACATGATAAGAATTAAATCCAATTATTATAATCAATTAATTACTCTTTTTTTTTTCCTCATCACTCGTCTAATACTCTCTCTCTCTCCTCTATAACACGCACTCTTTCTCTTTTTGACTTTCTCACACCATGCATACATACCTACATGCACTCTCTCTAGACTTGTCACCCTCATATATTTGACTTACACCACACATAACCTAGACTTGCACTTCATACAGATTAGAATTGCACCCTATATACATTCAACTTGCACCCTACATAGATTGGACTTACAACCCACACAGATTAGACGTTCACCCAACTGGACTTGCACTCTGGCATAGATTATGACGTTAGCCTCAAAACTCATGATTGTCATGTCCTTCTACAATAACTACTTCCAAGCGAGAGAGAGAGAGAGAACCTGTAATGTACGGATATGACGGTGGTGAGTTGTGACGGTGGTGATTTGTATGGGCGGCGGTGGCCGTCGTAATGTCAAAGCTACGGTGAGAGAGAGAGAGAGAGAACCTGCAATGTGAGGTTCAAAGGACGATGTGTGTGTGTGTGTTACAAAGTGTGATGTTGTATAACAGAGAGAGGCGCACACGGAAATAAAGGATTGGCGGGTTGAAAATTGAACATTTAGCGACTAATATCTGTTTTTGTCGACAAAGAAACAGATTTGCCGACAAAATTTTTTTGTGGCCAAAAGGCTACTAAACAGCGATGAAAACATTAGTCGCCAAAAGTACTATTTGGCGACTAATTTTAATCTTAGTCGGGAAAAAACCAATATTGCTGATTAATTTCTTTTTTTGGGCCTAAAATTTGGATTAACAGCGACCAATCAAAATTTTAGTCGCTGAAAGGGGACTTTTTATCGACTAAATTCCAATTTAGTAGCCAATAAGTAATATTTATTGACTAAAATATTTTAGTAGCGATATCTTGAACCAACGCCGACAAATTTAAATTTTAGTCGCCAAAAAATATACTTTTAGCGACTAAAATTGGTTTAGTTGCCAAAAATAATTGCCAAAGGTGCGATTTCTTGTAGTGCTTGTCCTAAAGTTCATGACTCAATCCTGTGTCACTGGCTTTTTTACCTCCTAAAACATAGTTGGGCATGCTTATCATTTTCTTGATCATGCCACCAAGATGGGATTTTGGTTGTCATATTTAATTAATATCCTATATTCGATCAGGCAACCACCAATTTGGACAAACAATTTGAGTTAATTGAGTCATTCTCGGATAACAAGTCGCCATGTTAGTTATCATTGACTTGATCTTCATACAATATGATCGGTGTCCCTTCATCTTTGTGGATTAGTGTTGCATGTCTAAATCATTGTTACATTGTTATACTCTCATATTGTCGATCACTTCCAGATTGCCGATCTTTGTGCCTTGCTCATGGTTGGACTACTATGCTAATTATAAAATTACCTTAATACAATGAGTTAAACTTTTTTCAAATTCAAATATGAACTTGACAGTCATGTTCAGGCTCGTGTGGCCAACCACGAGTCCTGTTTTATTATTTGAACTGTTTATTTGATAGGTTATTTGTGTATAGTATTCATAAAAAAAAATAAATCAATCCGATAATTATAAGTTTTTATTTTATCGCATTTGTCTCTAAAAAAATATGGATGACAAGTGTGTTTTTGAAAATTGAACATCCATTTTTTTAGACAAAGGTTACAGTTGTCAAATATATTTAATTTTTTTTCACGTACGATATATACAAAGAACTCTACAAAATAAATGACTTAAATTATTAAAACGGGATTCATGGTTGTAGACGCGCCCTTAGGCCTCAATGCTACAGTTCGGACTCGATCTGTCACGGTTCTAAATCTGAACCAAAGAGTCCAAATCCGGCAAATCGTTTTGAGAAAAACAGATTTTTAGAAAAGAAGTGCCAAACATGGACTGCTTTGCCAGATACAGAGTTGCCACCTAAATATTTTTTAATAGGGGAATTTAGGAAACCCTGACTCGGTGCCGAAGGCCACGTGTCCGTCATCACCAAAGTTGCCTCGGCTCGGGAACTTGGGTACGATCGGGGAAGGTCAGCTATGAGCACCCCCTCTCGCCCGATCCGAAGATCGGCCTCTACTAACCATGATATCCGATTTTGAAAACGTTATGTGTTCTTATTCCGGTTAATTAGCTAGAATTACTATGTGATGCGCACAACACAAAAGTACAGACTAGATTGCCTAATTTGGAACGAGGCATTGCATATCCGTTTGTTTGGAAAACGCTTTGGAATTTGCTACTCGCAAGTAGGCTAAAACACGGATTTCAATGAGTTGTCCCAACTCAAACAATCCAACTTTCACCCACAAGCATTCAGGCAGTTTATATCACATAAGCAACTAGCCACATGGTAAGCATACTGTCATGTTTAACATTCACACTCATGCGAGATGCTAAAACATAAAATACTTACAGTGTACTCAAAGCCAAAACAATAAACCTGTTAGCAATCATGCATGATCCAAGTCCATGTTTTAAATGCCTAATGCAACGCATACGGAATGTCACTAGAGTAGGCTCGGCTAGTCTATGAATGATATGTGAAAATGCACAAGTAGCATGTATTCAAGTTAGATTTGAAATACTTATGCAGTTAGTATGATGCGCCGAGCCCGGTGCATGCAATACTGATGAATGATGCACGCATGCATAGCATAAGGATGCTAAATTAAACATGTCCTAATACTAACCATCAAAGCAGGTAAGTAAAAGGGAGAAAGAAGTGGGGGTTGGAAGACATGCACACACGCATGCACACTTATTACAATTGTGCCCTCGCTCGGAAGGTCCGAAAGAATAATACAGGCCACCTAATTAACTAACTCACAAGCTAATTAATTATTGCAAAACCAAATGAATAACTAGCTACAACTAATTATTACACAACTTAATTAATTAACAAATTAATTAATACAAATAACAAATGCTAACTAACTAGTAAGCAGTAAAAGAGAGTTGCTCCAACCCTATTTGAATAAGAGGAGGGTATGCATGCCCGCTTCAGTTCCTCGCCTCGAAATGCCTTCCGGTTGCTCTTTAGAGGCTCTGTTTGCAGGGTGTCTTTCAGTGCTTGTTGCTGAAACTTACCAAAACACTTCAGGGGAAGCCACCAGTGGCCTGCCGGCCATGATAGGAGTACTGCCGGCCAAGGATGGCACACTGCCGGCCATCAATGGCAGGCTGCCGGCCATTGGTGTACTGTGACACCAAACTGCAACGAAGCACAAAATAGAGAAAAAGGAGGGTTTCCCAGGGATATGTACGCATCATGGCACTCCAAATCACCTCAAAACATCAAGGGAGAGGCCTAGTCGGATCCACGACCATCAATCACACATCCCGATGCATGATGGCCAAAGATTCAACTTGTGCAAATCAATATGAAAATGAATGCACAGATAAAGCAAGTAAAGCCTAGGACTCTATCATGAATCATCAAGAGCTTCGGCGACCGAGAATTGAGACACATTCCATCACTTGAAGTATGAAATGCCACTCGTTCCTCGTGCTCGGATTAATACTTAATCCAAGCAATGCAACACATAAGCATGGCAAACATGCAACATGACCTAAGTATGCAAACGTGCAACTAAACCAAACATGCGACAAGCATATGAACATAATGTGAGGCAACAACCTATGACAAAATGCAATATGAACATATGAACATGCAAGACATGTAAAGCTAAGCAAGTATGCAACAACATACTACATGCAACGAGCATGCGACAACATGGCAAAATGGGCTTACACCAAAGATGGACAACTCTCAACTAGGTCCAAATTAGTAGCCAAAGCGATGAATTAAGCCACACAAAACACTTAAGCATGCAAAATGCGAAAGGTTCATCAAAGGGGCCTAAAAGGGCAACTCTCAAAAGTGCCTAAGAAGTGACAAATGTGCAAGTGTAACAACACTATATGCACTGAAATGAGATGATAAATGATGCCAAATCATTTAAATAGCACAAGCAAAGCATGCGAAGGTCCTAAGTCATGAAAGCTAGCAAAGAGCAATACAAAGGAGGCATGCGATACATGGCACGAACACATGAACTAAGCATGGACAGAGCTTAATTAGGCCTAAATAAAGACTTAAACATGCTGGAACGAAGGCTCAAACACCTAGACATGCAAGCATACAAGCTAAGCCTTAAACTAGGCAATAATGCACAACATTCAAAGGCACTTGAAGCATGAATGAAGTGAGAATGTGACAATGGTACATGCTCTGAAATGAAGCATTAAATGATGCCAAATCATCTAAATATCTCAAAGATAGGATGCATGCATCACCGAAACACAAAGCTTGCAAGGTCAATTACACTACAGCTATACAAAGCATGCATTATTTGACTAGGAAGCATAAATACAGAGGCAAGGCAGCCCCAACACATGAACATTTCTAGTTCAAAGCATGGCCAAAAGGTGCTAGCATGATGGACTAACATAACATGCAAGATTGGCTAATAGGCATGAGTTGTATGACATGTATATGAAGCATATGAAATCTCACCAAACCAGCCAAAATCAGTGAACTAAACATATGAAAATACCCCCAAATAATCATGGAAATGCAGCCAATGCATGCCAAAATGAGGGGCCTCTTTGGAGGGCCACACAAGGTTTTATTAGGCACATGCAAGATGGACATTCAACAAGGCCAAACCAATTCTGGAAATGGCTCAAGAGGGTCCCAAAACCCACTGAAAAGGTCCTGGAACAAGGCCTAGAGGCATGCAAAATGTAGTCTCTTTGGAAGGCCAAGAAGGCCACCAAGCAAGACAAGGAGAGAGGGGGTCACCCCCCTCTAATTTTGGCCTTCAAGAACACAACAAGGCCACTGAAAATCCACTGGATTTCAGTGGCTAATAGGCCAAAACAAGGCCAATGCAAATACTCACATGTATGGCTCTAAACATGAAGAGATAAAGCATGCATGGGGGAAGATGACCCCAAAAAGCAAAGAGACCTAATCAATATTAAATAGGAGGTCAAAACAAAACTTTTTCAAGTTTATATCAAATCTCGAAAATAATCACAAGTAGGGCTAATCTATCATGCAAAAATGGCCCTAAAAGGAGAGATAAAGCACAAGGGACAATAGATGGCCTCAAACAGAGGAGAGCCCTTCAACAAAGTGGAAGAGAGGCTCAAAATAATGCACTTTGTAGTTTGGCTCGGAGCCCAAAAGTGCTCACAAATGAGGCTAATACATCATGCAAAAAAAGGCCTACAAAGAGGGATAAAGCATACAAGGGGGGGAGGAGACCTCAAACAGCAAAGAGTCCTTGATCAAACATGTAGAGGAGCTCAAAATATGACCTTTTTCAGTTCATGACAAAGTCCAAAAATGCTTGCAAGTAAGGCTTATAGATGAAGCAAGAAAGTGCAAGTTTGAGGGAAATAGGCACTTACCCTAGAAGAGCAGCTTTCCAGCAGGTTTTGGTCCAAGATTCTGAGCTTCCAACCTCTTTAAATGGCTTCCAAAGTGCTGGAATGGAGGATGGAGGTGTATATCTAGGTGTTGTAGTGCAAAAGTGCAAAGAAATCCAACTCTAAGACACAAAATACAGACAATATAGAGAGAGGCAGATTTTTTTCTCTTCAAAACTCAGAACCTTTGCCTAAGGAAGAAGGCTCTTCCTTATATAGAACAATGCAAAGCCAAGGCTTCTTGAACAAGCTTTTCAAGGCTTCTATCCCTCCATACACGTGTATGGAGGGGAGCAAATGAAAATCCAGCTGGCTCAAAAGATCTGCCTGGAAACCAGCTGAGATAGGGGGGGTGCCGGCCATTAGTAATGGGCGGCAGTGCCACACTGATGGCCGGCAGGGCTTAATCAGTGGCCGGCAGGGGAAAAGCCATGGCCGGCGGTGCCATGCCATGGCCGACAGTGCACTATGAGGGCCACTCTAACAAGTCCTAGTCAGGGTCCAAAAATGAGGCAGAAAGGATACAAGGTCCGGAAACTCGAACCGGTGCCGTTCCGCCGCGACAGTCGAATGCTGGGCGAGCAATCAAACCAGTTGTTGGGTGTACCTACAAGCACAACCAAGTCTTGAGGACAGTCAAAAATGGGGTGTCTACAATGGTAAGTCGCACGAACAGTGGTTGCTCTAGGAATTTTTATCAAGCAAAACAATTTTAGGCCTTACTTGATTACGATTTTTGTTACTTTTAACTATTTAATTTTTTTTTTCAGCTTATTTAGTTGGCAGTTGAAATAATATTAATTTTTAATAAGATTTAAATTGCTAAAAAAATCACATTTTTTTTTCAAATTTTTTTCATTAATATTTTTTTAATTTATATTAAAATTTTCTACTTTTCAAGCCTTTAGACTAAAAGGATAAAAGTAAAATAAATGAAAATATCTTTCATAAAAATATTATTGAAAAAAAAATAAAAAAAATCAACGTACGTGAACTTTCCCAATAACAAAAGACTGAATTAATTTAACATTTTCCAAATAAATTATCTTTTTTAGCCGCACCTTAAAAAAGCAAAAAACTACTATAAAATCTAATCTCAAAAACTTACGCTTTGGAAATTCACAAATTTAAATTTCTTAAAACATATAAAAAGAGTTGGGGCAAATTTCACTAGTAGTTTCTATCTTTTGTTTCTTGTGTCATTTTGATCCATATAATTTTAATTGACTTGATTTTGACCTTGACTTTACGATTTTGTTTTAATTTGATCCAATAATTACAATTCTTAGCATTTTTTTTTAATGAAAAATATGCATAAAAGTGACATGTGTTATATTTTTGAAAATAAAATTATAAATTTATTAAACTCAGTGAGTTAATTTCAACCACTTCAGTGATTTTTTCCGTCAAAAACACTAACGACATTATCAGTTGAACCAAATTGATACAAAATTTAAAATTAATGATCAAAATTTAGCCAATTGAAAGTGGATGGACCAAAATAATACCAGAGATAAAATGTAGAGACCGTCGATGTAATTTACACAAAGAGTTATAATATATTGATATCTGTTGGCTTTTTGGCTTTCGAAGGTTATTTTGGTAATTGCGAGCGTGCCAGCAAGGATCAATTAGTCCTCACAGAAAATTAATTGCCAACCAATTATCAGACGATTGTGTTTTAGTTCTTTCAGCCTCAATGAAGAGGACTTTTACTGGTGGCTTGACTTAGGAGAATTAAACAGATAATAATGAATTGAAGAACAGTCGAAGTATTTCATTAAGATGAAAAGACTTACAATGATCCAAACTCAGCCTCGTAGAGGTTTACAGCAAATCTACTTGGAACTACTCCTATGAAACGAAATACAATGCAGGAATTTTAAAGTACAGTAATGTAAAGAACTGTAAATGTAAGACTGTAAATGTAAAACTAGAAAGGAAAATAAGTATAAAAGACTGGTTTTTTTGATCTGAGTCTGGGGGTTTTTTTCTGGGGCCTTATCTACTATTTATACTGTTCAAGGATGACCATCGAATTGCATTTCCAACCGTCGAATTGCTCCTTTATGATTATCGATCATGTTGCCCCAATATTAGCTCCATTACGCCATTACTTGCAGTTAAGCTTCCCTCATAAATTTGAATCTGAAATGCGAGTAACCGTTGAAGCCACATCACTTTTGTATCTCTTTATTGATCCACTGCTACTCAGATCTCTTAATAACCAATACTAACTGCCACGTGTACGATCAGGATCGAGGACCTGAATAGTTTTCCTATATTACCCTTATTTCGCCACACGTCGAATTGTAATTGGCTTGTACAAAATATGTAGCCAACATTACCCCATGCACTAATATACCCAATACTTGGTGATATTAGTGGATCAAAGTCTTTTCCCACGTCTTAGAACGTGCATGGTTTCCAGAAATGCAACTGTCATTTATCATCTGCATTAAACTCCCCTTCAATCTTTTGAACACCTCTACCACCTTAATATTCAAACAGACTGGTACACTTTTTATGGCCGAATCAATTATCCCCTTCATTGATCGAGCACACGAAGAGTCATATGATGATGCTGTTCCTCCTCGAAAGAACCTCCATGCATTAATTAGCCACCTTTACCCACCCTTCTATATTCAGGTCATGGATGCCTTTGCAGATTATCAACCCTTGGACTTCGAACATATTGCCCTTAATCTTTCGATTCAGAAACTTACAAACATGGACATGGGAAGGTCTTCTTCTAACTCATCCTCAGACTACGAACAAACTGCTCTCAATCCTTTGATTCAGAAAGTTGAAAATATGGACATGGGAAGTTTTCCTTCACAACCCTCTGCATGGGATAAGGCTGCAACTTCTTCCTCTTCTAGGGCTTCTGACTGGACAAACTGGTCAAAACCCGAGGCCTGTGATTTAAGAGAGCGAATCAACCATCACTTGGTTGAGTTTACTGACCCTTTAGAATTCCCTTCCTATGCGCGAAGCTCGGTGGTCTATCCTTACGTCCCCATTGACCACCGACGCAGTTTGGAGGAGAATCTGCTTATGGCATAGTATACATCTTCCATGCCTACAAAGACAGTGCATATCGCCCGACGCCTAGAAGAGGCACAAGGGTACAATCCATCATTCTTAGCCCAGAAGGCGAAGATTTGTTCTTCTGATTGGCTCGATTATATCAATGCCCTTGTTCCTTCTGCCCTTGCTCCACCTCCTGAGATAGAAACATCCACACATTCTCTTCCGCCAAATCCTTGCTAGACAGAGAAACTGAGGCTTGCCCTCTCCGCGGATAAGGTCTTTCCACCTTACAAACCTCCACTTTCCCCTATTCCGGCTGAGCGGAAGCAAGCTCAACTTTTGCTCGCGGCTTTCTCCCACTTGCCCTTCAATGTTCTTGAGGACGAAGTCCCTCTTAAGAACCTTCGATGGGCTTGTGATATTCTGACTCGGGGTCACGTCCTCAACCCCTCGCCCAAGCAGAGCTTCACATGTTTTTGGACCAACTTCCATTGCTTCTCCACTGGCATGGACCTCTATGACCACCACACAATCTTTAGACCAACTTTCGTCCCTTCGAATTCATGCCCAGTACGAAGCAGAAAACTTTATTGAAGAATTCGATGATTTCAAGAATAAAGATTCTGTATACTGGGATGACTTGGATATAGACGAATTGGAACAAGGATTGAGAGAAACAGCTTTCGAAATAAAGGCTGAAGAGCTCTTTTACGAAGTGAGAGCACATCAACTCATGCAGCCAATGTTAGAAGAAATAGAGGATAGAATAAAGAAAGAATAGAAATTCATTGATCATAGTTGGACTAAATTTCATGATCTTGTTATTTATTCCATTCCCTATTTTTATGAGCTTGAGTTTGTACCCAAATAAGGCCATTCGATGTAACCGCTTTTGCTTTAATACCACTAAGACTTCTCTTTGTTTGATATGGTTTGATCCTGTCTCCATTTGTCTTTAAAAGTAATTTCAGAGCTTCGAACTGAACAATCTTTTCCTTCGAACCTGGATTCAATCGTTTTAAATGAATATTAACAAAAACGACCATGAACTTTTCCAATTTATGGAATGCAGTAGATAGTTTTTTGTTGTTTTTCCATTTAGGATCCATGCTTCGAATCTAACAACCTTACTCTTCAAAACTTGTTTCAATCATAACCAACATATGGTCAATGATTTAGTATGATCAATCAGTTTTAAAATTGATCTTTTTGTCTTGAACAACAGTCCATACTTTCAAAAATATGGAAGCTCATTTTGAGGGCTGCACTGTTTTAGTTCGAAAAGACAACTTTTCTGAATATATATAAACCAACTATTGGTTTTGATGTTTTGAATGCCAATTTCCATTCTTAAGGGATTTCTAGTTTTACTTCAAAGAACATCACTTTCATTGAGAAACCTAAAACAGGTCTTTAATCCCTTTGAAGTAAACGAATACTTGAGCATTCTTGCATCCATTGGGTACGGAATGTGCTTCGAAGCCGGCTTCTTAGTTTCGAAGCCATTGTTATTGGACTTTTGGCGCCAAAATCTGGTGTGTTATGTTTTGAACACCAATTCCCATCCTCACAGGGTCTCAAGTTTCACTTCGAAGGACATTACTTTCATTAAGAAACCTAAAACAAGTCTTTAATCCCCTTCGAAGTAAATGAATACTTGAGTATTCTTACATCCTTAAGCATGGAATGTGCTTCGAAGCTGGCTTCTTAGTTTCGAAGCCGTTGTTATTTGACTTTTGGCGCCAAAATCTGGCTTCGAAGCCAAATATTCTACTTCGAAGCTGATATCAACATCTGGGATGTGTTTTCCCTCCAAGAGTATCAATATTGAAGGAAATTCTTCGTATTTGTACTTTTAGTACTTAACGAATTTACGCGATGTATCTTTTAGATACAAAGGCTTTTGAAACCCTTTTATTTCGCATTCTGAGATCACTTGCTCGCTCAATATACAAACCCTTTATCTCTATTCATCTCCCACTTCTTTCTACTCCCTTTCCCAGCTTCGTCCTTTGAGAAAGCGTTCTATCAATGGCTTCATCTTCATTGAAAGTGCCAGTTGTAGAGCGTATGAGCCCATCTGTAGCCCTGAAAAGGCTCATTGATGCAGAATGTGAAAAGTACAAGGCTGGAGAGAAAAGTGCCATCGACGGACGCATCTTCATCCATCGTCGTCATGTGCAACAAGACTATGTGCTTGGCCCCATATTCAAGGAGATTCCTATTGAGCTTCCAGCTCTATATCCTTGTCTGGAAGACCATTATCTCCTTTACGAAGGTGGCCTTGACTGGAGGAACTAGAAGACGAATCGCCCCCACCGATGCTGGCCCACGGTGAGACCGGAGTGGCAAGAATGGTATGATCGAGTTGTCCCTAGTAGGACCCTAGACCTTCAAGAACTCTGCCTCCTCGACGCCCTCCGACTATCCAGGTTAACCATCTCAGAGGATCCCTTCTTAATTCCTACTGCTCTGTGCTTTTGGAATTCTGTTTTTAATTTCTTCCAATTCAGATGTAGGATGATGGCCCCTACTGTTCTTGACATTTGCTATCTTTTAGGATTATCTCCATTTGGAACTCCCATTGGACCAGATTATCCTGACCTAGCAGTCCCTTTTTCCCTCCCCTCTCTTAACTCATCCTATAGTGATTTTGTTAAGGCTGAAAATAGAAGGGAGGGTCCTGTGACCGATAGGGAATTCTTCTCTTTCTTATTATATTGGCTTTGCAAGTTCCTTTTCTGCACCTCCTCTCAAAGAATTATGCCTGAATTTGCCCCTCTTGCCAAAGCCTTTGTTTTACAGAAGAGGGTGGCTTTAGCCCCATACGTTCTAGGTCACGTATATAGAGTCTGCTCTCTTTTCTGTGAGAAACCCTTAGATGCCAATCAAGGGGGGCCGATTTGGATTCTTCAGCTTTGGCTTTTTGCTTATTTCCCTGAGTTACAATCCAAATGCCTTAAATTTTTTGAACCAGACCCTCCTACTCATGGCATGAGGCTAGCCAATGCTTCACTTTATCCTTCTACTATTGCTTTTTACTTCTCTTTCTTCCACCAACTTCCAGCTTCTCCTCCTTCCTACTGCTTTCGTCCCTTCGAACCCACTACTATTGGCCCACTTTGGTTGAAGAATTTCCTAAGTGATAGGCTCTGTGCTTCACCTGCTCACAAAGATATATAGGCCTCCATTTTAATCCCCAGAGAATTATTCATTGGGACCATGAACCCCAGAGCTTACAAATGCATTGCTGAGCCCTATTGTTCTACACAATTTGCTAGACAATTTGGCTTCACTCAGGGGGTCCTAATACCTCTCTGTAGTAACACCAATCTAAGTCTTACCACAAGGGATGTGAAAGTTCGAAGGTCCAGACTAGAAGAGGCAACTTCCAAATTTATACAGGACTTGATCGATTTTGAGTATACCCCCTTCCTTCTTCAAGGTAACATTTTGAAGAGATACCAAAATTGGTGGGTGACCAATATGGAAGTGTACTTGGCCATTTCCCCTCAAGACCTACTGACGGTGTTGGATGTGCCCAAGCCCAAAGGAGCTGGAGTTGCTACTTCTTCTACTGTTCTGACCACTTCAGTTCCTGTGCCTGCCTCCACACAGTCTGCTCCTGCTTCTTCAACTCCTCCTAGAGTTACTCGGGCCTCCTTGAAGAAAGGTATATACCCTCATCTCTTCTCTTTTTACCTTCTTTATAATGCTTTTAGTCTTATCTTTAGTTCTTCTTTTGTGAAGGTGGTGTAGGTGCCTCACAGGGAGACTCTCCTCAGAAGACTCAAGCTCTAAATCTCCTCAAAAGCAAACGGCAACAAAAGAAAAGGAGACTTTTACTTGAGCCTGAAAAGGAAGTTTTTGAGGTGCAAGCAGAAGAAGAAGAAGAAGAAGAAGAAGAAGAAGAGTTAACTCAAGAGCAAGAGTCTCCCCTAAAAAGAAGGAAAAGAGTGACCGTCCCTTCTTCTGACTTGGTTCAAGATCCCACGCATGAGACAACTGTCAGAGTGGAAGAACTCACTTCTGAAGAATCTGAATCCCAAATTGGAGAGAAAGAAATTGAGGAAGAACATTCAATGCCAGTACAAAGAAAAAAGAGAAGGAAGATGACTGTCTATCCTTCTGATTTTGTTGAAGACCCTATACATGTCACGCCCCGAACCCGCCCCTAGAAGTTCGGTAACGAGACCGGCCAGTAATCCTAGATTACCACAGGCCTTCTTGCATAACACATAAATAAACGGGGCTCGCGGAAGCGAAAAGAAAACAAATAGTCCAAGAGCTGTGTACTTATATGAACAAGCATTACATGCCAAAAATAATGTTAATTTACCCACCAACTACACATGACATAAACCAAATCATATACAAAACATAAATATATGCTACAGATGCAAGACAAAAGAAAAGCTCTCAAAACGGCCTTCCAGGCCTAGCTCCGGTTCGGAGCACTCAAAACGGTAGGCTTTCAAAACGGCGGCTCGATCCGAGACTCCGCCTAGGCTTGGCTCCCAGCGTGCTCACCTATAAATACATAAATACAAACAATGAGCTAAAGCTCAGCAAGTAACATTAAAGTAAAGGGTTAGTGAACGAAGTCTGACATTTTCATAAAATCATAATAAAACAGTCATAAACATACTTCAGTCATTCGTCATTATAAGAACATACATAATGGCATACTCCATAGAACATAACATGTGTCGACTAACGACTAGAGTAACCGGTCCCGGACACCGATTAAACACATACCGAGATCTCGTAAACTGGTCATGGGCTTGTCCTTCCATGCCGTCCCCCATGACTCATGACGCATGGGCCTGCATGTTTTCGCCCCCATGACTCAACTAACTATGGATGCCATACTAGGTTTGCAATAGAACATTCGTTCACAGAAAACATTCTCATTTCAAAACGTATCATATCATAGCACTTTTAGAACATCATTTCATAATAACATATCTTTACAGAAATGTCACTTACAGAGGGTTTCCGAAACCGATGGCACGGTCTTCTCAATTTGACCTGCAACAATAACATTATAGCACATTTCTCAATATACACTATCCTTAATCATGCACTTCATTCCTTTCTTTACTTTATTTCATGTTCGTTCATTTCATTTTAATCTCATGTAATTCATGTAAGTCATACCCGTTTCATGCTCATAAGGTGATAAATGATGCAATTAACATGTAGAAATCATGTAGTTCATTTTCCCCAAAATTTCCTGAAGATAGCCTTCCCGCTCGAGCTCCCACATGTCCGCTCGAGCGGACTGAATAATTTCCAAAAAAACTGCTGAGAGGATGATTTTCCCGCTCGAGCGGGCTTCCCTCCGCTCGAGCGGAGACTGCGAAATTCTGAAAATCTGGTTCTTCTTCTCCAATTCTTCCCTTTCCTTGAAACATTACTTTCAATACATCAACCCAAATCCTAAAATGCTTGAAACTCATCTCAAATCAACATGGAAATTTTAATTCAAAACCCATTTAGATCATTACAAAGTCACACCCATGAATTAAGATGAAAAACCATGAACATACACATTTAAGCTTCATTTCATACTTCCATGGAGGTCACCCTCAAAAATGCCAATAAACCATAAATCATATCATTTTAAGGCCATAATCTGGCGTTCAACATGCTAGAGGATCAATTTCATGGAAATCTTACCTTGATCTTTGTTTTGGAGGAACTAGACTTGATTTCCCTTTCTCTTCTTCTCTTCTCCCTTGGTTTCTCTCTTCTTCGAACTCTCTCTTTTGTTTAAGTCAAATGAGTCAACAAAGTCTATCCTTATCTATATATAACATGTATCATAAAAAATCAATTTGAGCCAAAAACATGAGCCAAACAAGGCTTAACGATTCAGACGAAATTCAGTCCTCAATTTAATTTCTCATCTGGTTCTAAAAATTCCCGGTATCACATAGACGTGCTCAATTTCATTTTCTGAACCCATTATGGTTGTTAATTTCAGTCCCGAAGTCGTACTTCCAACAGATATTTATCTAATTCGAACAGATTTTTCTCAATTAAATCACGTAAACACATAATTAATTACCGAAAATGACATCATACGGTTCTGGGTTGTTACAATACATGAGGCAGCTACTAAGGCGGTGGAACAAGAGCACTCCAAGGCCATAATTGTCTTTGAGAGAGCTGAGAAGAGACGGCAGCAGCAATTCTTAAGAGATGAAACTGCTGCTGCTGATGCAATTCAAATGGATGCTGCAAGAAGACAACACATTGCTGAGCACTACTCTCTTCGAAGCTCTCCTACTGCTGCTGTCACTTCTGAAACAAGTAAATTCTTTAAAGCCTCTACTGTTTTTCCTTGTTGAATTTTTTGGGTATTGAGCCTTAACATCACTTTGTCCTTCTCTTCTTTTGCAGCAACAACTCCTGAGTTTATTCTTCCAATGAGAACTCCCTCAGTTTCAATTGAGGTTGATCAGATGCAAAATGTGAAGACCATTCAGATAATACTCCCACTTCCTAGGCCTACATTCCATGTACCCCTTTGAGGCCAAACATTCCTGCATCTTTTCCCTTTGGATTGAATCCATATCTTCCTTTCTTATCTTTGGATCTACCTCTATTCAATTCTTTTCCGAGCCTTGCTCTTTCCCCTCCCCCTGAGGAAATTCCAACTGTTGCTCCATCTCTGATGATAGCTGATTCCCCTAAAGAGGGTGCTGGTGGCTCTCCAACCCATGGTTTATTACCTTTACCTACTTCCAGCCCTTCTTCCCTTGACCTATTGGTGGCTAGGACCATAGAGACTGCTTAAGATGTTCCATCCATTTCTCCTATCCCTATGCAGTCATCTGTGTCTTCTACCACTACTCTTTCTGCACCCCTCATGTCCATGGATGAAGTAGATGTCTTCGAAGCAAGACTAGCCAGTCTCTTCGACATACCCTCTACCTCTCCAATAACTAATGATGAGGCTGAGCCGTTAGTTCTGGCTGACTCCTTGTTAGAAATTCTTGAGAGCTCCTCTTCCTCCAGTAGGAAGCCTTCTGCACCTCTGATGGATTTAGACAGCTGTCTGGAATTACTGATATCTTTTTCAAGGATTCCTTTCGAGGCTTTACAAAGGCCTATAATAAGAAATGGCTTCCTGCAGTGCTACAAAGTTGTTGAGCAATCCAGCATAACTGTCTCAAGTCATCTATCTCAGGCAGCAGCTACTATTGACTTCTACATCAACATTTGTCATACTGCCAAGGCTGCAGAGGAGAAATTAGTGAAAGATCAGAGCTTTGTTTCCACAGTACATTCTGAAGTCTCAGTGCTAAAGGAACAACATTCCTCTGTCTCCCATTTTCGAACTCAACTACTGGAGAAGAAAGCTCAACTTGAGGAGGAGCTGTCTGCAGTGAATCAAGCCTTAATTCGAACTAACACCAAACTGCAGATCACCAACCAAGGATTGGCCGATCGAAAGCAAGAAATGACCACAGCCATTCAGTTGGTTCCCTCATTTAAGAATAGGAAGTCTGTTGTAAAAGAACAATTAAGGCATTGTAATGATTTTTGGGCCAATTTATGGCAGAATGTATTTAACTCTTTATAAAGAAAAACAAATTCTGATTTATCATTTGAGTACACTTGTGTTCTTTTGCTTGACATTTATTCTACTCCTTGTGTTTCCCAAATAGTTGGAAAATAAGGCTTCAAATATCTGCCATTGATCTTTTTGGGATGTATGTATCCATTCAAATTTCTCAAATGGTATGCCCCAAAAGGCAAGACTCTATGAATTTGATATGGTCCTTCCCAGTTAGGTGACCATTTACCAAACTTATGGCTTTTAATTCCTATTGGGAGTATTGTCTTTCATACCAAATCACCTTCATCAAAGCCAATGTATTTGACTTTCTTATTGTAATTTTTGGCTGCTTTCTTCTTTTGCAAGAGAATACTGTTTAATGCCAGAATTCTGGCTTCATCTATGCCTTCTAATTCCAAGCACATACTCTGATGGTATTGCTCAGGATTTAGCTGGTCTTGGCATCTTACCCTCAAAGATTTAACATTCCACAGGTAACACTGCATCATGCCCATACACCAAGGCATAAGGAGTAACTCCTGTTCTTGACATTGGGGAAGTTCTATAAGCCCACAATACATCCAACAATAAGTTATGCCAATCCCTAGGATTGTCTTCCACAACCTTTTGTATTCCTTTCTTCAAGGACTTATTGGATGATTCAGCTTGACCATTGGCTTGTGCATAATAGGGGGTAGAATTAACAAGGCTAATTCCAAACTCTGCCACAAAGGACTTCACCATTTTCCCATCGAACACAGTCCCATTATCAACAGTTATAGTTTGTGGGATGCCAAATCTATGGATTAAATCCTTGATGAATCCAATGACCTCAGTCTGGTCTACAGCCTTGTATGGCTTAGCTTCGACCCACTTAGTGAAATAATCAGTGGCTACTAAAATGAAACAATGATGCTTTGAAGAGGGTGGGTGTATTTTCCCCATCATATCCATGGCCCATCCTCTGAATGGCCAAGGCTTTACCACTGCATGCAGGTCAGTTATGGGCACATGCCTTATTGTGCCATGCTTTTGACATGCCTGGCAACCTTTTGCATACTCTATGCAATCTTTAAGGATAGTTGGCCAATAGTAGGAATACCTTCGAAGCAACCACCTCATCTTCACACCAGGCTGATGAGCGCCACAGATGCCTTCATGAACCTCAGCCATAGCTGTTAATGCTTCTTTTGGGCCCAAACATTCCAACAATAAACTATCTCCCCCCCTTTTGTAGAGAGCATTGCCGTATATGATGTATTGCATGGATTGCAATTTAATTTTCCTGCGGACCTTCGAGGATGGACCAGCCAAGTACTACATTATTGGATGCCTCCAATCTTGTTCCTGTAAGTCATTATGATTGACTTCCAGGACCACATTCCTTTTATTTAAGGGTGGTATAGATTTCTGGTATGTTGTTTGGTTTATGTCCTTTTGAGTATTACACTTCCTCTTGAAATTCGAAGCTTTCTGAGCTACATCATTAGCTCTATTATTCAAGAATCTTGGGACATAAGTTACATTTGCTATTTGAAATTGAGAAAGCAGATGTAATGCAACAACATAGTATGACAACATGCTTATTCTCTGACATTTGAAAATTCCTTTCACTTGGTTAACCACCAATTGAGAATCTCCAAATATGTCAACTATATGAACTTGTAGTCCAATCAGAATTTCCATTCCCATTATTAAGGCTTCATATTCAGCTTGATTATTAGAACAAGTACTTTCATCCACTCTGAAACTATGTGTGGTTTCTATTCCTTGTGGTGACTTAATCACTATACCAATTCCAGTTAGGCCATTGGCTTTCGATCCATCGAACCACATTTGCCATGGCTCAACACTAGCCATACCAAGTTCCATTATCTCTTGGCTTTCTGTTTGAGATGGATGATCCGCCAAAAAATTGGCTAAAACTTGTCCTTTCACTGTCTTTTGGGGAACATATTCTAAAAGAAATTCTGATAAGGCTAATATCCATTTGCCAATTCTTTCCCTCAACATAGGTCTAGATAACATATACTTAACCAAATCTGTGGTTGCAATTACCAAGACAGTTGTAGGCAAAAGATAGTATCTTAATTTCATTGCAGCAAAATACAATGCAAGGCACAACTTTTCTACAACTGAATATTTACATTCAGAAGAATTTAAAAACCTACTAAGGTAATAAACAGCTTGCTCCTTGCCTTCTTCATTGTCTTGGGCTAAGAAAGCTCCCAATGAATCTTCTGCTGCAGCTATGTACAACTTCAAGGGCTTGTCACCCTTTGGTGGCATCAGCACTGGAGGGTTGGCCAAGTAGGCTATTTGATGCTCTGCTGTCCACACAAATTCCTTTTCATCTTTCAGCCTTAATAAGGAAGAAAATACTTTAGTTTTCCCTGCAGTGTTAGAAATAAATCTTCGAAGAAAATTAACCTGTCCAAGGAACTTTTGTAATTCTTTCTTACTTGATGGAGGTCTAGTTTCAATGATGGTTTTGGCTTTATTCTAGTCAATCTGTATTCCTTTCTTGTGTACTACATAGCCCAAGAAGTTTCCAGATGATACACCAAAAGCACACTTAAGAGGATTGAGCTTCAATTTGAACTTTCTCATTCTTTCAAAGGCTGCTTCTAAGTGAAACAGATGCTCCTCCATGGATTGGGATTTAACTACAATGTCATCAATATAACATTCTAAATACCCTCCAATGAGGTCATGAAAGATAGTGTTCATAGCCCTCTGATATGTAGCCCCAGCATTCTTTAGGCCAAATAGCATTTTAACCCATTCGAAGGTCCCAATATTCCCAGGACATCTGAATGTTGTCTTGTGAACATCCTCCTCTGCAATGCAGATTTGGTTATAACCAGAGTGCCCATCCATCATTGATAAAATTTGATGTCCTGCTGAACTGTCTACCAACAAGTCTACTATAGGCATAGGATACTCATCTTTTGGAGTTGCTAGATTCAAGTTTCTGAAATCAATGCATACCTGTAGACACCCCATTTTTGACCGCCCTCGAGACTTGGGCGTTACTGATGGTTTGCTCGGTAATGAAAGGTGTGCAGGGGAAAGGTTCAATTTCTTCAGCAAGGAGAGAGAGAAATCTCAACTTCACACCCCATTTTGGACCAAAATTATTTTGGATGGTTTTTAGACCTTAAAACCCTCTCTTTCAAAACATTTTTGAAATTAAATTCCCACGATGTTCGGACGCTCGCATTTCGGTAAATGTTGCGCTTTTCGGTAAACCGAGCAAGGACAAAGTGGAGATGAATGAAAGAGAGATGAAATCTTTGAAAAATCTTTTAAAACACCTTACTTAGGGGTTTGAAGTTGAAGAAAAGAGGAAAAGAGGGGGGAAACCAAGTTGGAGAAGAAGTTCGGCATGAATCCGGGTAGAAGAGGGTCGAGCAGCCCTCGCTGAATCGGGCTCATTCATTTGCATACTTGGATTTTAGCTATGGGGCCACCACCGTCGGAAAGCTTACTTCCGGGGCTTCATTTTGCACCCAAGAGTCTCTTAAAGCCAAGTCCGGGTGGGGGAGATATGATCAGTTGAAGGTGGGCATCATCCCGGTTGGATCGAATCTGCGCGGCTTCACCAAAATGGGCATAACTTTTTCCACAGGAGGAATTTTAATGCAAGGTTTGCGCCATTGGAAAGCTAACTTCCGGGGCTTCAATCTAGACATCCACCGGCACTTTCTGACCTCATCGGCCACCCATCGGCCATCCATTTAGCCGACCGGCCAAATAAATGGCCGACCGGCCAGTAAAAGTAGCCGACCGGCCAATTTTGCTAGCCGACGACCTTCCGGAGTATTCTACAGATTGAATGGATGACAGCTGTGCCAGCTGGAGGGCACAGACTGGATCCTCCATACACGTGTATGGAGGATCTTGGCTCTTGGTTTTGAAGCTTCTAAGAGAAGTCTTACTCCCTTGGCTCTATAAAGCAAGCCCTCCTCTTCCATAATTAGGGTTCTGAAATCCCAGAGGAGACATACACTCTCCCCCCTTGTATCTCTCCATTTTAGCCTCAAAGTATAAGGTTCTTGGCTCCATTCATATCACCACCTAGCACCACCACCACCACTCCATTTCCAGCAGCTTGGAGCTCTTCTCAGAGGCTTGGAGGCACCATTTCTCAGTTCAAAAGGCAGCCAAGGAGTAGTCTTCAAGGGTAAGTTCATTTCCCCTCTCTTTTGGCCTTATTTTGTACCATTGCTTAGCCCTATTTTCTTGTTGTTTTAAGCTCCGACCAAAACTGAAAATGTCATTTTTTTGAGCTATTTTCCATGTTTCATTAAGGGCTCATTGCAGTTTGAAGCTTCCTTTTGGCACTTGCTTCATTATCCTCTTGAATGCCATTATTTTGCATGATATTTTTAGCCTATGTGTGATCTGTTTTGGAGCATGTCATAAACTGTAGATAGGCTTATTTTGAGCCCTTCTTCAACATTGAAGAAGGGCTCAACACTGTTAGGGACATCCATGTATCACTTGCCATTGTACCCCTCTTTGGTCCCCATTTTTGCATGATTTATTAGCTTATTAAGCTTCTGTTTTTCGACCTTGATCAGAGCTTAAAGTGGCCATATTTTGACCCCCTTGTCATGTTTCATTAAGGGTCTTTGGCTGTTTGATGAATATTTTGTATACTTTGTGTTATAGCCTCTTTTGAGCCTCATCTTGCATGACATTTTGAGTGTGTTTGTATACTGTTTTGGGGACTGCCATAAACTGTAAGTAGTCATATTTTTGGTCCCTGTTCAGTGTTGTAGAAGGGTCTTTTTCTGTTTGGACTTTGCATCTATCACTTGCTTCATTGCCTCCCTTGCGGAGCCATTTTTGTATGCTAATTTAGTCCCACTGGTGCTTACTGTTTGGCCATGCTTTGGACTGTAAAAATGCTTATTTTGGGGCTGCCTTGCTTCTGTATTCTCATTCCATGTACGAATTATGCATGCTTTGTATAGCTGTAAGCTATTTCATGTACCTAGTTTTGCATTTCGGGAGAGATTCCATGCATCGGGTGTCATTTCGCCTTGTTTCGGGGCTGTTTTCCCCCCTCATTTTGCTACTGATTTTTGCATGTTTGCATATCATATTCCATGTCTTTGCCATGTCTCATTAGAGTGGCATTTCGGTGCCTGAGGGTCGGTCCTCGATTTGCGTGCATGCGTGTACGCATTTCGAGTTGTCTTGTTTTCGTCTGATGGCCACTGATATGAGTGTGGCTGAGGTCAACTTGTATTGGTGTAAGCCCATTTTGCATTGTGTATGCCATGTTACAATGCGTTGTGCATGTTATGTTGTTGCATTATGTCATGCCTTGCATGCTTGTTTGCATGCCATGTTGCATACTAGCTGACATGCTTAGGTTGCATTGCATTGAACATGCATGCCTTGCCTCTTGAAATCAAGTGATAGAGGTTAGGCCTTTATGTGCTTATTTGGTTTGCATTTCATTTGACATGAAAATGCACACTTGGTTCTTGGGCCATCACGCATGGAAATGCGCGATTGATGGTCCGAGAACCAAGGACCATGTCCCTTTGAGCCTCAAACATGATAAGGGGCTTGTTTGGTGCATACATGGCTTGAATTATATTGCCATGCAAGACTTTGTCCTCTGCTGCTGTCAAACAGGTTCTGCAGGAATTCATTGCCGATCGACTTCATAGAGTGCCGACCGGCAATCTATTGGAGGCCGATGGATCCATTTTGTGCTGATGGCCACATCCTACTGCCGGTGGAAATTCTACTCAGCCGGTGGTGTCCCCCAGTGTCCAGGGAAGCATTCCTGAGACTTTGGTAATCTTCAGAGGGGCAGAGCAGGGAAAACAGAGGCAGACTATGCATGGCAGTGCAATTCCGAGCAAGACCGAGCATGCATTGCATTGGACCCTCTTCCCGAGGACTTTATTGCTTTCCTTAGCTTAGTTAAATTTGTAAATTAATTAAGTGGTCTGTAATATTTAATTAGCTTGTAGGTTAATTATTTGTATTATTCTTTTGGTCCCTCCGGGCGAGGGCAAATCTGTAATAAGTGTGGGTGAGTGGTGTGTATGTCTTCCAACCCCCACTTCTTTCTTCCCTTTTACTTACCTGCTTTGATGGTTAGTATTAGGGCACGTTTATTTTAGCATACCTTATGCTATGCATGTGTGCATCCATGCATTTGTTTCCATGCACCGGGCTCGGTACATCACGCTAACTGCATTGTATTTCAATTTCCAAATTGAATACTTGTTACTTGTAGCATTTCACATGCCATGCTTAGGATAGCCGAGCCTGTCTAGATTGCACCATTGCTTGTGTTGCATTAGACACTTAACATGAACTAGGATCATGCATATGATTACTAACTAGTTTCTGTTTTGGCTTGGAGTACTAGGTAAGTTTTTGTGCTTTAGCATATCGCATGCGTGTGAATGTCAACATGACAGCATGATTACCATGTGGCTAAATGCTTATGTGAGATAAATTGTTTGAATGCCTGTGGGTGGAGGTTGGATTGTTTGAGTTGGAAAAACTCATTGAAATCCGTGTTTTAGCCTACTTGCGAGTAGCAAATTCCAAAGCGCTTTTCAAAACAAACGGATATGCAATGCTTGTTTCCAAATTAGGCAATCTAGTCTATACTTGTTTGCTGTGCGCATAACATAGTAATTCTAGGCTAATAATTGGAACAAGAACACATAACGTTTTCAAAATCGGATATCATGGCTAGTAGAGGCCGGTCTTCGGACCGGGCGAAAGGGGGTGCTCATAGCTGACCTTCCCCGATCGTACCCAAGCTCCCGAGCCAAGACAACTTTGGTGATGACGGACACGTGGCCTTCGGCACCGAGTCAGGGTTTCCTAAATTTCCCATTTTAAAAATATTTAGGTGGCGACTCTGTATCTGGCAAAGCAGTCCATGTTTGGCACTTCTTTTCAAAATCTGTTTTTCTCAAAACGATTTGCCAGAGTTGGACTCTTTGGTTCAAGATTAAGAACCGACACAAATCGAGTCCGAACTATAACCCGGTGAGTCCCCTCGCAGGCATGTTACAATACCCTCATTTTACCATTCTTTTTTACCACAGGCACAATATTGGATAGCCACTCAACATACCTAGTTGTCCTAATAAAGCCTGCCTTGAGTAGTCTAAGAATTTCTTCCTTAACTTTCTGAATCACTTCTAGACTCATTCTTCTTGGCTTTTGCTTGTATGGCTTGAAATTAGGCCTCATACGGAGCCTATGTTCCACTAATGATCTCTCCAATCCTGGTAATTCATTATAAGACCATGCAAAGCAATCTTTATACTTCTTCAAAACAACCAACAACTGGTCCCTGTCCAGAGCATTCAAACAAGCACTTATACAGGTGGGTTGTTGTATAGAACCTTCCCCTAAATTTACTTCTTCTAAGGGATCTAGAATCTGATAACTTACTGAAGCTTCTTCTTTGATCCCCTCTGGCTTCGAAATAATTTTCTTACTTTGTTCTGCTCCTAGGTTCTTTAATTCAACATCCTTACCCTCCTCCTCATAAACAAAATCTGTTCATAAGGCCTCTTCCTCCTGTATCTCCTGGACTTTTGTTTCAATGTCCAATGCACAGTATTTGTCAAGGGCCAAAACTCTGGCCTGTTGCTGCTCCTACTTGCAGCCAATCATCATGGCTTCTTTCCCTTGCTCTTGTACTCTCTGGACTATTGACTTTACATCCAATACTGAAAACTTAATTAGAGCCAAAGACTTGGCTTATTGGACTTCATTTCTTTGCCTACAACCAGGCATCATTGTCATCCTTAACGACAACCTCCTCGTCAGCACTCTCCTAGACTAAGTGCTTCAGGTGTGTCACTTCCTCATCAGCCGTTATTTCGGCTGAGCCATCAGGTTTCCTTAGTATACTGAGTGGTGTCACTCCCTCAATATACAGTTTGGCCTCTGCAAAGTCTGCACAGGCTATGAAGGGTTGAGGATCTGCATCAATTTCCTCTGTCTCCCCATTGCCCAAGGCCATCATTATTTTCTGATGCAAAGATGAAGGCACACATTTGTTAGTGTGGATCCAATCTCTACCAAGTAAAGCATTGTACTTAGCATTGCTGTCGATGACGAAGAATGCTGTCATGCAGTCTCTAGTTCCCACACTCAGGTTGATGGGCAGAATTCCCTGAGCCATCTGCTTGTCTCCAGCGAAACTAGCAATGGTTGTGCTAGTTGGGATTAACCTGGGATTCCTTTTCCCTAGTTTCTTCAAGGAAGATTTCAGTAGTAAGTTCACCGCTGCCCCATTATCTATCAAGACTCGGTTTAATTGTATCCCATCGAAGAATGCCTTAATATACAAAGGCTTGACATGCTGTGTCATAGAGTTTGAGGGATATTCAAAAGGATACGAAAGGTTAATGCTCACCTCTTCTTCACTCTCATATTCAGTTTCCATTGGAATAGCCATTTCGGAATCATCTTGCACCATACTCACTTGTGAGTCTTCACTAGAGACTGGAATTGGGTCAATTTCTTGCCCTCCTTGGTTCTCATCTCCAGCTTGGAATTCATGCGGTAGTATGTGTACCATATTTACTGATACTGGAGGAAACGAGCCAAATTGGATGGCTGGCTGTGTCTGTTTCTCCTCTTGGCTACCTTGTTCAGCCACTTCAGAAGCATCCTCCATGCTGTATTCTGGCACTTCATTACTAACAGATTCTTTCGAATGGTCTTTTCCGACTGGCTTTTCAACCAAAAATGTTTGTTCAGCCATGAAGGCTTCAAACACTTCTTCTTCAACCATTTCTTTCTTTTGGCCTAAACCAACTTCTTTCTCTGCCTCGCTATCACTTTCCATCAATGCCTTCTCCAATCCTGCTAGACTGGATTTCTCTCTGGCTTTTAGTTCAGAGTGAACTTTGGCCAACTGTTCTCTACTACAATCCATTTTACTTTGTGGAGTTGGTTTTGGAATATGGTCTGACTTTGTATTCTTCTTTCTTTCTGTCTGGACCAATGAAGAGCTCTCTCCATTCTATTTCAAGTCTTGCTGGTACTGAGTGAACCTGCGCTGAATTTTCCTTCTTTGTGATCTAGAAATTACAGGGACCATGTTTGGTTCCTTTGTTTTTGGGTGCTTAAGCAACACCCAATTATTGGGAGCCACCAAAGGAGGTTTGACCATCCTGCTTTGGTTTCCAATTACATCTCTTTGAGTAAACACTTCCCTAGGTTTGTTTTGCATCACAAACCAATCTGGGACTCCAGGTACCCACGAACTTACTGACCCAACTGTTGAATTGCTTCTTTCCTCCTTCGATGCTACCTTCGAAGCTATCTGTGAAGGCCACTGCTTGGCCCTGACTTCATGCTTTGGGCCTAACTCAGGCCTTCGATGAAGGTGTCCACTTTCTGTCCTGTGTGAAATTAATCTATGGGGCTAATCCCTGGCTTTGATCCCATAAACTGAACCCTTCTCCAGTCTCCTTTCAGAATGACTGCTCTCCATCCTGTAATAATTAGCTGATTTGGATTCATACAAAGGCCTCTTGCCTTTAAAATGCATTCTATCGGCTGTTGGTTCAACCATCAATGGCTGCTGCCTAACACCAGATGGATATGGCCTTTTATTGTAAGCATTGGTTGGTTTAGGACGTCTTTGCACATTCTTGTAGTACTGCTTCCCATCAATTGGAAGCCCCTTCAACCACTTGTAACTTAGTCTGCACCTGGGACACATCCTTTGCATTACAGCTGCTTCTAAGGAATCGTCATCCAGTGCTTCCTCATTAGAATCTTCCCCCTGGTGTGAGAAATCTTGTCCAATAGCTGGTAGATTTCCAGTGTCTTTCTTGGTAGTTGTCTGGTTGGTCACATGCATCTGCACATTGACTTCTTCCAATTCTTTCAAAGACAGGTTCTGAAAGTCTGGCACAATGACATTGGCTGCCGCCTCTCCAATTTATGGGAATGGATTACTATCAATTCCCATGGCCTTTTCTACTTTGGCTGGGAATTTCAAACTTCCCTTCCGAATTTGTTCTTGGATCCTGTCTCGAAAAATAATACAGTTCTTAGTCGAGTGAGACCAAGAATTATGCCATTTACAATATACTTTTCCTTTAAGTTCATCAAGAGATGGAATTTTGACTCCTTTTGGTAACTTAAGGAAGTTGGCTGCAAGCAAATGATCAAAAATGTCATCTGTCTTAGTTAAATCGAAAGAGTATTTCCTGTGAAGGTCTTTCTTTTTAAACTGTTGGTCAATTGTTGTATCTTTATGAATTAATGCTTCACAGATTACAGGTTCTTTCCCCACAATCTCTGCTGCATCGATCTCATAATTAGGATCTCTATAATATGTCTTATACGATGCATTATTTCGATCTTGTTCTTCCTCTAATAATGCTTCGTATCTAGACACCTTATAGGTGAGTTCTACTAAGTCTCTGAACTCAGTCGAGTCAAACTTCTTTCGAAGCCTAAACTCTAAACCATTTTGAGCCAATCTCACGAATTCTGGCTCTGGTAAGATGACTCTACATTTATTTCGAGCCCTTTTAAATCTAGTAATGAACTGAGTAGCCTTCTCATCAGGCCTTTGACTTAATCTTGCCAAGTCTGCCATGGAAACCTCTGGCTCTGATTGGAAGAATTGGGCATGAAATGCCTCTTCCATTTGTTGCCAAGTCTGGATAGAGCTAGGTGTAAGGTTAATATACCATATAAATACTCCCCAGTTAGGGAATTTGGGAATAACCTTAACTTCATATAATCATTATTAGTAAATTCGCCACAATGAGCAGCAAATCTAGCAATATGCTCTACTGTTGATTGGTTTCCATTCCCATAAAAAAGAGCAAAGTCTGGTATCCTGAAACCTCTTGGGTATTCATGTACCCTGTTTACCCATTCTGGATATGGTTTCCTGTACACTGGAGTCTGGACCCCCCGAGCCATTGGTCCACACATCTCTCTAACAATGTCAGCAATTTGGTCCCTAGGGACCATATTTTGTGCCTGCTGAACCACTACTGGAGGGGTAAACATAGGATTTGGTGGGCAAACTTGTACCTGTGGTCCTCTTGGTCCATAAGGTGGTACATTTGGGATTGGTTGTCCCTGTGGTGCAGGTTGCTGTTGGGGGTGTGGGTAACCCCTTTGAGCCTGTCCTGCAAAAGGACCTGCGAAAGGTGCTGGAACTGGTGTTGTATCTCTTCCATTTGTAGGAAAACCTTCCAATCCCCCAGGTATAAATTCGAATAAGGGATTAGTGAACCCCCTTGTGCCAGGTATGGCTTCAAACATAGGATTTGGAACCATTCTTATGCCATTTTCTTGTACTGGGCCAGATCCACCAAATTGCATGGCTTCACTGTTACGTGCTGAGGCATTTTGACCTACTATAGGCCTCGGAATAGGTTCGTACCAAGACTGAGGTGATGGTCTTTCATAGTTCTGATTACTAGTTTGACCATTAGAATGTCCATTAACTTGCATAGGCTGTTTAGCTCTAGCCAATCTTTGCTGAGGGACATTTGAAATTTCCTCGATGTGTCTTGCACTTGTTGGTTGGTGGTTATTCATTCGATCCAAAAAGGATGTTGCCCACCTTTCCATCGTGTTCATTAATTGCTGACCCATAGCATCTACTACGCCACCCCATGGATTTATTGGCTGAGTAGATGGAACAGTAAATGGTCCAATTCCTTGGTATCGCCCAATATTATGAGCATATGGTACTTGTTCTGAAGTGCTGGTCTGTTCGACCATAGGTTCTGATAAAATAGGAGTTTCCACAGGACGTGTTATCACATTATCCTCTAGATTAGGTATCTCTACCTCTCATTCCACGCCTTCTTCCAAGCGTTCATTTTCTCCTTGTCTTCTACGTCTAGCCATTTTAAATGCAGTCCCACTGGGCGTGCCAAAAATATATGTTGGCTTTTTTGCTTTCGAAGGTTATTTTGGTAATTGCGAGCGTGCCAGCAAGGATCAATTAGTCCTCACAGAAAATTAATTGCCAACCAATTATCAGATGATTGTGTTTTAGCTCTTTCAGCCTCAATGAAGAGGACTTTTATTGGTGGCTTGACTTAGGAGAATTAAACAGATAATAATGAATTGAAGAACAGTCGAAATATTTCATTAAAATGAAAAGACTTACAATGATCCAAACTCAGCCTCGTAGAGGTTTACAGCAAATCTACTTGGAACTACTCCTATGAAACGAAATACAGTGCAGGAATTTTAAAGTACAGTAATGTAAAGAACTGTAAATGTAAGACTGTAAATGTAAAACTGGAAAGGAAAATAAGTATAAAGGACTGGTTTTTTGGATATGAGTCTGGGGGTTTTTTTCTGGGGCCTTCTCTACTATTTATATTGCTCAAGGATGACCATCGAATTACATTTCCAACCGTCGAATTGCTTCTCCATGATCATCGATCATGTTGCCCCAATATTAGCTCAATTACGCCATTACTTGCAGTTAAGCTTCCCTCATAAATTTGAATCTGAAATGCGAGTAACCGTTGAAGCCACGTCACTTTGTATCTCTTTGTTGATCCGCTGCTACTCAGATCTCTTAATAACCAATACTAAGCCACGTCACTTTGTATCTCTTTGTTGATCCGCTGCTACTCAGATCTCTTAATAACCAATACTAACTGCCACGTGTACGATCAGGATCGAGGACCTGAATAGTTTTCCTATATTACCCTTATTTCGCCACGCGTCGAATTGTAATTGGCTTGTACAAAATATGTAGCCAACAATATCATAGTTGCAACAAAGAACATGTAAATTACAATGGCTTTTGTTAACAAGTATTAAGGATGCATAAATCCTACTAACCAACTCCATTATCATAGAAAACAAAAAGTAATATATGTGTAGTTTCATCGATAAAGTATTTTCTGATTTAAAAAAAAAATGTATGTGCTATTGTAGAAAATTAATGAGACCAAAATATCCTATCTTTATCTTTTCTTAGGAAAATATCAAAAAATGATAGGTACAGAAAAAATAATTGCAAATTTATGAAAATACAACCCTAAAATAATTACAAATTTATTAAAATACAACACTTATTTTTCATAATCTAATTCATAAATCACTTATACTTTTATAAAGTTATAATTATTTTTTAAATTAATTTTTACTTTTTTTATAATTATTTTCATGAAAGGTTTTTCATGATACATAACATTGCTGTTTGAATATTGGGGGGGACCGTCTGGTTGGTAGTGTGTTCGGTTGTCGACTTGAGAAGTTGTATAGTCTGTGGAGCAGTGCTTGGATTTCATCCACGGTAATGTGTGTGGGGTGTGTGTGTGTGTGTGTGTGTTTTTTTTGTTCGGATATTGGGTTGTGGTGTATGCCGATGAGACATGTTTACATTTCAAAGTTCACATACTTACAAGCAACCAATGTGTTGATGCGTTTCAGCGGTAAATCTTTTGTTGTATTTTTATGGATTTCAATTTCTACTATAATTGGTACGTTCGTACACTCGTAACTGATTGCTACCTCTTCCCTTGATGAATTTCTTCCTCTACCTCTTCCTTTTCCTCTTCATCTTCCTTGTCTACCACCTCTTGATGATTCCCTTCTTTTTGGCTCATTATTTGATGATTCTCCATGACTTTAGAATTCAAATTAACTTTTGATTGGAATACACTCTTAAAAGGCTTCTCTGATTGTTTTAACAACCTTTGTTTACGAGTTTTCAAAAAACCCATCAATTCTTGACACTTATTTCAGATATATCATTTGTTTTTTCAAATATTTCCACTATAGTGCTATATTTTTCTAGTAAACTAACCAGAATCAACAATTCTCTTTTGTTCATCACTTTCACCATACGATTTCATTTGATTGACAATGTCCATCAATTTAGAGAAGTAACCAGTTAAAGTTTTAGATTCTTTCATCTTTAAATATTTTAACTCCCTTCTAAGAGTTTGGAGTTTAATGATTCTTACCTTTTTGTCTCCTTGAAATTCTTGTTGCAAAATGTCTCATCTCATGCTTCCTTTGATTTCTTGGCTTCAATGATTCTTGGAAACAATTCATCAGAGAGTGTTTGTTGGATGAAGAAGAGTGCTTTAGTATCCTTTTTGCTGGTTTCCTCTAGCTGCTGCTCTTGTGCTGAAGTTAGTATAGTTATTGAATCGGGTTCATCATACACATTTTGTACCAAGTTCCATAAACCTTGGGACTAAAATAAGGTCTTCATTCTCACACGCCAATAATCATAGTTTTCTCTATTAAAAATGGGTATAGATGGTTGTTGGATACTCATACTTTGGTCGCTTGAGCTGGCCATGGAGATTTTCTGCAAAACCTACTTTTCCTCTTCACAAACCTTCTATTATCCAAGCTTCCATTTCAAACCAAGCTCTAATACCACTTTATGTTGGGTGTTTTGGGAGCTAGTGTGTGTTTACACTACAAAGAAACCAAGCTAAAACACACAATAAAGATCTGATTTTTCTGCAGAAAATAGAGAAGAAGAGCAAAAAAGAGAGGAAAAAAAGGGTCCCAAAACAGAACAGCTCTTGTGCAGATTTTTCATTGACATCTATCTTCTCTTACAAGCTTTGTATATGTAATTATATCGACCCAAGTACAAAAACACAAGGACAAATTTTCTCCACATAAATCAACTATAATTAACAAAACTTCATCCAAAACATAACTAGAGTTAACTAAACATAAGTGATTGTTTGGATAGGAAATTAACCAAGTACATTACATCAATAGATTTTTGCAAGGAAGTCCTTCACTTTTGTTAGATGAGCACACTCCGCGTACTAGGCCAATGAAGGACCTTTTGTATAGATTGCCTTTTGGGCTTAACCAAAATCGTACAACCTTGCTTCTCAATTTCTTATCTTTGGGACCTTCTCTTTTTTTAGTTAAGTGGCGGTGGAGTCCATTTAGCTTGGCCCAAGTGCCAGCTTCATTATTATTATTTGTGAATATTCTCTAGTTAAATCAATGTTTAGGTTGAGTACAAAGCCAACTTCATTGGTCTGCTTGATGTTTGAATAAGCAATAAAAGCTAGGTAGGCTAGTGTATCAGTATGGGTATTTTGCTCTCGAGTAATCCAATTGAGATCGAAATTATCAAATTTCTCCAGCAATGCTTTTGTGACTTCAATTATAAGTTATCATCCTATCATGCCAAGTGGCGTACTCCCATTTCAATAAGTTAACCACTAACTGGGAGTCATAGTAAACCAACATCTTTTTCACTCCAAGCAGCTCAATATTCTTGAGCCACAATGATCAACACCTTATATATACTCATGTTCATTATTTGAGGTCTTGAAGCTTCACAACCTGCTTGATCGTGACTCCCTTTAGGAAAGCACAATATTGGCACCCAAACCTATGTTGTTGGATGAAATGTCATAGTACAACTTCCATAGATTGTCGAGAAACAACCACTATTCATCATTGCTTTGATGTTCTAGGTTTGTTTCTTCTCCCCTCCCCCCCTCCCCGGCGCCCCGCATTCATAAACCATTGGATCATATGCCAAAATGAATTACAAAGTTGTTCAAAATTAGCCCCCGCATTCATAAACCATTGGATCTTATGCCAAAATGAATTACAAAGTTGGTCAAAATTAGCCTTTGATGGACGAATCTTGCTCCTTCTTTCCTTATGTACACTTGAGGTTTGAAAGATGGTCTTATACACTTTAATAGACAACTCGAGTGATCTGGCCAGTAGATTAGCCAGAATGGGCACTTTAATGCCTAAGTTAATGGTGCTCTTCAATGAAGCCAGAAGAGAATTCTTTATGAGTGTGGAATTCCTTGTATTATTTGGCTTCACTACAAGAATTTTCACTTTTGGGGACTAAATTTTTAGTCGCCGAAAGGTTTTAGCAACTAAATTATTTGGTCACAAAAGTAGTCGTCAAAGAATTGTCGATAAAGGTAATTATCGACTAAAAGTATTTTCGTCGCCAAATGTATACAATTTCCGACTAAAATTTTAGTCGCCAAAAGGTTGGACATTAAATTAAATTAGTACATTTTCGGCGACCAAACTTTTAGTCTCCTAAAATCCCACATTTTTAGCTACTAAAATTTTAGTTGGCAAAGAGTTCTTGTTTTGGCTACTAAAAATTTGGTCGCCTAAAGTCCCACATTTTTTGCTACTAAAATTTTAGTTGGCGAAGAGTTCTTGTTTTGGCTACTAAATATTTGGTCGCCTAAAGTCTCACATTTTTTGCTACTAAATTTTTAGTCGGCAAAGAGTTCTTCTTTTGGCTACTAAATATTTGGTCACCTAAAGTCCCACATTTTTTGCTACCAAAATTTTAGTTGGCAAAAGTGTTTTTATTCTTTAACTTTTGTTTTTAGTTACGAAATATTTTAGTCGCCAAATGTTTGATTTTATTTTGGCTACTAAATTTTTAGTCGTTAAATGTCTTTTTTTTTTTGCTACAAAACTTTTAGTCGCCAAATGTCTTTTCCCAATTTCTTTTTATCTACTAATTGTTTAGTCGCCAAAAACATGATATTATGTTTTATCGCAAAATTATAATTTTTCCAGAATCTATCTATATTCCATGCAACCTGTAATACGTATATAACAAAATGATACATACTATCAATCATTCCACAATTTACATCCATATACAAAAAATAAATAACTTTAAATGTCAAAGTCCATACAAACCAACCCAACTATTGTCCAAACTAAAATAATAATTCCATACAAAATATATCATACAAAAATCAAAACCCTCTGTATACAAAAAATACATTTACTACCAAGCGAAATTACCATTTGGCATGGTACAAATTACCATCGTAATTTGTAGCATAACAAAAGGTGATATATGTACCACGACAAAAGTTTTCTATAGACAATGACAAAAGGTCATATATGTATGCCGACAAATGGTATATATGTACCATGATAGAAGGTGATCTATGTACCACGACAAAAGTTTTTCTATAGACCATGACAAAAGGTCATATATGTACACCGACAAATGGTCATATATGTACCACGACAGAAGGTGATCTACGTACCACGACAATCATTATCTGTTGATTGCCAAAAGTTTTTTGTATTAGTAATAGTGAACAACACAAAAGCTGAGGACGACAAAAGTACTATATTAGTTCTACACAAAAGTGAAAATTCTTCTCCATACACCAATATGGATTATCCACAAGTCCACGCAACAAAGCCATCTACAAAAAAAAAAAAAAAAACCATTAGAATTAGTTACAAAATATCAATTCAGTTAGCCATATGGATCATGTTCTAACATGCATTTAAGGTAGAATAATCGAGAAATGTCTTCTTGGAAATAAAAGAAAGTATATATATATATGTATCATGCAATATTTATTCCAACCAACTGCACAAACAATCTAATATGTAATTTCTTTGTCCTATATATATATAAAGGCAATTATTAGAATATGTAGATGTTATTTTCATAAAGTTGTCGCTTTTTAAATTAAGTGTTGTGAGTTTTTCGACTAAGTGTAAGGCGTATTCGGCTCAAACTGCAAGCCTATGGGTCCTAATTACATTCCGTCAGGTGTCATAGGTCGTAATTGTCATGGGGAAGTAGTTCGTGAGATCCACATGATGGTTCGGGGGCTATTTTGAATTTTCGCCCCCGAAACCCCATTTTTCGAGTAAGTTTAAGGCGTATTCGGCTATCACTCCCAACCTACGGGTCCAGATTACATTCTGCCGGTTGTCACAAGTCCTATTTGTCATGAGGAAGCTGTCCATGAGAGTCACACGATCGTTCGGGGGCCGTTATGAATTTTTGCCCCCGGAAAGCTCTTTTTCGAGTAAGTTTAGAGTGTATTCGGCTCTAACTCTCTACCTACGGGTCCGAATTGCATTCCGTCAGTTGTCACAAGTCTTATTTGTCATGGAAAAGCTGTCCATAAGAGTCACATGGTGGTTCGGGGGCTGTTTTGAATTTTTGCCCCTAGAAAACTCTTTTTCGAGTAAGTTTAGAGCGTATTCGGCTCTAACTCCCAACCTACGGGTCCGAATTACGTTTCGTCAGTTGTCACAAGTCTTATTTGTCATGGGGAAGCTGTTTATGAGAGTCACATGGTGGTTCAGGGGCTGTTTTGAATTTTCGCCCCCAAAAAGCTCTTTTTCAAGTAAGTTTAGGGCGTATTCGGCTCTAACTCCCAACCTACGGGTCCGAATTATGTTCCGTCAGTTGTCACAAGTCCTATTTTTCATGGAGAAACTGTCCGTGTAAGCCACATGGTGGTTCGGGAGCTGTTTTGAATTTTCACCTCCAAAATGCCATTTTTCGAGTAAGTTTAAGGCACATTCCGCTCAAACTCCCAACCTACGGGTCTTGATTACATTCCATCAGTTTTCAAAAGTCCTATTTCTCATTGGGAAGCTGTTCGTGTGAGCCACATGGTGGTTTGGAGGCTGTTTTGAATTTCCCCCCCTAAACACCATTTTTCGACTAAGTTTACGTCGTGTTCGGCTCCAACTCTCTACCTACGGGTCTGAATTACATTTCATCAGTTGTCACAAGTCCTATTTGTCATGGGAAAGCTATCCGTGAGAGTCACACGGTCGTTTGGAGGCTGTTTTGAATTTTTACCCCCGAAATGCCCTTTTTCGAGTAAGTTTAGGGCGTATTCGGCTCTAACTCCCAACCTACGGGTCCGGATTACATTCCGTTAGTTATGACAAGTCCTATTTGTCATGAGGGAACTGTTCGTGTGAGCCACATGGTGGTTCAGGGGCTGTTTTGAATTTTTCCCCCTGAAACGCCCTTTTTCGAGTAAGTTTAGCGCGTATTCGGCTCTAACCCCCAAGCTACGGGTTCGGATTATATTCCGTCAGTTGTCACAAGTCCTATTTTTCATGGGGAAGCTTTTTGTGAGAGTCACATGGTCGTTCAGGGGCTGTTATGAATTTTCGCTCCTAGGAAAGCTCTTTTTCGAGTAAGTTTAAGGCGTATTCGGCTCTAACTCTCTACCTACGGGTCCGAATTACGTTCCGTCAATTGTCACAAATCTTCTTTGTCATGGAGAAGTTGTCCATGAGAGTCACATGATGGTTCGGGGGCTGTTTTCAATTTTCGTCCCTGAAACGCCCTTTTTTGAGTAAGTTTAGGGCGTATTCGGCTCTAACTCCCAACCTACGGGTCCGGATTACATTCTGTAAGTTGTCACAAGTCCTATTTGTCATGGAGGAACTGCCTGTGTGAGCCACACGGTGATTCAGGGGCTGTTTTAAATTTTCGCCTCCAAAACGCCATTTTCCGACTAAGTTTAGGGTATATTCGGCTCTAACTCCCAACCTACGCGTTCGGATTAAATTCCATCAGTTGTCACAAGTCTTATTTGTCATTGGGAAGTTGTCCGTGAGAGTCACATGGTCGTTCGAGGGCTGTTTTGAATTTTCGCCCTTGGAAAGCTCTTTTTCAAGTAAATTTAAGGCGTATTCGGCTCTAACTCTCTACCTACGGGTCCGAATTATGTTTCGTTAGTTGTCACAAGTTCTATTTGTCATGGGAAAGTTGTTTGTGAGAGTCACATGATCGTTCGAGGGCTGTTTTGAATTTTTGCCCCCGGAAAGCTTTTTTTCGAGTAAGTTTAAGGTGTATTTAGCTCTAACTCTCTGCCTACGGGTCCGAATTACATTCCATCAGTTGTCACAAGTCTTATTTGTCATGGGGAAGCTGTTCGTGAGAGTCACACAGTGGTTTGGGGGCTGTTTTGAATTTTCGCCCCGAAACGCCCTTTTTTGACTAAGTTTAGGGCGTATTTGGCTTTAACTCCCAACCTATGGGTCCGAATTACATTCCGTCAGTTGTTACAAGTCCTATTTGTCATGGAGAAACTGTCCGTGTGAGCCACACGATGGTTCGGGGGCTGTTTTTATTTTCACCCTCAAAACGCCTTTTTTCGAGTAAGTTTAGGGCGTATTCGGCTCTAACTCCCAACCTACGGATCCAGATTATATTCTGTCAGTTGTGACAAGTCCTATTTGTCATGGAGAAGCTGTCCATGAGAGTCACAAGGTTGTTCGGGGGTTGTTTTGAATTTTCTCCCCCGAAACGCCTTTTTCCGAGTAATTTTAGGGCGTATTCGGCTCTAACTCCCAACCTACGGGTCCGGATTTCATTCCGTCAGTTGTTACAAGTCCTATTGGTCAAGGGGGAGCTGTCCGTGTGAGCCACATGGTGGTTCGGGTGATGTTTTGAATTTTTGCCCCCGAAACGCTATTTTTCGACTAAGTTTAGGGCATATTCGGCTCTAACTCCCAACCTACGGGTCCGGATTACATTCCGTTAGTTGTCACAAGTTCCATTTGTCATGGGGAAGTTGTTCATGAGAGTCACATGATTGTTCAGGGGCTGTTTTGAATTTTCGCCCCCGAAGCGCCCTTTTTCGACTAAGTTTAAGGCGTGTTTCGCTATGTTATGGAAAAAAAAGGAAGAGGGAAAAAGGAAAAAAAAATTAAAAGAAAAGCAATCAAATGGACTTCAGTTCCTATTTACAAATATAACCAAGAAACCTCCAAAGAATAGAGGAAAACTATAAATATATATATATATCAAAGAATGAACAAACCGATTTTTGTCAAAGTCATTTCTTAACCTCTCAATCTAGATCTACCCTACCATCCTACTTTTAAGACCACATCTTTCATTAAAATAGAATCAGTATTATGTCTCCATCTAAACAAATACCCATTTACAATCTTTGGTATACCCATTATCTTTGTTAAGGCTTTCATTCAACAACAAACAAAAGATCCAAATAGTTTCATTATACAGCCTAAGTAAAGGTAGTGAATCAATTCCAAATTTCGAGTACAACAAAAATGAGAAGGCATTCATGGAACACTACAAAAATAATTGAGTCAAGATGCTAAATTATCATTTCACATGCTACACTGTCAAATATGTACAAAAGTTATCTCAGGTCTGTAGGAAAGATGACAAAAACCGAAAACAGGGAATTCAAATCAATGTAATTGCCAGGAAACAAATGAATCAACGCTGGAGGGTGCTTAGATGTTTGTATTTTCTACAGATTGAGGCATCAGTAAAAAAAAAAAAAAAAATCATAAAATGAATTATTGCTAACTGCCAAAGAGTTGGAAACTGGTAGACATGGTTCCATGGATACAAGCTTTGCCACTTTAGTGTTGATATAATAAAAAGGATGTTAAATGGTTTATGATAAGCCACTTAACTATTACAACAGTGTGTGATAAAGAAATTGGGAAAAATATACCTTGGTAGGCTTGTTCTAGAATTGATATAATTGTTGTGTTGCCATTGAAAATGGCAGATAACAATATCAAATGAGGTGGTCCTATTTGTCAGTTGTCACAAGTCCTATTTGTCATGGGGAAGCTGTCCGTGAGAGTCACACGGTCGTTCGAGGGCTGTTTTGAATTTTCGCCCCCAGAAAGCTCTTTTTCGAGTAAGTTTAGAGCGTATTCAGCTCTAACTCTCTGCCTACGAGTCCGAATTACATTCCGTCAGTTGTCACAAGTCCTATTTGTCATGGGGAAGCTATCCGTGAGAGTCACACAGTCGTTCGGGGGTTGTTTTGAATTTTCGCCCCCGAAACGCCCTTTTTTGACTAAGTTTATGGCATATTTGGCTCTAACTCTCTACCTATGGGTCCGAATTACGTTCCGTCAATTGTCACAAGTCTTATTTGTCATGGGGAAGCTATCTGTGAGAGTCACACGGTCGTTCAGGGGCTGTTTAGAATTTTTGCCCCCGAAACGCCCTTTTTCGACTAAGTTTGTGGCATATTTGGCTCTAACTCTCTACCTATGGGTCCGAATTACGTTCCGTTAGTTGTCACAAGTCCTATTTGTCATGGGGAAGCTGTCCGTAAGAGTCACACGGTCGTTCGGGGACTGTTTTGAATTTTCGCCCCCAAAACGCCCTTTTTCGACTAAGTTTACGGCGTATTCAGCTCTAACTCTTAAGAAATGACTGAAGTATCTTATCAAATTTTCTCTGTTTGCCTTTTTTTCAGGAGCACACAAGTAATACCCTTAAAATTGCAGCAACTTGAATTATAGGTCAATGGGGTTTCTTTTTTCTTTCTTTTTTTTTTTTTTTTTTAAAACATGCTCTTAATTTTTGGGGTATTTATTCTAATCCCCCTAGTAATATAGATTATATTCATTTGAGTCCACATATAAAGCCTTATCTCTTAACTCAAGTTCAGCTCGTATAATCTAGAGGCCATTCACTCAAAACTAATTGATTTTGAATTAGATTTTTCCAAAATTCATTTTGCTTTACATTTACCTAGATATATTTATCTCATCTTGTTCATCTCTCTGTCACCTCCACATGCAACCGAACTGCATGTGTAGAAAGTGTTAGAGACTTATCTTAGATCACCTCCGTTAGTTGTACTTGGGTTTACATATTCATCTCTCTGTCACCTCCACATAGTGGTTCGGGGGCTGTTTAGATTTTTCGCCCCCGAACTGCCCTTTTTTGACTAAGTATAGGGCGTATTCGGCTCTAACACTCTACGTATGGGTCTGAATTATGTTTCGTCAGTTGTCACAAGTCCTATTTGTCATGGGGAAGCTTTCTGTGAGAGTCACACAGTCGTTTAGGGGCTGTTTAGAATTTTCGCTTCCGAAACGCCCCTTTTCGACGAAGTTTAGGGCGTATTCGGCTCTAACTCTCTACCTACGGGTCTGAATTACATTCCGTCAGTTGTCACAAGTCCTATTTGTCATGAGGAAGCTGTCCGTGAGAGTCACACAGTCGTTCGAGGGCTGTTTTGAATTTTTGTCCTCGGAAAGCTCTTTTTCGAGTAAGTTTAAGGCGTATTCGCTCTAACTCTCTATCTACGGGTCCGAATTATGTTCCGTTAGTTGTCACAAGTCCTACTTGAAGATAAAGAGTACAAATATTTTAATTCTTAAATTGCATGATCTTAGCTTGTCCTCATGCTTAACAATAAAGAGATAGTATTGTTTAGTGAATATGTAAATCTAAGTTTGTACAAGTTTTAGTATGATATGAATAAAATTCTTCTTACCAAATACGACGATAACCGTCTGAACCCTCCAACAGTGTTGAGAGTCGTAAAACCACAGAGTTCAAATGATTAAGTTGTTCTTGTTGCGCCTCCCTTGTTTTTTTTTTTTCTTCTTCTACTTCTTTCATCAACTTCTCTCTCTCCCTCATCATCTCTTCACGATCTCTCTTGCGCTCTTCTTTCTCCTTCATTAAATCTTTATGAAGAATCTCTATCTCAGATCGCATTGCTTCTATTTGTTTGTCACGAGATCGTGCCGCACTATTAGATGGCGAATAGGGTTGTGGGCCAATCCCAAATCCACGCATTTAATTCTTTCTCTGTCCAAGCACTTGCCGTGAGAGTTCCTCCTATGTCAATGGGATCCCCGCATCTGTGGCTGTCGCTCGTAGATTCACTATCGCATCCTGTCATTACAAAAAAAAGTAGACTATTCAACAAAGGCACAAAGAATCATATGCAATTTTTTGCTAAGATAGGAATTAATATTAAATACAATTAGCAAAAAAGTTTACTCCTTACATATAGCTCACCACATTTGGGATCAATCTATTCGTTTGTTTTATTCGATTTGTGTGATTTGGAATAAAATTCCAGAAAATCCAACTCCCCATTTTCATCTACCTGTTAGTTTCAAATAACAAAATTAATTTGTCATAATAGTAACCATGACTTTCATCTTACATATATAAGTGATGAGAAATATGTTCCAAATGCATCTAGCTCACCACGATCGACATTGCTATTGGAAATGAGCGAGATCCACTGGTGTGATTGTATGGTAGCAAACTCCGGTTTGCTTTACCAGCTTTAGAGCGTTTCTAAAAAAAAGGAATTATTCAAGAATTAGTACATATCAATGCATAATACACAAATAAAGCAATAGAGTCATTTATATTTGTTTGTTACCAAATGAGATGCATCCTTCCAAGCCACATCAATCATGTGTTTCCAATCATCCAAGCAAACTCTTGTAGGCGGATGACTATAAGGGTCATCAACACCCTCTTCTACAAGTTTTTCAAAGTGTTGTTTCAGGGTGTACCTCCAATCCTTGTACAAGAGATACACCCTCGTATCAACAATCTCTTGAGCTTGTTGATTAGCATGAAAATCCTCCCCAATTTCAAACCTGTCCTGCAAGCATAAGTGTGTGACGTATTACAGAAATTGAATGCACCAATTGCAACTTTACATAATGAAGACATTTAGTTTAAGGTCAGAAATTACTAGCACAGCTTGTACTACAACATCTTTGATACTCTGATCAATTTTCTTCCATGACTTCACTCCCTTGAGAGGGCACAACCGCCTTATCTGCAAGCCCAACTCATTTGTTGCAGGGGTGGCATTCCCTCCAGTGAGTGCATTCAGCGTGCAATTGACATAAACATGTAGTTTCTCCCACTTTTTTGCTTGCAATCCTTTTTTGCACTCCTTTTCTGAGTGTAGGACCGCGTACACGAGTTGACGTACTTTTCCCTGGTCAAGAAGGGGCAACAAGTGTAAGGCCTTCAAATTGTAAATAGTGCCCAAACATATAATCGACAATAATTAATATTAAATTTCAAATTTTATCAGCAAATTTTCTAGGGGATTATAATTTTTTTTTATACATGTAAGAAATTGTCTTACCTACATCGTGCGCCTGTGTCTCTTCCACAAATGTTTGTGTGTCATCCGATGGTTGTGTCTCATCAGATAAAGTCTGTGGTGTGACAATGACATGTGCAGATGTTCCTGAGGGTGATGCTATGGGGTCAGTTGCTGTTTTCTTACGCCGCCCTGTCTTTGTCCCAGGAACTATGCTGGTACCTGCAAAATAGCTGCAAACATGATATATTAAGTAAAAACATCACATGCATCATCGATATTATAACCAATATGGATTGTTTATAGAAGCTAAAGTATTCACAAAATTACAACAAGACAACAATAGGAAAATAATTGATAATGATTGTCAAATAAAAGTGTTGTACATAAACTGATGTTAATCATAAATGTCAAATGAGGAGGCTCATAATTTAAGAGGTTCAGCATTGCGAAAAAGTTTACAATATAGCTCAGCATGATGACATAAGGAACAATATAAACGAAAAGGCTAAACTCTCATCTAATTACATAACACATAAACAACAACAATCTCCTTCATCCCTTTCCCCATTACATCAACAAAAGGACAAAAAGACAAAACAACAACTACCAAGAACACACATCGAAATTTAGAACCCATACATCAAGACTCTATCACACATCCAAATTTAGAACCCATACATCAACACTCTATGTCCATATCTGTATCAAAATCACTGTTAAGCTCATCTTCTTCTTCATTGTCACCTTTCATTGTCGTTCATCTTCATCATCACATATGAAGTCATCATCCATACCAACCTTGGGTTGTACACGGTTATCAGACTGCAAAACTTCCATTGGAATAATTTCAGCGGCAATATCATCTCGACGTAACATCACATCGTCATTTATAGGCTCAGTTGGTACAACATCAGTGCTTTCATCTTGTTGGAACACATCATCAGGTTGTGGTACATCCACCTCGGGCACATCCTAAATTCTTCGATGTTGAAACTTTTCTACTACTCTTCAATTGGCACCTAACTTCGTATCATTCACGTAGAAAACTTGTTGCGCTTGACTTGGTAACACAAACGGGTCATCTTTATACCATCGACTTCGTACATCAATAGTAGTGAAATGTGGTTCGACACGCAAAGTTCTGTTACTACCAGTGTTATACCATTCACATTGGAATAAAATAACACGGTGCCTAAACAAATATGTCATTTCCCAAACTTTGCAAATGTAGCCGTAGAACTTTATGAATTGGCCTTTATGGTCCCCTTCTACTACCAATCCACTATTTTGAGTTTTACGACGGTTGTCACGGTCGCAAGCATGGAATCAGACGCCATTACAAATGCATCCTGAATATGTGTTCATTAAGCTATTAGGACCATTTGCCAGTGACCACATCTCATCGGTTGCTTCGGGTGACTTTTTGTGCCGCAATTGGTTCATCTATATTAAAAAAAACTGTCATGTTATTTTTTGACATAACTTAACTTGATGTGTAAACTACACTATAAGGAATTTTAGCATACGTGATCTTTAAACCATTTAGGAAATTACTTGCATTGTATCTTCGCAATGTCGCATGCACTTCCATGTTGTTGTTGCAACAACATCTTGTATTCCCTACGTAGGACAATGTAATTCATAAGTAACTTGAAGAATGATTACTAAAAAAAAGCATATAGGTCACATATAGTACGTCATAGGTTCGACTCGTACTCTAGATATTCTTCCACTTCTAAGCTGTTGTGTAGAACAAACCAACGAGCCCTTTCACGGTCGGCTACAGACACATCAGTTTCCCTTTTAGTAGTAGGGGTGCAACGCGGGCGGGTTCGGTCGGGTTGGGGGTCTGCCCAAGCCCGACCCGAATTGCCCAGAGCAGTGCCCAAGCCCAAGCCCGCCCAAGCCCGAACATGAACCCGAGCTTGCTGCCCAAGCCCGGCCAAGCTTTGTATTTTGAACTCGGGTTAGCCCGAATTGCCCAGAAACTTGTAGGTAGATTTGTTTTGAAACCTGTAGGTAGAATTGATAATTAACAAGAATTGAGAATTATTCAAAGTTATTTTCTGGTCACCAAAAAATAAAAATTAAAAATTAAGACTAACTCTTTTACTTAATTTATATATATTATAATTTATTAAATTATATATAATATTATATATTATATATTTATAATTATATAATATATTAAATTCAATTCGGGTTCGGGTTGCTCGGGTTGGCCATTGGTTCTGCCCAAGCCCGGCCGAATTACAATTCGAGCATCAAAAATCTGCCCAGGCCCGTCCAGATTACAAGATATAGTTGCCCACGCCCTAAAAAAACTCGGGCTGGGCTCGGGTTGCTCGGGTTGAGCCCGCCCGAGTTGCACCCCTAGTTAGTAGACCAAATAGACGAACATTTTGAGTGAAAACCGCCAACCCCGGGCCATTGTCATCCCTGTCATAGTTCTTTTCTTCTCGATTAAACACCGTTTCAACGCCATCTAAATACATTGAACAAAACATCGTACACTCTTTTGAAATGTAAGCCTCCGCAATTGAACCTTCTGGCTGAGCTTTATTACGAACAAATCCTTTCAGAAGTTTGAGCATCCTACATACCAATATGATTTGAATGTTAATGTTTACATTATCTACTATATGTAAATAGGGATGTTCGGGAACTCGTGGTATTACCTCTCAATGGGATACATCCATCGATATTGCACAGGCCCTCCAAGCATAGCCTCGTGAGGCAAATGAATTGCCAAGTGGACCATGACATCAAAAAACGCAGGAGGAAAAATCTTCTCAAGCTTACAAAGTATAAGTATGATTTGTTCCTCAATTTTCTTCAAATCAGTCAGCCTCAATGTCTTTGAGCACAACTGTTTGAAAAAATTTCCCAACTCAAAAAGTGTGGTCCCAATCTCCTTGGAAAGGTATCCACGCATCCCAATTGGAAGTAGTTGTTGTAGAAGGACATGATAGTCATGAGTTTTGAGGCCAACTAATTTTCCACCATGAGCGGTGACACAGTTGGATACATTTGCTGCATAGCCATCAAGGTACTTAATCGATTTCAAGAAATCACAAAAACCTTGTCGCTCTACCGAGGACAATGTGTACAATGCCGGAGGCTTCTTAAATGAGCCATTGGAATGTCTTTTCAAGTGTAATTCTTTCGTATCCGCATGTCTTCTAGATCGAAGCGGGCTTTATTCGTGTCCTTGTTCTTGCCAACAATGCTCAATAGTGTCCCAACCAGATTGTCACATATATTCTTCTCTATGTACATGACATCAAGATTGTGTCGAAGCTTAAGTGTTTTCCAATAGGGTAGGTCGAACATAATAAGAAGGTGGATTTTCATTCCGTTGTCTTTTTCGGTTGTTTGGATGCTTGCCACACGGCCTGTATGTCCCCGAATCAATTTGCTGTAGTATTTGTTCTCCCGATAACTCCACAGGTTTGGACCGATGCTCGTTCTAACCATTGAAGAGCTTACTTCTTCGCCAAATATGGTTCTCGGGCAAGTGGCGGCGGGCACCCATATACCCTATCTTACTTCGTAGACGTTGAGATGATGCATCCATGTTACAATTAGGGCAAGCCAAATAGCCTTTTGTAGTCCAACCAGACATGGTACCATATGTAGGGAAGTCATTAATGGTCCACATGACTGCTGTATGCAGTTTAAATATTTGACCGTTTGAGGCATCATATGTTTGCACACCATGCTCCCACAAATTCATTAACTTCTCCACTAATGGTTGCAAGTAAACATCGATGTCTCTTCCAGGGGCAGATGGACCGAGAATAAGCATTGACATCATTAGAAATGGCTCTTTCATACACTTCCACGGGGCAAGATTGTAAGGCATTAATAGTATAGGCCACATGCCGTATGATGTGCTCATATTTCCAAACGGATTGAAACCATCCGTGGCAAGCCCTAACCTTATATGCCCGGGTTCCACAGAAAACGTAGGATGTTGCATATCAAAGTCCTTCCATGCCTGACCATCGGCTGGATGCCTTAACATTCCATCATCCATACACTTCTCTTTGTGCCATCTCATATCTGCCACGGTTTTTTTCGACATGTACAATCTCTTTAACCTCGGTGTCAAAGGAAAGTACTGCAATATTTTGTGAGGAATCTTTTTACCACTCTGATTGTTGAACTTGTATCTAGACTCCTTACATGTAGGGCAATTCTCCAGTTTTGCATTGTCCTTCCAAAACAAAATACAATCATTCTTGTATGCATGAATGGCCTTATATCCCAAACCCAATTCACGTAAGAACTTTTTCGCTTCATCAAGGGTCCATGGAACAGTTTCATCACACTTTGGGAGAATGTCTTTGAAAACTTGCATAATCATATCGAAAGATTTGTTGCTCCATTTATTGTACACCACGGAAAACGAAGGACAACACGGAAAACTTTTCACACTCTGGGTACACTTGGCATCGAGCATCATCAAACAACCTAATGAACTTCACCAAATTTTCTCGCTCCGAGCTATCAGGTTCTTCGTTGATATGATCATCCATAAGGCCACTCATGTAAATCTCTTCCAACATAGTAGGCAACTTGCCCAAATTATCGTCAATGTCAAAAATTGCAGCTCCATATCTTTCACCATCAATGTTTGACACACTAGGCTGACCATGACACAATGGAACATGTTCCCCGTGGTGCACCCAAGTTCTATAAGAACACGCGATTTCTCTTCGAATCAAGTGCAGCCATACAACTTGTCGACTATGTTTTGTGCCATTCAAGCAATCGACACATGGACAATGAATGTCATCGTGTGGGCCTAAATCCTTCGTAGCAAAGTCAATGAATGACTTAACACCTTGTTGGTACTCTTTACTTTTCAACCTATCTTTTATCATCATCCAACTCTTGTCCATTTTTTGAACCCTACAAATCAAGCAAACATTAACGTAGGAATGGACAACAAATAAACAAAAATACTCAATAATGGAATTACGTATCTTTTATCATCATCCAACTCTTGTACATCTTTTCAGACCTAAGTTTAAGTTTTCACTTATTTGCAACATAGCTTAAAATTTGGAAACACATGGTTTAGGGATTGTATTCAAAAGTTAGGGTGAAACAACTAACTATTTGGACTATACAAGTACAACGTAAACAAGGAGAGGTAAAAAAGAATCAGAAAATTCATCAAAGGTTACGAATTATAGTAAACAACCAAAGCTTAAATGCTTCTTCCACTGTGGGTGAAGTTCTACAATGTTCCTTTGGAGCAAATATGATTTACTAGAACCAAACTTACTTTTGTTATAGAAGCAAACTTACAAAAGTGTGATGTTTGCAAGGGTTTGGTCTCATAAGCAAAAGACATTTCATCCTCCCTCTTATACACGCTGTGGGAGCCGAATAAATGGCTGAATCGGAAGGGGCATATTTTAGTAGATTGACATTAACTGGCTGCATCCTACAGACATTAACCGGCTGCATCCTGCAAGACTAGGATGAGCCGAATACGATACGTAAGCCGATTAAGAAAGGATCTTTGAGGCCGAATAAAAGAACGGGTAATGATTGAAAAGTAGGCCCAGGTCCCGAGGCCTCAGAAGGAACAGATATAAATAAAGAAGCAGCGTTCTTGGAATGGTATGTAAGAATCACTTCACTAAACTTAGTAAACAAGCTTTCTTGAGTATAAGAACTGACTTGCCCGTCGGAGTGCTAACCCCGGCACCCCCGACCGGAGTGTTTGTCCTTGCAGGTGACTAGCTGAGGATCAAGAGCGTCTCCCAGGATCTGAAGAGTATTTCCAAAACCACTTCACCACAATTGGCGCCGTCTGTGGGAATACTCAAGTACATCCATGGAAGGCGTGACGCAAGATCCTCCGATAGCCACCGACGAGACTACACAGAGAGACGACAGCACTCCGGCAAATATGCTCGGGAAGGAAACCATCGCTGCGAGACGCGCCTTGAATTTTGACTCGCCAACAACTTCAGCGCAGGAGACGATGCAAGCCATCATAGAACAAGCTAAACAGAATGAACAAAGGCTAGAAAATATGATCGCAGAAAACGAATGCCTCCGTCAAGATTTGGCCCTAGAAGTAGCAAAATCTAAAGAAGCCGCGCGCCAAGACCCCGAACGACCCCTGAGGGCAGGTAGACAACGACCTCGAGCCCGACCAAGGGAAACCGACAGCGACTCCAACTCATTATCCACGGAGCATAACAAGGGACGCTCAGACACTTCCAGCTCCTCTGAAAAAAGTCCACACACAAGGAACAAGCGCAGAAGAAGCAGTTCAGACGAAGAGGACCGACACGATCCTTTTATCCGACGAATTGCGAGGGCGGCCCTGCCCAAGAAGTTCAAAGCTCCATCATTTACTCTCTACGACGGAAAATCTGACCCCACTGATCATATACGTCACTACAAGCAGGCCATGACGTTGCATGCAGACAATGAAGCCCTCATGTGCTGAATATTCCCCAGCAGCTTGGGGCCATTAGCTGTCAAATGGTATTACAAGCTGGAGCCGGCTTCGATCAGAAGTTTCCATCAATTACAAAAATCCTTCAGGGCCAGGTTCATCACCAACGAGGTACAGCCGAAATAGGCCGACTCTCTCTGGGCTATGCAAATCCAACCAGGAGAAACACTGAGAGCATATTCGGCGCGATATTGGGAGTGCTTCAATCTCGTTGACGACGCTTGCAACGACTCCATGGCCGTCACCGCCTTCAAAATGGGACTACATCCTGACAGTGCTCTTCGCAATTCCCTGACCAGAAGACCCCCCAAAACAGTCTGGGCGTTGATGAAGAAAGTCGAAGAGTATTGCAAAGTGGAAGACGATGCCTTGAGGATTAAAGCCAGACAAGTGTCCACCAAACTGGCACCTCCTGAAATTGCTCAACCGATAAGTTCCGTGCCACCTCTGAGCCCTGAGCCGCGACAACGTGCTAAACGAAACAAAAGGCGGGACTTTCGCCGATCGAGTGATCAATGCTCCTACCCGATGAATGAACAATTGCAAGTCGACAGTAGACGCTCGAGGCGCGCTGACAAAAAGTACACGGAACTGTCAGAGCCAATCACCGTGGTAATGACCAAAATCCAACACCTTCCATTCTTCAAATGGCCGTCAAAGATGATGGGACCACCCGATACACGACGAAGGGACCGGAGGTGCGAATATCACAAAGATCACGGCCACGAAACAGAGAGTTGTTACGCATTAAAAGATCACCTGGAAGAACTGGTGCAAGACGGCCGACTGCAGCAGTATGTGAAACAGGGAAGGCCAACCAAGGCATTAGCTCTGAGGCAGGACTCTCCCCCACTTGGCGTGATCCATGTAATCTACAGCCTGCCTACACCCCCAGCCGTGCACACAAGTCGATCGCATCCAACTCTACAGGGGCGCCGTACTTCGACTGAACGGTCCGAAGAAGCTCCAACAATTGCCTTCAACGACTCCGACCTTAATGACGCAACGGCTTCCACATTGATCTGTTGGTCATTGGATTACGCATTAACCGATTCATCATTGAACGAATTCTCATAGGCCCAGGGAGTAGTTCAGAGGTCATGTACTACCAAACTTTCATCAAGCTCGGCCTCAACGAGTCGGATCTATCTCCGACGCCTCACCCACTGTTCGGCTTTAATACGAATCCCGAATATCCATTGGGCAAGGTCACATTACCTATTCGAGCGGGTTCCAGAACGGTCGAAGCGGAATTCCTGGTCGTGAAGCTCCCCTCGCCGTATAATGCCATCATGGGAAGAACCTGGCTACATATCATGAAGGCCGTCCCAAGCACCTACCATCAGATCCTGTGTTTCCCAACAACCCACGGCATTGAAGAAATACGTGGTTCCCCTCAATCGGCACAAGCAGAGTTTTGATGAAAACCCTATCACTGACCCGATCTGTGGGCTCTGATACCTGTAAATATATTTCGCCTCTGCAATACGAACTATTTTTCCTCGTCGCTCAAAATCATATGTCAATTCCCAGTGGGGCACTCGCCAGGATTTGGAGCCCCCTTTAGCGCATGATGCCTTAGGGCCGATCAAGTCTCCGGATTCGGAGCCCCCTTTGGCGCATGACGCCTTAGGGCCGATCAAGTCTCTAGATTCAGAGTGCCCTTCGTGGATATCACGATCGGCCAAATCAAGTCTCCGGATTCGGAGCCCCCTTTGGCGCATGACGCCTTAGGGCTGATCAAGTATCCGGATTTGGAGCGCCCTTCGTGGATATCACGATCGGCCAAATCAAGTCTCCGGATTCGGAGCCCCCTTTGGCGCATGACGCCTTAGGGCCGATTAAGTCTCCGGATTCGGAGCCCCCTTTAGCGCATGACGCCTTAGGGCCGATTAAGTCTCCGGATTCGGAGCGCCCTTCGTGGATATCACGATCAGCCAAATCAAGTCTCCGGATTCGGAGCCCCCTTTGGCGCATGACGCCTTAGGGCCGATTAAGTCTCCGGATTCGGAGCCCCCTTTGGCGCATGACGCCTTAGGGCCGATCAAGTCTCCGAATTTGGAGCGCCCTTCGTGGATATCACGATCGGCCAAATCAAGTCTCCGGATTCGGAGCCCACTTTGGCGCATGACGCCTTAGGGCCGATCACGTCTCCGTATTCGGAGCGCCCTTCGTGGATATCACGATCGGCCAAATCAAGTTTCCGAATTCGGAGCCCCCTTTGGCGCATGACGCCTTAGGGCCGATTAAGTCTCCGGATTCGGAGCGCCTTTTGTGGATATCACGATCGGCCAAATCAAGTCTCCGGATTCGGAGCCCCCTTTGGCGCATGACGCCTTAGGGCCGATCAAGTCTCCGATTCGGAGCGCCCTTCGTGGATATCACGATCGGCCAAATCAAGTCTCCGGATTCGGAGCCCCCTTTGGCGCATGACGCCTTAGGGCCGATCAAGTCTCCGGATTCGGAACGCCCTTCGTGGATATCACGATCGGCCAAATCAAGTCTCCGGATTCGGAGCCCCCTTTGGCGCATGACGCCTTAGGGCCGATCAAGTCTCCGGATTCGGAGCGCCCTTCGTGGATATCACGATCGGCCAAATCAAGTCTCCGGATTCGGAGCCCCCTTTGGCGCATGACGCCTTAGGGCCGATCATGTCTCCGGATTCGGAGCGCCCTTCGTGGATATCACGATCGGCCAAATCAAGTTTCCGGATTCGGAGCCCCCTTTGGCGCATGACGCCTTAGGGCCGATAAGTCTCCGGATTCGGAGCGCCTTTCGTGGATATCACGATCGGCCAAATCAAATCTCCGGATTCGGAGCCCCCTTTGGCGCATGACGCCTTAGGGCCGATCAAGTCTCCGGATTCGGAGCGCCCTTGTGGATATCACGATCGGCCAAATCAAGTTTCCGGATTCGGAGCCCCCTTTGGCGCATGACGCTTAGGGCCGATTAAGTCTCCGGATTCGGAGCGCCTTTCGTGGATATCACGATCGGCCAAATCAAATCTCCGGATTCGGAGCCCCCTTTGGCGCATGACGCCTTAGGGCCGATCAAGTCTCCGGATTCGGAGCGCCCTTTGTGGATATCACGATCGGCCAAATCAAGTCTCCGGATTCGGAGCCCCCTTTGGCGCATGACGCCTTAGGGCCGATCAAGTCTCCGGATTCAGAGCGCCCTTCGTGGATATCACGATCGGCCAAATCAAGTCTCCGGATTCGGAGCCCCCTTGGGCGCATGACGCCTTAGGGCCGATCAAGTCTCCGGATTCGGAGCGCCCTTCGTGGATATCACGATCGGCCAAATCAAGTCTCCGGATTCGGAGCCCCCTTTGGCGCATGACGCCTTAGGGCCGATCACGTCTCCGGATTCGGAGCGCCCTTCGTGGATATCACGATCGGCCAAATCAAGTTTCCGGATTCGGAGCCCCCTTTGGCGCATGACGCCTTAGGGCCGATTAAGTCTCCGGATTTGGAGCGCCTTTCGTGGATATCACGATCGGCCAAATCAAGTCTCCGGATTCGGAGCCCCCTTTGGCGCATGACGCCTTAGGGCCGATCAAGTCTCCGGATTCGGAGCGCCCTTCGTAGATATCACGATCGGCCAAATCAAGTCTCCGGATTCGGAGCCCCATTTGGCGCATGACGCCTTAGGGCCGATCAAGTCTCCGGATTCGGAGCCCCCTTTGGCGCATGACGCCTTAGGGCCGATCAAGTCTCCGGATTCGGAGCGCCCTTCGTGGATATCACGATCGGCCAAATCAAGTCTCCGGATTCGGAGCCCCCTTTGGCGCATGACGCCTTAGGGCCGATTAAGACTTCGGGTTCGAGCCGATTAATCTCCTTAAGGCCGAATGGGCCCTGGGTTCAAGCCTCCAAATACGGAGCCCGCTTTAATGCTTCAGAGGATTATTGCATTAATCTGTTCGGCCATACTAATCGGTCTACAGTGCTAAGTGCTAATTACGTCCCCGAATCCGGAGTAAACGTTGGCACGAACAAAAGATATTGATAATTGATCCTATGTAACACACTAGAACAGATCATACATTCGAAGTAATGTGCTTTAGTACACAAGCAAAATTCAGAATAACACGCAAATAGATTTAAAATAAAACCATTTATTTGATTAAATAGTTATTACATAAACACAACCCGCATTCGAGCATTACAATATCGAAAGCAAAAAAGGAACAGGACGCGCCGGTAAAGCAGCATCGCCGGATCGACGACCGTCGCCCTAAACCCCTCCACGGCGTGCAATACCTTGAACCAGTTATGCTTAAGCCCACGACTTGCATAGCGCCAAACTTCCCTTGATACCATTGACAATGTCAAGGCAAAGATCCAGGACAAGGAAGAATGAGCTTGACAGTTGTTGACTCTCCTTTCGAGGTGATCTGCTTCGACGACTTGGAGACTCACAGATCTCAGGCTCTTTGGATGACCTAACTCCCTCACGGGTAGGTTTTCTGCTGCAAACCATCTCAACACCAAACTTGACCGAAGTTTGAGCCTCTGTAACCAAAATCACCATCCCACACAAGGAATGATGAGCCAAGTGGGATTATTGGTGCGAAGCGCCTACTCCTTTTATTCTCAGCAACGACCGCGATCTCGAGGTCCCAATCCCAAGAAAATTTTATTAACGCCAAAAACGCATTGGCTGAATAAGACGAGCGTCGATTGACATTCGCCACGACCGCCATCCCGACGGCTGGCCGAAACACGCACTGGCTGGGCCAAAGCAAAATAGATTTATTAAACCGGTCGGCCAAGTCTTCACATGCCGATCACCCTCGACCAGCCCACTAATCCAACTGGCCAAGCATCAATGCGCTGACCCAAGTCAAAGATAAATGGCCGTTGAAATAGCCTCCATAAAACCTTAACGGTCGTCGCGAATGTATCGATCCTGACCATGTGCAGATCCTGCCGATAAGCCCGCGTATCGTCAGACAGTTAACAGCTACCTGGGTCGGACAATATTTAGACATTCATTCAAACATTTAAGCAACACGAAATACACATATGCCGAATATGAATGACAACGAAACATTTATAATGAAACGTTCTTTATTCAATAAAACAATAAGTTACATAGTTTCAAACGCGCCCTGCGTTCCAATCTTACAACTATTAAACTCATACGGCGTCACCCTCATCCTCACTCTTCTCAACTTCAAAAGCAGAAAACGGAAAATCTTTACTCCTGTAGCGTGGTGATGCCAAATCAATTCCCGACGCTCGAAGAGCTTCTGCGGCTTGAGATGCCTTGATCCAACCGTACCTAAACCCACGGTTTTCACATCGGTACACTTCTTCGGCCAATTTTTCCCTGGTTTTCTCGATTCCCACTTTTCGGCCCTCATGGAAACCTTTCTCATAGGTCCTCCCCTTCGCGCTCTCTATTGCGAACATACTTGCCGTCTCTCGATCGGCAAGTGCGGAGCTAATAAGCCGACTAGTAACCCTCTCTTCCACAATTGGGTTCGCGTGCGCGGTGGATTGTGCCTGAGCCGCCTTGGTCTTCCTTAGTTCCCGCTCGGCCGCCTCCACGCGGGCCTCCAAACTTCGAATACGTTCTTCCTTCTTCTCCATCTCTTGACGGGCAGCGCGCAGTCGCATGCCGACTTCGCAAGCAGTGTAAAGCCCCTTCACCGCGCCGTGAATGCCCTTGCGAAACACCTCGTAGTCCTGTCGACCAAGCATTGATTGCTGAACCTCAGGAGGAAATATTTGTCGGGCAAAGTCGACCGCTACGTCTGGGTCTCGAACGATCGAGTCCGCCTCCGTCATGGGTCTATTCTTCACAAATACCGCAAAGCTTAATGGGCACGGATTCGCGTCAGACCTCTCGACTCGGGACTGTGGAGATTTACCCTGCGACTGCTTGTCTCGCCTGGGCGATCTACTGCGACGTCGGGGAGACTGACGCCTCTCTCGACCCCTGGAACTCCTACTTCCTGTACGCGAGGGTTCACCACCTCGATTCATATCTCCGCCCAGCTCAGCTAGGGTCTTCGCTTCCCCTTTACTGTTAAAGAAGAGTCGGTTCGACATTCGCGCAATCAGTCTTCCTCCAGGAGCTCGAGTCAGTTGTCCACCAAGCTCATAAAGGATGTACCCTTGTTCATTTATCCTTCACAGAGGCAGCACGATCGAGGCAATCTCATTAATTGGAGATCCTGAATCGCCCAACACCGGCTGAGTCGACGGCAGGGGCACGATTTTACCATCTATTCGAATATCGCGAACCGCTTGGGGCAAGGGCAGATTCATCAATCTATTCGGCTCACGTACCCCAGCCGGCTCCCGAATCGATTCTAACCTCTGCAAGAACCGCCTGGGGCAAGGGCAGATTCATCAATCTATCCGGCTCAAGTACCCCAGCCGGCTAACCTCTGCAGGAACCGCCTGGGGCAAGGGCAGATTCATCAATCTATTCGGCTCAAGTACCCCAGTCGGCTCACGAATCGATTCTGACCTCTGCAGGAACCGCCTGGGGCAAGGCCAGATTCATCAATATATTCGGCTCAGGTACCCCAACCGGCTCACAAATCGATTCTTCAAACCTCTGCAGGAACCGCCTGGGGCAAGGGCAGATTTATCAATCTATTCGGCTCACGTACCCCAGCCGGCTCCCGAATCGATTCTAACCTCTGCAGGAACCGCCTGGGGCAAGGGCAGATTCATCAATCTATTCGGCTCAGGTACCCCAGCCGGCTCACAAATCGACAATTCATAATTCGAATCCAGTCGGCATGAGAAAGACGAATCAATATTGCCACAAGATATTCAATCTCTAAAGACGAATCAAAATGTTTCATTAACATAACCACACAAATTGTGTACGAGTAGTAATGAAATTACAAGGAAATTTTCATTAATAAATTGCGCACAAAATGTTTCATTAACATAACCACACAAATTGTGTACGAGTAGTAATGAAATTACAAGGAAATTTTCATTAATAAATTGCGCACAAGATAGTAACCAATTTATACATGAAAACCACCCTGAACCAACAAAACTCTACCAAACAAAAATCAAAAAACTAAATGAATTAGGAAACGCCTCCCAAATCACTCCTCGGTGTCGGATTCAAGGGGCTCAACATCCACTTGCTCGTAAGGAATTGGCAAATCCAATGTAATCCCAGCGGCAGCAAGGGCTTTGAGCCACCCGTGTTTGAACCCCCGATTCTCAAATTTGGGAACTTCATCAACGTATTCCGTGAAGGCGGCTCTTTTTCCCGCCTCAAAAGCCTCAGATTCGGCTTTCTCCTGGGCCGCCTTGAGCTCCTCCAACTGACTCTTCGCCTCGGCAAGTTCGTCTTTGGAGAGCTTGAGCGATTCCTCACTCGCACTCGCTCTGGCCTCAGCGTCAGAACGAAGCTGTTCGGCAGTGCGAGCCCTCTCCTTCTCCGCTTCGGCTCGTGTGCTCTCCATTGCGGCTCTCATCTTCTCAAACTCGGCCCTACTCTTCTGACTGTCCACTTCTGTTTACAAACGGTCAATTCTGCCAAGAGCATTATGCAGGCGGCGGCCTAAGTCGGCGATCCTGCCGACGGTCTGCAAAGAACAAGCGATCGTTAGATACCTCTATAAAAATAGATTTTAGCGAATTTGAAATCACCTACCAAAAGTGCCGACTACGCAGACAGAGCTACGGCCATAATATCCGGTACGGCGCAAAAGGTTGCATTGTTAGTTGGCAAGGAAATTGAAGCCACCAGGCTCAATGCAACGGCCGGATCCTCCATGGCCGAAGCATTGGAAGGAATCGGCGTATCTCTGATCTTGGGTTGAATAACAAAAGGAGCAACCACGTCCGATTCTTCGAGGCGAGGCCGTTTGTCAATGGGACTAATTTCTGAACTAGCCTCCTCTCGGCGCTACGTTTTTGGCCGCGTCTCTCCGGAATCAGCCGTTCTTCGCTGGTCTGCTGTTCAACCACTTTTTCCGTTTCGACCGGCGTAACCTGAGCCGTTCCTTCAATAATGGGTACAGAGGCCTTAGTCAAGCTGGGATCGGATTCGGCGGCCTCGGCCTTTTTTCGAGCAGCCATCCGCTCGGCATTTCGCTTACGCGCCATTTGCGTAAGGCTTTCCTTTGCCATACCTCCGAAGAAATCGCCGGGTAGATCTCCTAAGTTCGCGAAAATATCCCCGGAAGAAAACTCTGCCCGACCCGAAGCGGATGGTGAGGAAGGCTGGTTGAGTCTGGTATCCTCGAACGCCGAACGCACGGCCTCGTCAACTTCTTCGCCCTCCTCAGTGAATTCTCTGGCCGGGTCGGCAACTACTTCTATCACCGGCTCTGCGTCTTGCCCCGAATCAGAAGCTTCGAGACCAATCTGCCTAAGGTTCTTGTAGCTGGGGAAGATAAGAGCCGAGAGGTGCTGATCGCCGAATGGAATTGGGATGTTGTCCGCAGCCGAGAATGTGGTATAAGTGGGTTCGTACCGGAGTAAAATGTGGGCGGCTCTCCCTTGTTTTTGCACGTTTGGGCGACCGAAGTAGTCGAGTGCAGTCTTAATGTCCCTAAGGACCGCGTCGTCAACTGAAGTCAGAATCTTCTTCAATTTGTTACCTGCAAAAGATAAGGAGAGCTTAAGGAAAGAGAGCCGATTAAAAGACAGATCGACAAACATAAGATACTACGTGGCAACCTGGATCACCCTTATGTCTGGGAATGGGGTCTAGGCGATCTTCGCCTTCAGCGAACTCCCAATTACCTCGGACATTGACCATTACATCGTCAACCCTCTTACCAGAACTGGCAAGCATAGTCACCAAATGATGGTCAGTATCCTTGGCCCTGAGGAAGTACCGCCCCAGTCGACCAGAGGATTTGGCTAATGCATAGCAGTGCCGAATGGCCGGAATTCCGAGATTGATCCTAAGGCGTCGATTCAACTTTATAACCCCCATAATGATTCGAAAGAAATTTACATTGGGTTGAGAAGGAATCAGACTCCAATAGCAAAGAACGGCCCTAAGCAATGGATGTAAGGGGAAACGAACTCCGCCCTCCGCAATGGACAGGAGGGGGAATACGATCGTATTCTGATCCTCTCTCTCCATATCTAGAGTGTTGTCCGTTACGAGAGACAAATGGACGTCATCGGGAATGGAAAAATGTCGCCGGAATCCGGAAATGCGACTCTCAGAAAGGAGGTCTTTCAAGTGTTTAGCCATTCCAACGGGGACCCAAGGATTCGCCGAAAGTAAAAACGATAAACAAAGAATAGGATTACAAAGAAAAGGGAAGAAGACTTACGAAGAGCAGATGAGGCAAAGGCAGACGGACGAAAGTTGCAGAAAATGTGAGTGAGAGGAAAGATGCGCGCTGGCGGTCCAAACGTATCAGATGATCGACGAAATGTGCACCCAAAAGGACTGAAGTTTCAAATCGCAATAAATGCGAGAGACACATGAATGGCGCGGGAAAGTGTAATGATAAACGAAAATGTGTGCGCCCTCTGACATCCTCTAACGTCTTGGGGAACGCGAAGCCGCCTGATCTATGCTAAGCTTTTCGAATTCTAGACCAAACACGCCGATTAACTACCGTCAATAGGGAGTTCGGGGGGCAATTGTGGGAGCCGAATAAATGGCTGAATCGGAAGGGGCATATTTTAGTAGATTGACATTAACCGGCTGCATCCTGCAGACATTAACCGGCTGCATCCTGCAAGACTAGGATGAGCCGAATACGATACGTAAGTCAATTAAGAAAGGATCTTTGAGGCCGAATAAAAGAACGGGTAATGATTGAAAAGTAGGCCCAGGCCCCGAGGCCTCAGAAGGAACAGATATAAATAAAGAAGCAGCGTTCTTGGAATGGTATGTAAGAATCACTTCACTAAACTTAGTAAACAAGCTTTCTTGAGTATAAGAACTGACTTGCCCGTCGGAGTGCTAACCCCGGCACCCCCGACCGGAGTGTTTGTCCTTGCAGGTGACTAGCTGAGGATCAAGAGCGTCTCCCAGGATCTGAAGAGTATTTCCAAAACCACTTCACCACACACGCAATAGTGGAGAGTGAAGAAGACTCAAATACAAAAACCAACAATGTAGAAAGTGGTGAAGAAGAAAAAAAAGAAAGCTGGTATGCACAAGGTCCTCCACCTCTTCTATATCTATTGTCTTTGAAATTCTCAAATCTTGTGAAATGGGAGTTTTAAGTAATAGCAAATTCACTTCTATGCAAGAGTTGCCATGCCAAAAGCATGTTCTAAATTATTCTCAAGGCACGCCAAACAAGGATAAGAAAAAGGGCTACCAAAGAATCCACATTGTGATAGCAAAAAATTTATGTCATAACTCAAGCTAATGAAAGACCGAGTAAGACTTTTGAGGATAGCCATAAAATATGACAATTTGGGTAAAGTAGGAATATAAAGAAAATACAAACAAAATTTATAAAAAAAAAACACATAATGATGTATCTTATTTATATTATTTAATAAAAATTAAAATGTCTATCAATTTAGTTTATAATTATAAAAATAACATTATTTCATCAATTTTGCTTTTAATATCATTTTTGTTTTAATAATGGAGCATCAATCTCCTTGTATTGGCTTTCAAGTGTTAGATGAGACTTTTGTACTATATTTGGCAAAATTTATAAAATGAATGATACAAAACATGAGCAATGTGGAGACCAAATATCTCCATTTATTTATGATGTCCTCAACGTAAATAACCAAACATATACTCATTACTAAAAAGGTCATTGTTGACTTGGTTTATTACTTTTAAATCCTTGTATATATAGAAGATTATTTTGAGATTCTAAGATTATTATAATATTGTAAGATTTAGTGAGATAGTTGGTGAGAGAAATAACCAACTCATTGTAATCTCTAATTTATAATGAAACTTGATAGACAGAGATTTATAACCAAACCACAAATAAGGGCAATAATTTCCCAAACTAGAAACCAGCAGAGGATAAACTATGTATATTTATACTTGGCCCAATACAAACAATGAAGAAAATGATAAGAGGGATGGAAAATATTTTCGGAATACATTCCATGTTGGGCTAGCACAATTTTTCTTTATGGCATAAATGTGAAAATTAGGTACACGAACTGATAAGAGACAAGCTACGGTAATCTAGTGAACATGGGAGCTTAGAATGGCACATAACTTGAGAAGTATATTTGGTGATTGCAATAATTGTCAGTTATTCTTGAGGAAGCTAAGCTTGTGGCCATTTGCTCAGTTTACCTTTATGTGGTTTACATCGAATATTTTAACTAGTTTCTATATTATTTCATGCATCTTAGATTTGTTTTAAGACGACATGTCAATTTTATCATCCATCACTTCCTTATGGGAGCTCTCTTCTTTTTTAATATTTTATTTTTTATAATTATATTTAATTTTTACTTCCTGTATATCACCAATCAACTTCCTATTTCTAAACTTTCTACATTGGGAAGTAATTCTTGAATACTTAGGTTGTCATTTGGAAAACTTAATTAGTTTTGGGAATGTACATGTACGCTTAAATGGATGGTGCTCATTTTGTTGTTTTCGATTTTATAATGTATGCTTCTACTGTTTCTTTTATCACTGGTGTTCAGTAGCGAGATTCTATATTGAAGAGGCAAAAACAGACATCTCTATGAACTAGGACTAGGACCAAAGTAGGTTTCTAAGCATATCTCATCAAACTAGCTTCCCTAGTGAAGCACAAAAAGGGTTTGATTTCGCACAATGTTCAACCACAATTAGTTTCAAGGTGTTGATTTAGAAATTCATCAAAAAATGTCTCACAATTAAAAATAAATAAAAATCAAAATTTGAAAATCAAATTGACATATTGAAATATTGAAATGAAACAAAATGCATACTTTGGGAATTGACAACATATTTAACCCTAAATAATATCTTGGAATCAGACATCCTATTATTTTCAATGCTGTCAACATATTATTTCTGTTGCATTCATCATCATCCAGTGCAACACTTTTTCATGTTTAGGGTAAACAAAAGAAAAAAAAAAAAATTGTTCACAAAACAAAAACTTGTTATTATGTATATATGTTCTTCTTTTTTAGATGAAAAAATAAATAAATAAATAAAGAACAAGTATATTTTTATTTTTATTTTTTGTGAATGTGTATGTTGTTTAATAGTGGGCACATTTTCCTCATATCCATTTTGGGCTTAAGCTGGATGGCAACCAGTAAGCAAAGTTAGAGCATTCAAATGCAAGAGAGGGAACTCAAAAACCTAGTAGATTCTATTAAAAAAACAATGGTACGTTGCGAATAAAATCAGGTTTCTCAATGTATAAGACGCGTAAATATAAGGTTAATTAAGTCTCCTAATCAACCTTATGTATTCCTTTACTTCACTTGTATTCTGTGAAATGACTGAAGGGGTTTTCTTTTTTTTTTTTCTTTTTTTTCCCTTCATGTTTTAATAAATATTATTACAACGCAATAATACCCACGTCATAAAAAATTACAAGACACAAACTCGGTACCTTATGTAGTGTAGGTTGAATGATCCAGCTGCTGTTGAGTGACAATAAGTATAGTGATTGAATCACCTGCATATGTAGACAGAGCATTATATATAATTAGTTTGGTTATTGAGAAAATTGAGCAAAAGAAAGGACAGAGTCTTTATAATCATTTTGTCTCGCTGGTTCTACAAAATATAAGGATAAAAATAAAATTCACCAATATCTGTAGGAAATTACTATAAACATCTGTATATATCCACCCATAAAATTCACCTATAAACATCTGCATATATATATATATATATATATCCACACATTCCACAATCTGCATTATATATGCACACACATTCATCTGCATATACATACATACATACATACATACACATTCATGTTTGAAATTTATCATAAATTACAACACCAAACACTAAATTTTGAATAAACCCTAAAGCAACAATATGAGCAAAGGGGGAAATAAAGCAGCGGTGATAGAGAGATAGAGAGAGACAGAGACAGAGAGAGACTGCGTGAGGGAGCTCGAGTGTGAGAGAGAGAGAGAGAGACCTGCAATACGTGTACAAACCATTTTATATACACAACACACATATATTAAACATCATCTTTCAAATTTTTAATAAATTAGAGGTACATACATTTAAATTTGAATAAACTCTAAACCAACAATGTCAGAAGAGGGGGAAATAGAGTAAAGAAGAGAGAGAGACAGAGGGAGGGAGAGACAGAGAGATTGTGTGAGAGAGCTCAAGTGACAAAGAAAGAGACGCACGGATAGACCGTGAGCGAAAGCGAGAGAGAGAGAGAGAGAGAGAACCTGTAATATACGGATATGACGGTGGTGAGTTGTGACAGTGGTGATTTGTGCGGGCGGCGGTGGCCGTCGTAATGTCAAAGCTACGGTGAGAGAGAGAGAGAACCTGCAATGTGAGGTTCAAAGGACGGTGTGTGTGTGTGTGTTACAAAGTGTGATGTTGTATAACAGAGAGAGGCGCACACGGAAATAAAGGATTGGCGGGTTGAAAATTGAACATTTAGTGACTAATATCTGTTTTTGTCGGCAAAGAAACAAATTTGCTGACTAAATTTTTTTGTAGCCAAAAGGCTACTAAACATCGACAAAAACATTAGTCGCCAAAAGTACTATTTGGCGACTAATTTTAATCTTAGTCGGGAAAAAACCAATATTGCTGATTAATTTCTTGTTTTGGGCCTAAAATTTGGATTAACAGCGACCAATCAAAATTTTAGTTGCTGAAAGGGGACTTTTTACCGACTAAATTCCAATTTAGTAGCCAATAAGTAATATTTATTGACTAAAATATTTTAGTAGCGATATCTTGAACCAACGCCGACAAATTTAAATTTTAGTCGCCAAAAAATGTACTTTCAGCGACTAAAATTGATTTAGTTGCCAAAAATAATCGCCAAAGGTGCGATTTCTTGTAGTGCTTGTCCTAAAGTTCATGACTCAATCCTATGTCACTGACTTTTTTACCTCCTAAAACATAGTTGGGCATGCTTATCATTTTCTTGATCATGCCACCAAGATGGGATTTTGGTTGTCATATTTAATTAATATCCTATACTCGATCAGGCAACCACCGATTTGGACAAACAATTTGAGTTAATTGAGTCATTCTCGGATAAAAAGTCGCCATGCTAGTTATTGTTGACTTGATCTTCATAAAATATGATCGGTGTCCCTTCATCTTTGTTGATTAGTGTTGCATTTCTAAATCATTGTTACATTGTTATACTCTCATATTGTCGATCACCTCCAGACTGCCGATCTTTGTGCCTTGCTCATGGTTGGGCTACTATATATGCTAATTATAAAATTACCTTAATATAATGAGTTAAACTTTTTTCAAATTCAAATATGAACTTGACAGTCATGCTCAGGCTCGTGTGGCCAACCACGAGTCTCGTTTTATTATTTGAACTGTTTATTTTATAGGTTATTTGTGTATATTATTCATGAAAATAAAATAAATCAATCCAATAATTATAAGTTTTTATTTTATCGCACTTGTCTCTAAAAAAATATGGATAACAAGTGTGTTTTTGAAAATTGAACACCCATTTTTTTAGACAAAGGTTACAATTGTCAAATATATTTAATTTTTTTTCACGTATGATATATACAAAGAACTCTACAAAATAAATGACTTAGATTATTAAAACGGGATTCATGATAAGTTGCACGAACAATGGTTGCTCTAGGAATTTTTATCAAGCAAAACAATTTTAGGCCTTACTTGATTACGATTTTTGTTACTTTTGACTATTTAATTTTTTTTTTTCAGCTTATTTAGTTGGCAGTTGAAATAATATTAATTTTTAATAAGATTTAAATTGCTAAAAAAATCACATTTTTTTTTCAAATTTTTTCAATTAATATTTTTTTAATTATATAAAAATTTTCTACTTTTCAAGCCTTTAGTCTAAAAGGATAAAAGTAAAATAAATGAAAATATCTTTTACAAAAATATTATTGACCCAAAAAAATAAAAATAAATAACGTACGTGAACTTTCCCAATAACAAAAAGCTAAATTAATTTAACATTTTCCAAATAAATTATCTTTTTTAGCCGCACCTTAATCTTAAAAAAGCAAAAAACTACTGTAAAATCTAATCTAAAAAACTTACGCCTTGGAAATTCACAAATTTAAATTTCTTAAAACATATAAAAAGAGTTGGGGCAAATTTCACTAGTAGTTTCTGTACGGGAAAGAAATACACCTTCTCGTATAATCCTGTTGACCAAGTCTGCGCTCCTCCGTATGACGTCGTTCAACCACCTGAAAATACACACGTGAGCTAGCCGGCGGGTGTGTGCCGGAAACCTCTCCGATGCCTAAGTCAGTAAGCTTGACAAATAGACAAAAGCTCTATGAATTCGGGGAGCAAAGTTGCATTACCTCTCCAAAGGTGATATTGGTGAGCTTTTATAGGTTTCGCGTGGCACAATCCTGGTAGGACTCTTACTCCTCCATGTAGAGTCCTTCTAGGATTCATACTCCTGGAAGATAATGCTTATCCTCCAACACCCCTCACTTCCTTATCTCTTACCCGGCTTTCCCATGTTACGATCGAGCTAACCATAAGAGAATCGAGCCGAACTATGGCGTGGCCAAACCGGACTAACCGGACAAACCGGTGTCAATGCACGACCGGTCTTTCCGATGAAGACCGAACTACCGACAACGCTTTCCCAACCGAAGTAGAATTAGGACCTTGGTAGACCGATCTAACTATTACGGTCTCCAAACCGGTCTAACTCCAAGGCTACCTTTCCATACCGGAATAACTTATATGCCCATTCTACTTGGCCTCTCGTACTGCGGCCCATAACGGCCCAATAGCCAGCTCGGCCCAATTTTGCCCATAAATTACTCTCTCAATTGCCCCTTAATTCCATCTGCAAAGCGTGATAGGAATTACCTGTTTCCCAGCCGAGCTAAAACTCTTTAGCTTTTCCAACCGAGCTAAAACCCTTTAGCCTTTCCTACCGAGCTACGGCCTCTTAGCTTTTCCAACCGAGCTAAGTCCACACCGGGCTATACCTGTCCGGCTCAAACGTCTCTTCAGTTGCAGAAACTGAATCGATTGTCCTTCCCATGACACGTGGCAGGCTCTGATTGGCCTTCCACAGCTGTAGCGCCGTCTTCGTATTCCGAAAAATTTGAACAGTTCCCGCCTTCACTCTTTCCTAAAATAAACCCCTTGTATTCTGGATCTCATTCTACTCTGTTCATCTTCTCTCTCTCCCTGTGCCTTTGAGCTTCCTGAGTTCGTGTTCTTCGTTTGCTGCTGCTGCACTCACTTCTAGATCTTGCCTCTTCACCTGGTAAGTTACTCATATCTCATTCTCTTCGTTTTTGCAAAACACTTTCCATGCTATTAGTTTCGCATCTTTTCTGGAAAAGAGCTCGCCTGTAGAACACTAGAACTTCATGAGTCCTCAAGTAATAGCTAGTAGAACACTTTATTTGATCCAAAAAACACGGCCAACCGAACTAGGAAGTTGTTTTTGCTATATAGGCAAACTGGAACCGAACTAGCACTTATTCACCCAACAGTAGTTTCAATAGTTCACCAACTGATTCACACGAGCCGAAATAAAAACCCACCGAACTAGCAGTTCCTAAACTCTCGACCGAGCTAAGCCTTCGGAGCTAAGCCAGCTTTCTCAGTTCATAACCGAACTCAGAAAGCTGCCCCTTGACGCTTAACGGAGTAACAGAAACCATAGGTAGAACCAAACATCCTAGCGAACCGAGATAACAAGTACCTTAAGAAAACCGAGATCGATCCCGTAGTACACTGCGCAGCCGAAGTAGGACTTGTCTTTTCTCCCTCAGTTTTTTGTAGCACGGTCTATGATCTGTGCTTAACACCTTGCTTTTCCACTTTGCAGACTTAGGTTGCCCAGACACTTCTGCGCGCTCAACCGAGCTACCAAGCACACTCTTCCAACCGAGATAAATTATTTTAACTTATAAAATAAATGGGAAAGTACAGATTTTTAGTAGAAACTCCAGGAGGTCTAGCCGAATTCCGGAAAGACTACCACATACCAACCGATGTAAACCTCACCCTGGCCGAACAAGGTGTAGACCCTTGGGATAAGGAAGGCTTCGTCCCTTTTACCCTCCAATCAATAATTGAGACCGGACTTAGATTCCCAGTCCAACCCCTAATATGTGAATTCCTTAGGCAGACCAGACTGTGCCCAACCCAACTGTCCACCAACACATACCGTATAATAATGGGTATAGACGCTCTGAACCACCAAACTGGTCTAAACCTAGGTTTGGCCGAGATACTTCATCAATACTCTATAGGATCTAAGAACCAAGGCTGGTGTTACTATTTAAGAGACGCCGTGCCGAGAAAAAATCATCAACACACACCGGACAAAGACGTCAACGATGATGATTTCTTTTGGGTTTCTGGGAACTTTGAGGACTTCCAAGCCCGAATCCCAGGCCGAAGAATAAACTGGAAGAAAGGGAAACCCGGTATACATACTTCGGTTTCCATTCCGCCTTTTCTTTTAATTCGATCTTTATAATTAAACCGAACTAACACTTGGCTTCTCTTGCAGATAAGGCTCATCTCAAATCCAACTACAACTACCCCAGCCTTCCAGTACTCCGCGCCGCACTCCGGGTTAAAGAAAGGAGTTGGGCTAAACTTCTGGACTTCGAGCCGACCTACCGCTACAGTGGTCGTCGAAAAGCGAGGGTGACCGACTTCCTCCTCGTAGAAGCTCCAGAACCGGACCCCACCTTGCCCGAAATAAACTTGGTGCCACTTACAGCCGAACAGGAAATGGCTAAGAAAAACAAACTGAAGGCAATGCTGACCGCAACAACGAGGGCCGAGAAGTACCACGAACCGGCCAAACAACCGAGGCCGTGGTGGCCCTCCCAACTCAACAGCCATCCTCATCCCGCCGAAACAAGCGTGCTCGGACTAGCCAAACCGAGCCATGCCTTGTTGATGAGGATGAGTTCATCCTGCCACCAAGCCCCCATCAAGCACTCAACCGAACCCCCAGCCGGAGCAACCAAACCGGGCTGACACCAACAAATGGGCTCCACCCTTCGTCGTCAACAACCGAGATATCCAAGACAGCGACTCGGTTGTTGCTGAGAAGGATCACTTACTGGCCTTCAACCTGGGCAGGGGTGTTTGTCTTCCCAAAGACATGGAGCACCACAGCAAGCAACTAAATACCGAGCTGAAGGCCATCCGGTCATCCACAAAGTCCATGATCCTGGTAAGTAGCACTGTCCTCTTTTGATCAGTCTAATTTTTTTCCAACTCTCAGCTCGGCTAAAAAGGAACTATTCTTTCGCAGGCCATTCAGAAGAACACCATCGCCCACAGGCAGGTGATGGAACTTCGAAAAACAACAAGGCACGCAATGAGGGAAGCTGAAACCAGGACTGCCGAGCTATCACTGTCTAAGTAGAGGTCGGCCGAACTGGAGGCCGAGGTAGCTCGTCTCACCGAACTAGTTGCCTCGGCCGACGGCGATAAACAGCGCGCCGTAACCGAAGTGAAAGACAAATATTTGTGGGAGATGGCGCAACTTGAAACCAAAAAGGATGCCGAAATAACAGACCTAAAGCAGAAGGTTGAGGAGGCTTCCAAAGAAGGTTTCAAGGAAGCCGAAGTTGCTTACTCACAGCAATGCGAAGCAGCTAAAGATTTATTCTTCAAGTGTGGCTGGAGGAGTGCAGTAGAGAAGCTCGGTTGTGGACCTGAAACCGAGGTCTACAACGCTCCCGAGTACTTCATTCCGGCCTCACTGAAAGACTATGCTGACGATCTCCAGAAACAATTTCTGGGGTCATCTGATGACGAAGAAGATGATGAGGACGAGTCGACGGACACTCCGGCCGTCAATGATCGACCGAACGAGCAAACAGTTCGGTTGGAGCCGGTTGTTGAGGGTCTCACTGAAGTGCAGCCAATTGGAACTGATGTGCTTGCTGTAACCGGACTCCCAGCTCAGACCGTATCCCCTACCAACACCGGACCCCGCACAGATGCTGTTGATGACTTTGACGCTGAATTTGAAGATCTCTTACGTTGATTGTCTTTTTTCTTTCTTTTGTCTCGAATCTGTAACCGAGCTACGGCCCCTCCACTTGTACCTGCTTTTGATTTCAATGAAAAAATGTTCTTCAATACGTACTCCGGTTCTGTTCTTGTATGCGTGCATTTGTAATGAATGTTCAATACCTTCATTTGCCCAACTGTGATCTCGGTTAGCTATCTAACTCACTGGCCAACCACTCTTCAGCCGATATAACTTACTTCGGCTGAAGAGGACAAAGAGTTGGTTTTAATCTAGCTAACCACTCTTCAGCCGATATAACTTACTTCGGCTGAAGCGGACAAAGAGTTGGTTTTAATCCAGCCAACCATTCTTCAGCCGATATAACTTACTTCGGCTGAAGAGGACAAAGAGTTGGTTTTAATCCAGCCAACCACGCTTCAGCCGATATAACTTACTTCGGCTGAAGAGTACAAAGTGTTGGTTTAATCCAGCCAACCTCTCTTCAGCCATGCGCTTACTTCGGCTGAAGAGAAACAAATGTTGGTTTAATCCAGCCAACCACTCTTCAGCCATAAACTTACTTCGGCTGAAGAGTACAAAGTGTTGGTTTAATCCAGCCAACCTCTCTTTAGCCATGCGCTTACTTCGGCTGAAGAGAAACAGAGGTTGGTTTAATCCGGCCAACCACTCTTCAGCTGATATAACTCACTTCGGCTGAAGAGTACAAAGTGTTGGTTTAATCCAGCCAACCTTTCTTCAGCCATGCGCTAACTTCGGCTGAAGAGAAACAAAAGTTGGTTTAATCCAGCCAACCGCTAAGTTGGTTTTTCCAGCCAACTTAGAATAAAGTGTTTGGTTATATCGACCAAACGTCCTGCAGCCTGGATCCTGATCCTGGGCTTAGGTGGGGTGTTGGTTTAATCCAGCCAACCTCTAAGTTGGTTTTTCCAGCCAACTTAGAATAAAGTGTTTGGTTTTTCCGTCCAAACGCCCTGCAGCCTTATCCTGGGCTTAGGAAGAGTCATGGTTGGTTTAATTCGGCCAACTATGTTTACAACGCTACTAACTTACTAAGGCTACTTTCTACAGAAAACAAATATACTGAAAAAGAATCGAATTGTTTTATTGAGAAAGTAAAAAAAATACATATACGTAAAAGGAAAAAAGCTAAAAATAAAACAACTTGAGATTGATTTGTGTGTTCCATGGCCTGGGAATTGCTTTGCCGTCCTCATCTTCCAAGTGGTATGCCCCTTTGCCTGCTAATCCGACCACCTTGTAAGGTCCTTCCCAGTTAGGTCCTAGCTTGCCATCTCCTGGAACCAAGGTATTTCCCATCACTTTGCGCAGTACCCAATCTCCGATCTTGAATTGCCTTGGATGCACTGTTTTGTTATACTTTCTAGACAACTCTTGTTGGTAAGAGGCGATGTGAACTAATGCTCTGTCTCTTCTTTCTTCCGCAAGGTCAAGTTCCAATGCTATGGCTTCGCCATTTAAGTCTGGATCAAAGTTTTCGCTTCGAATTGTGGGGAGGCCAACTTCTAATGGGATGACTGCTTCCATGCCATAAGCTAAGGAGAATGGTGTTTCTCCTGTCGAACGTCGAGGCGTGGTGCGGTAAGCCCATAAGACATGGGGGAGCTCTTCTGCCCACTTGCCTTTGGCTTTTTCTAGCCTTTTCTTCAATCCATCCAAGACTACCTTGTTTGACGCTTCTGCCTGTCCATTTGCTTGAGGATATGCCGGTGTAGAATTGTAGAACTCTATCTTGTACTCTTCGCAAAAGCCTCTGAAAATCCTACCATCGAATTGAGTGCCGTTGTCTGAGATCAGTGCCTTTGGTATGCCAAAGCGAGTAATGATGTTCTGCCAGACAAACTTCTTCACATCTTTTTCCTTGATTGACGCCAAGGCTTCTGCTTCCACCCACTTTGTGAAGTAGTCTGTTGCCGCAAGAAAGAACTTCCTGTTGCCTAGTGCTGTTGGAAGTGGACCTACTATGTCTAAGCCCCACATTGCGAAAGGCCATGGGCTAGTTAATGGTAGTAGTTCTCTGGCAGGTTGGTGTATTTGGTGCGCAAACTTCTGACACTTTTCGCATTTTTTGACATACTTCTCTGAATCTGCTTGCATGTATGGCCACCAGTATCCTTGTGAAATAGCTCGGTATGCCAATGATCTTCCTCCTTGATGGCTGCCACATACCCCCTCATGTATTTCGAACAGGAATGCTTCTACCTTGCTGGGGTGAACACACTTTAAGTAAGGTCCTGAGAACGACTTTTTGTATAATGCCAAGGATGGAGAGAGCCAAAATCTCTGCGACTTTGCTCTTACTTTGTTGGCTTCTTTCTTTTCTTCTGGTAAGGTGCCGTTTTTCAGGAACAATATGATGGGATCCATCCAAGAAGGGCCTAACTCCGCACAACATACCTCTTCTGCTTCTGGGTCTTCAATACTTGGTCTAGGCAGGTAGTCGATCAATAGTGGATGAGGGATGGAGGTATCCGCCATTGAGGCGAAGCCTGCTAGTTCGTCTGCTCTGCTGTTCTCCTCCCTGCCGATCTGTTCTATTCTCTACTTCAAACTTTTTTATCTCTGTTCTGACTAGCTCTTGGTATTAGCCATTCTGTCATCCTTTGCCTCATAATCGCCTGAAATTTGGTTCACCACCAGCTGTGAGTCGCTGTAAACCATTAGCTCGGTGGCCTTCATGTAGAACGCTGATTTGAGACCTGCAAGAAGCGCTTCATATTCCGCTTCATTGTTCGATGCTGGGAAGCCGAGGTTGATAGCTTGTTCTACAACCAGGCCGTCTGGAGAGATGAGGACTATGCCAAGTCCTGCGCCATGTCGGTTGGATGCTCCATCCACAAAGAGCTTCCACATCTCCCCTACAAACAACTTCCAGCATATGGAGGGATCGGATGATGTTGTGGGGTCTGGAATGTTGCTTGAGTTTTCTTCATGATCCATAGTTGCAGTCTGCCCCTTGTCTGCTGACGGACCAAGTCATGAGTTGTTGGTGAGTTTTGACTTGGTGTAGCAAGGTCTGCTTCCTCCTTGCCTTCTCTACTCTGGTCTGCCTTGGGCTCTGGCTGAGTAACCTGCACTAGGGGTTGCGCTATTCCGGCGTCAATCTCCATCCCTGGTTCGGTTGTGTCAGTCAGGTCGATTGGGCAGACTTGGTGGCTTCCAGGAGTGAATTCGCGACGAAGTCTGCCAAGGATTGGGCCTTTACTGCGGTTCTGGGTTGGAACTTGATGTCATATTGTCCCAATTCTACTGCCCACTTCAGAATTCGCCAGAAAAGTTCGCCCTTTCAAATAAAGCCTTGAGTGGGAAGGCTGTGAGAACAACTATGGTGTGGTGCGTGAAAGTAATGTGACAACTTCCTTGAGGCCATCATTAAGGCCAATGCCAGTTTCTCCAGTGGCAAATACCTCGTTTCGGCGCCTAACAATGTCTTGCTGACATAGAAGATTGGAAGATGCTGGATTCCTTCTGCTCGACCAACACTGCACTTACCGCGTGCTGAGAGACTGCCAAGTAGAGGAAGAGTTCTTCTCCAGGTATTGGGGTGACAAGTAGTGGTGGAGAAGACATGTATTCCTTCAAACTCTCCAGAGCTCGGTCGCATTCTTCGTCCCACTCAAACTTAGCTTTTAATGACTGAAAGAATGGACGCAATCTGTCTGAAGACCGGCTGATGAATCGGTTAAGTGCTGCTGCCATGCCGGTGAGATGCTGCACTTCTTTCACTGAGTTAGGCCTCTCTAACTCCTGAATTGCTTTGATCTGGGAGGGGTCTGCCTCTATACCCCGGTTGGTCACCAGGAAGCCTAGGAATTTGCCAGATCCTACTCCGAACGCACACTTCGACGCGTTGAGGCGTAACTTATGTTTCTTTAGGATCTGGAACATCTCACCTAGGTCTTTGAGATGGTCATTCTCATCCTTGCTTTTGACCACCATGTCGTCAATGTAAGCTTCCATTGTTCTGCCTAACAATGGTTCGAACATCTTTGGTGACCATCCTTTGGAACCGTCCCCCTGCGTTCTTAAGGCCAAGGGCATGACCTTGTAGCAGTATAGTCCTCTTGGCGTGGTGAAGGATGTGACCTCTTGGTCTGGTTCGTGCATGGCAATTTGGTGGTAGCCTCTGTATGCGTCCAGAAAACTAAGTCGGTTGTGCCCTGCTGTTAAGTCTACCAATTGATCTATCCTTGGTAGAGGGAAGCTATCTTTTGGGCACGCCTTGTTGACCGTTTTGTAGTCGACGCAAACACGCCACTTGCCATTCTTCTTTGGTACTACGACGGTGTTAGAGATCCATCTTGGGTAGTGCACCTCTCTGATTGCCCCTGCCTCCAGCAGGTTTCCTACTTCTTCTGCCACTATTTCGGCGTGGTGGAGTGCCGATCTGCGGGTGCGCTGAATGATTGGTCTGGCAGAAGGGTGGACGTTGAGTTGGTGACTGATGAAGTTGGGATCAATACCTGGCATGTCGTATGGGGTCCAGGCGAACACTTCGATGTTGGAGGTCAAAAATTCCAAGACCTCCAATCTCTCAGTGCTGGACAACGACGAACCAAGCAAAAAGAACTTATCCGGGTTCTTTTCATCTATTCTAACCTCCACCAAGTCTTCCACTGCTTTCTGATCAGCCGCTTTGCCAACCTCTGCGAACAGTTCATTACTCTCAGGTTCTTCAACCGAATGAACATATCCTTTGGCAGCGCGGCTGCCATTCGTTGTGACGAAGCATTGTTTGGACATAATCTGGTCCCCATATACTTCCTCAATTATTCCGGTGTCGTTGGGAAATCACATCACTTGGTAGTAGGAGGATGCCACCGAGCGCATGGCATGCAGCCATGTTCTGCCCAAGATAACGTTGTAGGTGGAGGGGACCTTTATCACCCAAAACTCCACTTGTTTCGTCACACTCCCTGCTCTGACTGGGAGGATAATTTTGCCGACGGGCCATTCTGGCATGGAGTTGAATCCGATAAAGGGAGATACGGCAAGTGCCAAGTCTTTATCCTGCAACTTTAGTTGCTTGAAGGTTTTATAATACATGATTTCACACAAACTACCTTGGTCAATCAGAATCCGCTTGACGTCAAAATCCTTGACTCGAAGAGTGACGACCAAGGCATCGTTGTGAGGGCAATAAATCCTTGCCAAGTCTTTATCCGAGAAGGACATGACATTTGTGGCCTCTATCTTCCCCTTTTTGACGACTGGTTGGACACTTAGTACCTCTCTGAAGTGCTCAGCCTTTTTGATTGAACCTCTGAGCTCGCATACACGCTCAGGTTCAAAGACTCCATGTATTACGTTGATGACGCCTTGAGGTGGGGCGTCGTTCGGCATTCATTGGGCATATTCTGGTCCTGGGGGGCTGGCTGTGCCCCTCCTTCTATGTATTTGTCCAGGTGACCCGCTGCCACCAACTCTTCCAGATGCTGCCTCAATGGTGTGCAATTCTCAGTGCGGTGCCCCTTTTCTTTATGGAAGGTGCACCTCGATCTGTCATCGTAGTCCTTCTGAGCTTCGCCTAACTTAGCTGGCCACTTGACGAAAGGCTCGTCTCGAATTTCGCTAAGTATACGGTAGATCGGTTTCTTGAAGACCGTGGTGATGGCAGTGCGGACTCTCAACCATCTTTTGTCTTGGTCTTCTCCGTTGTCTCTTTTGCCACGTCCGTTTCTGTTCGGACGGTCTACTGCGTTGACCTTTGCTGAGGCCTTCTTCTCTGGTGCTGCGGCCGCCACCAGATTTTGCTTTGGCACGAGCGCCATCCTCTTCCACCCTGATGTGCTGATGCACTCTCTCCATCAGGGCCTCCATGGTGAGGGGGGTGGCGTCATGGTGATAGAGTCCCTCAGTCTGTTCCCGACTGGGAGGCCTCTTTTATATTGCGCAATGGCGAGATTGGTTGGGCAGTCCCCAATATGGTTGAATGTCTCCTAGTAGCGACTGTTGTATGACCTCAGGGTCTCCTTATCACCCATGTCGATGCGAGAGTAACTGATCGATCTCCACCGGAGTTAGAGTTTTAGTGTTTATTCGGAACCTTGTTACGAATGCCTCCGCCAATTGCGCCCAGGAGGCTATGCTGCCTTCTGGAAGTTTCTCAAACCAAGTCAGGCCTAGGTCGCCAAGGCTTGAAGGGAATAGGATGCACATCAAGGCCTCATTCCGCCGGTATACAGCCATGACCTGGCGAAAGTGGCTTAAGTGCGAGTAGGGGTCCGTCTTCCCTTCATATGTTGTGAATTTGGGCTGCAGGAAGCCTGACGGTAGGGGCGCGTTCTCTATTGCTGGGACGAATGGTGAGGTCTGCAGCCTCGCCAATGCCTTGTCCGTTGGTTCGTAGGCCGGACGCGGTATTGGCATTCCAACCTCGACGCTTCCATGCGTCCGAGGAGCCAACCGCTGTAAGGCAGAAACTCTGTGTGGATTGCGCGCCCTGGCGTCCTCCTTCCACCGTGCTTTTTCTTCTAGCACGGTTCGCAGGTCGGACGATCTGGGCAACTCTGTCTGCCTAGACCTTGTCTGGTGCGTATGCGAGGGCCAGTATGTGCTTCCCTCAGTGTTTGACCTCTCAGACCTGGAGTGGCGAGTTCTGGAAGATCTGGATTGCGTGTCGCCTGTCCTGAGGCTCTTGTTCTCCCCTTGTGAGGGTGTAGTATTCCTACTACGACTTTCCGAGTGGCGAGGGGGCGTCTTGCTTGTGCGCCCCTCTCCTGTCGCCACTTCTTTTCCTTTCACCTGACGTTTCAGAGATTCCATGTCTGCTGCCATCTGACGGATTAATTCGTCTTGTTCCCTGACGCGATCTTCCAAAGTTTGAGGATCAATTCTGCGTCTTTGTCTTTCTGGGCTTTGCGAACGAGAGGGATGAGGGCTGTTATTCCGCCTTCGTCCCCTTGCATCCCTCCTGGAATTCTGTCTGTGTGGTTCCAGGTTCGCCATGGGAGTGACCACGGGTAGGCCTTCGCGCCTTGCACCCCCTTCTGGAGTTAGTCCGTCGACGGCGGACTGAGGTAATTCTTCGTTGTTCGCCATTGATTTTTTGGGAGAAAAAGCTTGATCAAGAGGTTGTTCTTGTCTGAGTTCCCACAGACGGCGCCAATTGTACGGGAAAGAAATACACCTTCTCGTATAATCCTGTTGACCAAGTCTGCGCTCCTCCGTACGACGTCGTTCAACCACCTGAAAATACACACGTGAGCTAGCCGGCGGGTGTGTGCCGGAAACCTCTCCGATGCCTAAGTCAGTAAGCTTGACAAATAGACAAAAGCTCTATGAATTCAGGGAGCAAAGTTGCATTACCTCTCCAAAGGTGATATTGGTGAGCTTTTATAGGTTTCGCGTGGCACAATCCTGGTAGGACTCTTACTCCTCCATGTAGAGTCCTTTTAGGATTCATACTCCTGGAAGATAATGCTTATCCTCCAACACCCCCTCACTTCCTATCTCTTACCCCGGCTTTCCCATGCTACGACCGAGCTAACCATAAGAGAATCGAGCCGAACTATGGCGTGGCCAAACCGGACTGACCCGGACAAACAGGTGTCAATGCACGACCGGTCTTTCCGATGAAGACCGAACTACCGACAACGCTTTCCCAACCGAAGTAGAATTAGGACCTTGGTAGACCGATCTAACTATTACGGTCTCCAAACCGGTCTAACTCCAAGGCTACCTTTCCATACCGGAATAACTTATATGCCCATTCTACTCGGCCTCTCGTACTGCGGCCCATAACGGCCCAATAGCCAGCTCGGCCCAATTTTGCCCATAAATTACCCTCTCAGTTTCTATATTTTGTTTCTTGTGTCATTTTGATCCATATAATTTTAATTGGCTTGATTTTGACCTTGACTTTATGATTTTGTTTTAATTCAATCCAATAATTACAATTCTTAGCATTTTTTTTTATGAAAAATATGCATAAAAGTGACATGTGTTATATTTTTTAAAATAAAATTATAAATTTATTAAACTCAGTGAGTTAATTTCAACCAATTCAGTGATTTTTTTGGTAAAAAACACTAACGACATTATCAGTTGAACCAAATTGATACAAAATTTAAAATTAATTATTAAAATTTAGCCAATTGAAAGTGGATGGACCAAAATAATACCAGAGATAAAATGTAGAGAGCACTGATATAATTTACACAAAGAGTTATAATATATTGATATCATAGTTGCAACAAAGAACATGTAAATTACAATGGCTTTTGTTAACAAGTATTAAGGATGCATAAATCCTACTAACCAACTCCATTATCATAGAAAACAAAAAAGCAATATATGTGTAGTTTTATCGATAAAGTGTTTTCTGATTTTAAAAAAAAATGTATGTGCTGTTGTAGAAAATTAATGAGACCAAAATATCCTATCTTTATCTTTTCTTAGGAAAATATCAAAAAATGATAGGTATAGAAAAAATAATTACAAATTTATGAAAATACAACCCTAAAATAATTACAAATTTATTAAAATACAACACTTATTTTTCACAATCCCCCCCCCCCCTTTCTTTTCAACTTACATAGCTTTTTTGTTTCCACATTTGTTTTCAGATTCATATCCCTTTGCTGATTAATCTTATGAAATTTTTTATATTTGCGCAATTTTAGGAATATATGCTCTTTGGTTTATGTTTTCAGAGTTTAATTATGATTGAAAATAAAGGGCATTTGAAAATAAAATAAAAAAAAAATCACGAAATGTCATTATTATGACATCAACTTGTTTGGGAAGATGGTTGGGCTAAAATAGCCCACACTAAAAAGATAAAATAAGTTAAAATAGTCAATAAAAAAAAATGACACATCCAATCCATAATTATTATTATTTTTTTTCTCACAACCATCAAATCAATTACAAAAAAAAGTCAACCAACTTTCCAAACATAACCTTTTTAGCAAAGTTAAAATAACCAAAAAGTCAAATAATCAACTATAATAACCAATTTCTCAAATAAGGCCATAATGGACTTAATTAATTGTAACAATCCTAAAATTTAAAATTTTGGAATTTTTCAAAAAAAAGTTTAGAAAATACAAAAAATAAGTTAATTTTTGTAAGCGCATACATATGTATATATATATATATATAGGTATCTAATCCTTAATAAAAAAAAAAGATTTGATTAAAAAAACTTAATCAAGTAGTTATCTTTAGTAAATTTGATCTCAAAAGTGGATTCCGGCAAATCCAACTTAACCTTAGTGATCATTACAAAATTACTTTCATTACACCCTTTGATCATTACGAATGGAATGTGATGTTCTTTGGATTAAAAAATGCACCTAGTAAATTTCAAAATATAATGAATGAAATATTTAATCTATTTAGTCATTTTTCCGTAGTATACATCGATGATGTTATATATATAATTTGATTTATTTTCATTTTAGTGAATTTTTTTTACTCAATTTTTAATTTTTAAAATCTTATAGTTGAAACACATCTAAAAAGTTAAAAAAAATTAAATTAAATTAAAAAGTGACTCAAAATCGTGGGGAAAAAGGGAAAATACTGGTGTAAATACGGGTAAGATCGTCCAAGAAGATAAAAGGCTCAGGAAAAGTATATAAAAATATCAAAAATAGAGAGAATTGATGAAAATAATAGTTTGGTATATTTATAGTCTTTTCAAGTTTCTATGATAGTAGAGTTGACTAGTGTTGGATGATTTTAATATCTTTTATTTATTTACTTATATTGTTCATGAATCGCATCTTGTTCATGAATGGAGATTCATTGCTTTGGTGTCCTTTCGTCTTATTCATGAATGAAGATTAATTAGAATTTATGAACTTGGTGGTGAATTCATATTTGGATACATTCTCTCTTTTCTCTAGGTTCATGGTGATTATTATTTTTTGATGTATTTTGTAATGTCCTAGTGGCCTATAAATAGTTCCTCACATCCACTCTCACTACAAAAAAAATCAACATTTTGCGACGGTAAAATACCGTCGCTAATACTCCTAATGCCGTCGCTAATACTTTTTGCGACGGCGGCAAGAGGGGGTCGCAAATGCAGGGGTCGCAAAAGAGTTTTTGCGACGGCACAGTGCCGTCGCTAATGTTTTGTGACGGCATTTTTGCCTTTTTGCGACGGCACTGTGTAATCGCTAATAACGTTTGAAATTTGTTGACTTTTTTGCAACGACACTATTTTACCGTCGCTAAAAATGTTATTTGAGACGGCAAAAAATATCGTCGCTAATAGTCTTTTTTTGCAACGGCAAAAACACTATTTTTTGCGACGGTGTGGTGCCGTCGCAAAAAGTATGAAAAATATGAAAATTTCTACTTTTTGCGACAGTGTAATGCCGTCGCAAAAAGTATTAAAAATTAATAAAATTTCTATTTTAAATAATAAAATTTCTATTTTTTGCAAAAGTATAATGCCGTCACAAAAAGTAAAACTTGTAACAAAATAAATAAAAATATTAAAAAAAAAAAAAATCATCAGACACTGTCTCCACTTGTGCTTCCTTATCCAATGAACTCCAGCTTGTAGACTCGTTTGAAATGGCTAGTAGTATTTTTATTATACCTAGTCAAACAACAACCAAAAAAAAAAAAAAAAACACAATGATTTCTCACAACTAACAGCTACTATTGAGTATATAAGTTGCTAAAATTGCATGCTTTCACTACAATTCTCTATACCATGTTCTTAACACTCAACCAAAAAGACATAAATAACACAAAACAAAATTGCTGCAACTTGCAACTCAGTAAAATCTCTCTGATGCAGTAGAAACTGCCACTCCAAAATTAGAATCATTTTAAAATGCCCGCACGCACCAATTAGTTGATGCCATCATGCTGTGCCACTTGCAATGCCACAACTTGCAAGTTTTTTCAAAGCAGCAGTAACTGTTCTGACCCTACGTCACTTTTTAAAAATCAGAAGAGTGTCTTGTCCAGAGCAGGAAGCTAGTGCCGAGAGTTTTTTGACATTCATGCATCATTTGCAGCAGGAAGGGCACTCTCAATGTTCGAAGGCATCAGAATGTTAAAACCATCCGCAGCAGTAGATATGATCATTCCCGGGATTTGTGATTGCCAATGGAGTTCTTTCAAGTCTTTCTGACCCTGTTTAAGAGTTGCAAATGTCAGTCTAACACGACACCATGTAAACAATTACTAACAAACAACATTCTGACTAGGAGGAAGTTTGAAAGTATATAACCTGATGAACAAAGAGAAGTTGTGGCGGTATATCTGAAGGGACATTCACTTCTTCTCTTGTTTTAGCTTTGAATTCAGCCTCCTCTTCCTCGTCTCTTTCTAAAGAAAGGTCCCATATTCTGTAAATATAGTAAACAAAATTTTTTAATACACTCACAAGTGCATACACAGACTATGTTACATGGGCAAGGGTATGGGTGGTAGATGCAGGTGCATATTTGGAGGTCAGACCCTTCAAAACTCAAATTCAAGGTATGCTGACTTGGCAAAAAAGTATAAGTTCATATTTTAAATCTATCATGTGAGATAAAATGGTGTTATATGTAATATACAGTGTCAAAAAGACATTTTACCAATTTTAATGCAATTATACAACAATATATATAATACATATAATAATAATGTTAAATACAAATATATATAAGTGTCTGATAGAAAGCATTAGACACATCTCACAGCTTTGTCCAAGTGTCAAGTGCCGAACATGGTATTTGATTTATTTTCAAGAGTCCATGTAACATAAGTGCGCGCACAAACACATAAAGCTATCTAAAAGTTCTATTTGAGTCATCATTCATTTCCACTTTCAGCTAACTTATTGATTATCCAATTCAGAATTTCTTACGTTAGTTGATTGTCAGATGAAGCAACTGCCAACGTGGAGGCTTCATGTGGACTCCATTCAATCGATGTGATCGGTTGTTTATGGTATTCAAAATGAGCTACAACAAAATCTCCATCCTGCCCCAAGAAAGAAAAGAGAAAAATCAATATGATGAACATTCACATCGTAAATCAGTAGAATAAGAGCACTGATTTCAAATGAATAAATAGCAGCAATCACTTACTAAAGAGAGATGTTTCTATCCCTTCTTTATTTATTTTTTGATAAATTCTATCCCTATTTAAGATGATTGAAACAATTTTACACCAGACACCATATGCAGTTGAGAGAGAGAGAGAGAGAGAGAGAAAACAGTCAACAATATAATTATATTCTAAAGATATTCGATGTTAACATATTTCCTAAACATTACAATCAAAGAATCTAGGGATTGAAAATGAGTAATCTGAGAGGAAAAAAATACCACTTAATATAGGGGATAGCAGAATGCAAAACTATAAGTCTATATTACATGTTAAAGATGGATAACACTCTGTGGTGTGAGGTCTTTAGTTCAATTCCTATAAAGACAACTAACTTTCGCTGATTAAAAAAAAAAAAAAAAAAAAAAAAAAAAAGGTAAAAGTTGGAAAATACATTCTTAAAAAAAGGTAAACAATACAAGTTACTTCAAATCATTTGTGTTACCATAGAAGTTACTTAAATTCATTACAATCTAAGTCTTAAAAGCAAAAAAGAAGACACATACTTGTAGATCTTCAACACTTCCCGTATGTCCGACAAAGGGATTAGCATCAACATTCCATGTCGTACCAGACATAGGTTCCCACAAATGAATGCAATTCTTGCAGTCCCCTTTGAAGATGAAGGGTGATAGCAAAATATCAGAAAATCGATCTCCATATGTACTAACCGATTACTAGATATCCTTGGAAAAGAAATTAAATGAAACACAACAAAATGAAAACAATTAAACAATACCAGTTACAAGCCTCCCCTAGACAAGAGGACTCCATTCTATAGCATAGCCTTCATCTTTGTGTCCACCAAACTTAAATAATGGAGTCTCATTGGAGGGTCCCCGGCTAGCATCAGTTTCTGATTCTACCAGAGCATTTAGATGAGAACTGAAGTCCCATACCTACATAGGAGTTACTGGTATTGAATCAGGAATCATGTAAGCCTATAGAATTAAAATATCATTTGAATTGATTGGCTCCTTTACAGACAAACAACATGTATGTGTTTTTAGTTGCAATTAAGACACCAACAACCATGATGCAATTCATTTCAAAGTTGCTTGCTCAGGCAACAACATGGTTCCAGCTAAAATTTATGCTAATGAACATCTGTGGATGTTGAAGCTCCATTCTATGGCTTACTAAATTACCGATAGCATCTCTTTGAACAAAATGGATATGAAAACTCATGAGATTGGATTATGACAAAAGCCACATAAGACTTTGAGGACACAACACACTATTAAATGCAGGCCATATTCAAATAGCTGCTGTGTGCTCAGAGCAATACTCCTTGTTTACTCTTTTCCTCCCGATGGCAATTTCACCCTTCTCATGCTTCTTTTCCCAGCAAAGAAATTTGGCAATCTCTTCAATCTTCCTCTGTTCGCTCCCCAATGGAGGCAGAGTTTTTCCATTTGCTCTCAGACCCATTTCTCCCCGACCCACGCTCTATCTCCATGACAATAAGCTCCTTTGAAACTTCACCAGTATTTTGATTACTTGTCCCTTGATTTTCTGTAGTTGCTTTGCCCCGATTCTCTTCTTCCAATAACTTACCCAATTCCTCTTTAATGGTAAGTTTTTCAAGGAAACCGTTCAAATCAGGGCTGTTATTGAGCTCACTGCGGAAAGCAGCCCCTGCCCTTGTAAATTTGTTCCTTCGTAAAAACTCTAGGATGACATCAACTAAACTAGATTCTGCCATCGTCAACTGGTACAAGCTAACGAGCAGGTACTAGAAAGAGGACTTCATAAAACCTGAAACAGCCCAAGAATTGAAAGCTTGTTCTGAACACATATAATGCTTATTTAGGGTATAAAAATAAAACAAAATAAATAAGACATGTAAATCTCCTCGCTGACAGAGAAGTCGTAAACCACTATTGATATAGTCAACAAATCCATTTCTTTATGTGATATAAATGATCTAGTAAGAGTATCTCTGGTCCAGAAAACTCAAGAAAAAAAAAATTGAAGCCAAATCAAGTCGCAGCTGCAAACACCGAAACTGGAGTGAATTTTTCTCTTCACAGCTCCCAAAAAAAAAAAAAAAAAGGAAAAGAAAAAAAAAAACCCAATAAACCTAAATAAATCTAGATTAAAAACCACAGCACTGGCTTTCGTTTTTTTCCCACATTTCTGAGCAAGAAAATAGAAAACCCTAGAGTGATTTTGGAAGCTAGTTAATCGAAGCAAATCAAAAAGTACATCAGATTTGAAGATCCATGAATACTGACAGAAACCCTAGAGATGGAAAATGAATGCAATAGATTTGACACCAAAACCAAACAAAGAAGAATAATAAAATATAAAATTGAATTGAAGTGATCGAAATACTTACAGTTACAGATCGAAAGGAAAGGGTTGGAGTTAGATTCAGAGGCCAGAAAATCGAAAGGCGGTTTCTCTGATACCAAACAAAAAACAGTGGGTGTGTGGTTGGGTATCATCGTCTCAATCGCCATCACAACAACAACTACAAGCAACAATAATAATAATAATAATGTATGGAAACAACATCATCATCTCTCATTCTCGAACACATCCTCGACCAAATGCAGGGTTCGATTTTTGACTTTTTTTAATTTGTGAGCTGAAGATCGTTCGAACCTAGAAACCATCTAATGGATCTACTAATGATTTGAAAATGAATCGATTGAATTGATGAGATGAAATTGAAAATGTACCTCGTCGTTGGAGAGGCGATTAGGGTTTTCCATGGGCATGGAATGGTGGTGAAGAGGAGGAGCAGCCGTGGGAGTAGGAGGAGGTGGAGGAACAGCCGCTGGTGGCCACTGCAGATGGTAAGGATGGATTTTTGATAGGGTTTTTTTTTGGGGGAGAGGGGAGGGGGAGAGGGAAAACGAGCACAAAGGGAAAAATAAAGCTGAGCACTCAGATTGCGTTTTTTTTTTGCGACGGTGGTTCATGCCGTCGCAAAAACTTGTTTTTTTGTGACGGGAAGTAGTGCTGTCGCTTAAACCGATTTATTTGCGACGGCAAGGGGTGCCGTCGCAAAAACTCACTTTTTGCGACGGGAATAGTTCCGTCGCAAATACTTCCGTGTTATATGCCCCTTTTTCTTGTAGTGTCTTTTCTACACCAACACACCAACTATTTTCTATACTTGAGAGATTACTAACAAAAAAGAGTGTTTTTCTTGGTGGAGTTTTGGGTTCACCATCTTGTGCAGAATTGGCCTGAATCACACAACAAGTGGTTGGACTGTTGTATCCTAGAGGGGACAAGTCATAATTTTGTGACCGCTGCATCGGTATTTAGGTTCTTCCTATCGCAGTGGGCTTGATCTCCTTAAAAAAAACGAGATATCCGTGCCTCAATCTGATCTATTTGTATCTCATTTTCTTTACAATTTTTTATCAATAAAATATAATTTTTCTGGTATTTTCATCAACAATTTTAAGGAGATCAACCATGGATCAAGTACCAGAAAAAACCAATGATGGAATTGGAGATCTCAACAAACCTTTCAAGGTCAAGGGAGTTCATTTTAAGAGGTGAAAATGAAAAGTTTTTTTTTACCTTAGCCTTTTGAAAGTTGCATATGTTCTTACCGAGAAGAACCCAAATAAAATCCCAATCGAGGAGATGAATGATGAAGACTACGAGGCACATGAAGCAAAAGTAGCTTCCTACAATATAGATGAGTATAAATGTCATGTTTATCTCTTAAAATTCCTTGCTGATTAATTGATTATTACTATGACACCATTTACGCTTTGTCTTCTATTAATTTTTGGCATGCTCTCTTGTGTCATATTAACAGTAAATATGTGGGAATTATGAGTAGTTTAGGATTAATTCCTAAAATGACAAAAAATTTTAAGCAATGTGAAGTTTGCAGTAAAGCAAAAATTACCAAGAGGCCTCATAAAAGTGTTGAAAAAAATACCGAATTACTAGAATTATTTCATACTGATTTGTGTGAGTTTGAAGGAATTTTAACTCGGGGTGGTAATCGATATTTTATCACTTTTATTAATGATTTTTCAAAATACACAAATGTATGTTTATTAAAAAATAAAAATGATACTTTTGAGAAATTTAAAGAATTCCTTCTTGAAGTGAAAAACCAATTCGGTAAAAAGATCAAGAAAATTAGAAGTGATAGAGGCCGAGAGTATGAATCTCTTGGATTCAACTCTTTTGTTCAGTCATTGAGAATTATTCATGAGACTACTCCACTACATTCACCTTCATCTAATAGCGTAGCTGAAAGAAAAAATAGAACATTAATTGACTTGACGAATGCTATGCTTATTGATTCAGGTGCTCTCTCAAATTTTTGAGGCAAGGCTATTTTGACAACTTGCCATGTGATAAATAGAGTGCTACACAAAAAGACTAAAATTGTACCTTATGAGTTGTGGCGGGGGCATAAACCAAATCTAGGTTATTTGAGGGTTTCGGGTTGTTTAGCTTTTGTGAGGCTTGCAGATCCTAAACGACCTAAATTGGGTGACCGAGCTACCACTTGTGTTTTTCTTGGGTATGCGTTGCATAGTACAGCCTATAGATTTTGTGATATGGAAAATAATATTATTTTTGAATCAGGTGATGCTATTTTTCATGAAAATAAATTTCCTTTCAAATCTAGAAATTGTAGGGGTCAAATAATTTCTGAAAATGTTTTATCCATGCCTAGCTCTTCTACTCCATCTCAAGTTTTTTAAGAATAAGAAAATTCTCAAATTCAACCAAGGAAGAGTAAACGAGCTAGAATTGAAAAAGATTTTGGCTCTGACTATTATCTTTACAATGTGGAAGAAATTCCTCTTACGGTGCAAGAAGCTTTATCATCACCTGATGCTATTTTCTGGAAAGAGGCTGTAAATAATGAGATAGATTCACTACTTTCAAATAAAACATGAAAGTTAGTAGATTTACCTCCAGGTTGTAAAACTATTGGATGTAAATGGGTCCTTCGTAAAAAAACTTAAACCGGATGGAACTATAGATAAATATGAAGCGAGGCTTGTCGCTAAAGGTTTTAAGCAACAAGTTGATCTTGATTTCTTTGATACTTTTTCTCCGGTTAGTAGAATTACACCCATTAGACTGTTGATAGCAGTGGCTGCAATTCATGATTTAAAAATTCATCAAATGAATGTGAAAACAACATTTTTAAATGGAGATCTAGATGAGGAGATTTACAAGGACCAACCCGAAGGCTTTGTGGAGCCTGGCCAAAAAAGCAAGGTGTGTAAACTAACTAAATCCCTTTATGGTTTAAAACAAGTTCCTAAACAGTGGCATGAGAAATTTGATTCCTACCTGCTTGAAAATGACTATAAGACTAATGAATGTGATAAGTGCATACATTATAAAACTTGTAAGAATGCACATGTAATTATTAGCCTATATGTGGATGATCTACTTATCTTTGGCTCTAATTTGCATATTATGGCTTCGTTTGGGAAGTTGCTATTTTAGTAGGCTATTTTAGTTTTTGGCTATTTTAGTAGGCTAAAATTTTTGTGTTTGGAAAGATGATTGGATTTTTTTGTAGTTGGATGTGATGTTTATGAAAAAAAAAAGTGAAATGATTATAGGTTTGTTGTGATATTTTGTCTTATTAGCTATTTTAGTCTATTTTGTCTTTTGTGAATTTTAACCTAAACCAGGCTATTTTTTTTCTTGCCAAACACCCCCTATAAATGAGACTAAAAATATGCTTAATAGCCACTTTGATATGAAAGATCTTGGTGAAGCCAATTTTATTTACTAATGATGGTATTTTTCTTGACCAGACGCATTATGTTGAGAAAATTTTAAAGAAACATAATTTTCTAGATTGCAAACATGTTGCTACTCCTTTTGATGCAAGCATACATTTATCTGTTGTAACAAATGAAAAAGAAGTGATTAATCAAAATGAATATGTTAGCATGATTGGTAGTTTGAGATATGCTACTGACTGTACTAGACCTGACATTGCATATGCTGTTGGAGTACTTAACGGGTTTACTAGCAAGCCAAGTCGAGATCATTGGCTAGCCATGGGAAGAATTATGAGATGTTTATCTGGTACCAAAAATTATGGTTTGTTTTATAACAAGTATCCTGCGGTACTTGAGGGTATAGTGATGCCGATTGGAATATTTTGTTAGGTGATTCTCTCTCTACCTCGAGTTTCATTTTTACCTAAGGTGGTGATGTTATATGTTGGATGTCTAAAAAACAGACTATAATTGCTAATTCTACTATGGAAGCTGAACTTATAGCGTTAGCTTCAGCATGTGAGGAAGCGAATTGGTTGAGAGATTTGTTACATGAAATCCCTTTTTGGGAAAAACCAATTCCTCTTGTGTTAATTCAGTGTGATAGCACTGCTGCTATTGGTAGAGTGAACAACCATTTTTATAATGGTAAATCCAGACCTATTCGAAGGAAACACAGTAATGTGAGATCCTATTTGAGTAATGACATCATAACTGTGAATTATGTAAGATCTTGTGATAATCTTGTGGATCCGTTAACCAAGGCCTTGGCGAAAGATAGGGTCTAGAATACATCAAGGGGATGGGTTTGAAGCATATAAAATCATAAACCATGAATGAGGATACCCAACATAGGGACCAGAGATCCTGTAACTAGGTTTAATGGGAAGAACGAATCATATGGTGGTTGTAAAAATGCACTATTTAATATTTTGTTATTCATCTCTATGATGTAAGTGCATTTGTCTTGTAATGTTGGAGGGTTGAGTTTTTGATACTCTTAATGAAATTCTGTAGCTCTTGTTGAGTTGGGTTTGCAAATTACAGGAATATCCTTAACAGATTTCACCTATGTGAGCATGAAAGTGGGGTCGCTTTCTATGAGAACAAGGCTTATTCTCAAATATGCTTATGAAAACTGGGATAAGCACAAGGCCATAATGTGCTGGCTATTAAAGCTCATGTCAACACCTAGATTATTATATGTAAGCAGTAATACTTTATTTCCCCTAAGCAGTCATAGTTCAAATCTGAGACCAGTACTGACTCTGGAGTAGAGGTTGCTGTTTCACTAATGAAGGTTCAATGTAGAGCACACCTTCATGATGCATACTAGTCTATTTTGTTTGGTAATATCTCTTATCCTTGTTGATATTAAAATGAGTGGGGGATTGTTGGATCATTTTAATATCTTTTATTTATTTATTTATTTATTTATTTATATTGTTCATGAATCTTCTTTTGTCTTATTCATGAATCTTATATTGTTCATGAATGGAGATTTATTGCTTTGGTGTCTTTTTGTCTTGTTCATGAATGGAGATTAATTAGAATTCATGAATTTGGTGGTGAATTCATATTTGGATACACTCTCCCTTTTCTCTAGGTTCATGGTCATTATTATTTTTTGATGTATTTTGTAATCACATCCACTCTTTTCTACACAAACACACCAACTATTTTCTATACTTGAGAGATTACTAGCAAAAAAGAGTATTTTTCTTGGTGGAGCTTTCGATTCACCATCTTGTGCAAAGTTAGCCTGAACCATACGACAAGTGGTCGGGCTGTTGTATCCTGGAGGGGACAAGTCATAATTTTGTGACTGCTGCATCGGTATTTGGGTTCTTCCTATCGCAGTGGACTTGATCTCCTAAAAAAAAACGAGATATCCGTGCATCAACCTGATTTATTTGTATCTCATTTTCTTTGCAATTTTTTATCAATAAAATATAATTTTTCTTGTATTTTCACCAACAATTAGTAACATTTAATGTATTCTTAACAAAAACCTAATTATAATTACTCTCGATGATATTTCATACTAAAAAAAAAAAAAAAAAAAATTTGTTATCAATGCTATCATATACATAATTTTCAATATATATATAATTTATATGAAAAAAAATTAATTTGACCTGATAATTGCAAATATTTGATTTTATCGTGTTTGTCATTGAAAAAATAAATGACAAAATAATAGAAAATATTACCATTATTGAATCGACTTAATTTTTCATGAATAATATATACTAAGAGTAGTATAAAATGACTGATTCAGATTATGAAATGAGACTCATGATAAGTCCTGTGAACCTCTTAAATTTTCTCATAATAAGATAAGGCGAATTATATTAATAGTCTCCTATAATTTGGAACTTGTGTCACTCTGGTCCTTGACTTTTCAATTGTGACACATTTGAATCTGAATTTTGAATCTTGTTCTAAATAAGAACAATGGAAAATATCATTGATTAATTTCAAAGGTAAAATCGTCAATTTAATAAAATATAAATTAATTTGACAAAAATAAATGTTAAAAAGATATTTTTGAATTTTTAAAAATTATTTATACTCACTAAAGATAAAATTATATAAAAGTGATAAATTTTTTACACATTTATTTTTTTTATCAAATTAATTTTTATTATGTGTTTGGATAATGATCATGTAATGGATGGTTATTTTTATTTTCATTAAATTATTTTCTATTTTTTCAAAAGTCAAATATGGCGATAACTTTGATATCATTATTTAACCAATTCATTAAATAAAAAAATCCAAAACTAAAAATATTTCATATATTAAATACTATATATCGATTACACATTAAAAGCCTAACAACCACCTATTACATGATTATCATCCAAACAAATAATAAAAATTAATTTGGTAAAAAAAAATAAATAAATAAATGTGCAAAAAAATTTATCAATTTTACATAATTTTATCTTTGGTGGGAAGAAATAATTTTTAAAAATTTAAAAATATTTTTTTGACATTCATTTTTGTCAAATTCATTTATATTTTATCAAATTGACAATTTTGCTATCAAACTTGAGTAATGATATATTTAATTGTCCTTATTTAAAATAAAATTTAAAATTTAAAATCAAACGTATCACAATTGAAAAGTTATGAATCAAAGTGATATAACTCTCAAACTGTAGAAATTATTAGTATAATTCACCAATAAGATATGAACCTAAGAAGAGTCAAACTCAATAAAAATTACCCTTATTTCGATTTGAATTCGAATTTCATTATCTTTTTTTATGGGAAATTGATATCAATGCAATTTGCAAAGCATTGAAAGGAAGATACCCCCCCAGTGCTACCCAACTGTGAAGGGTGATGGGGTGAATGCCTTATTGGCACTGCCAAATGCTCCCTTCCTCGTTCACAACGCCTGCTGCCACGTGGAGAGCATTTTTTTTGGCACTATTAATCATATATATATATATATATAATGGTAGGTATCATGATAAACTTTTCATGATAATAATTATGAAAGTTTTATGATCTTTGGATTACACTTAAAATAAAACACCACACACTAATCAAGGTAATCCAAAAATCATAAATTTTTCATGATCATTTTCATGACAAAATTTTTATGATCCCTAACTTTTTCCTATATATACAGCAGACTTCCCGAGCATCTTCATCAAATTTCATTTTCATAACCATCATTTTAGAGAGAGAGAGAGATGGAGATGGAACTTGGAGGTAATGGAGGCTTCCATGGCTACCGCAGACCCCCTCAAACAACCTCTGGTACGTCTTTGCATACAAAATACATATTTCTCTAAACTCTCTCTCTCTCTCTCTCTCTCTCTCTCTCTCTCATAAAGAATTCCTAATCCTAAATATTTATATGTATGTTCTGTTACACCATAAAAAAAATAAAATAAAAATTATACATATCATCTATATGTATATATGCATGCTTTTTAATAATCTTTTAATTAATGGGGCAATCTTCTTCTATAGTTTATTTCACCCACATGCAAGTGTCTACAGTTAGTTTTAGCCATCTCTCTCTCTCTCTCTCTCTCTCTCTCTCTCTCCATGAAAACAAGCTTCATTCATTCAAGGCTTTGTCACCCACCTTATGTATTTTGTGTATTCTATGTGTATTCTAGGATTTACCATTGAGCTCAGTTCATAAACATGTAGGCATTGTTCTGCATATAAATATACTCATATGTGATTTAAGATATATATATATATATATATATATGTATAGAGTTTGATATGCATTTGATGTTATACAATGAATTTGATGATCATCATTTGTCTTTCATGACCTACTTTGATGTTTGATTCTTTTGTTTTGGGCGTTTTGTTTGGATGTGGACCACAAAGTAACTAACCTCATTTAAGCTCATAAAACTGACGAAATTTGAGTGAGAAAAATGTGAACCAAGTGGCATGCATGCAGTGTGTAGCATAGCATCTCACTTGCACGCTTCCTCAACACTTGTCTTTCATGCAATTCCCACCCTCATCTCTCTCTCTCTCTCTCTCTTCCCTTTTTCTCATGACCCGGAAACTGCACTAGCTGTTTCCATCTTCCGGGCAGGTTTCCCGCATTACCTATTGATTTATATATATATATATATATCAGTTTTTAATACCAATCGTTACATATGGAGATTTTGAATTTTCAATATCGATATTTATCAATGTATCAGCTAATATGATTCGATATTAGCTATATACAAATGTATCGCCTATACTATAACACTCACCTCCCCGCCTCACATTGAAAGATAGCATCAGTGATATTGGGCATACAAAGTACTACTATTAGCTACTAAATAACTTAGTTTTAAGTACTTGGATCATATTACTAGATCCACGAGTTACTTAGGCCAATAAACGGTGGAGCTTGTAACGGTACTAGAGCCGACCCATTCACACAATCATGTGGGTTATTATTTTGAACTAATCATGAGTTTGTCATAATATTCGGATTAATTGTTAGTACAGGACGAGGACGTAAATGTTTAATGAAGAGAAGTTTGTATCTCGTCTCACATCGAAAATTTGTATGATGATCTAAGACATATAAAGAATCTCTAATTGGTTATTAAATAACTTAAACTTAAGATTTTGGGTCTTGTTGATAGACTTACAAGTTATTAGGTCCAACCTATAAAGCATGGGTACTAAGATAAACATGTCATACATGTACCGGATATTTATTTGCGTATAGTATTTCGTATTATATTTCTGCATATGTATCGGATACACAAAATGCGTATTCAAAATTTTTCTTCTTAATTTTAGACATATCTAAACGTACCTAGTATATACTCAAGTCATACCGTACCTTAGTCAAAATAATATTTTCTTTTACTGCAGAGATAAAATTCTCTTCACTAAATTTCTTTTTTATTTTTAATTTTATACTTAGTATGATTTTAAAATTAAGCTACGATTTTTAATATAATGACATTTAATTTTGGGTTATACATTTACTTTTGATATTAAATATTAATTGTAGGTGGATATTAATAAATTAAACCATTTAATCAATTTTTATATTACTCTAAATTAAAAACTAATATTTTTATACAAATGTACCAAACTGTACTCGTATCCTATTTATTTATTTATTTTTTTTATCGATTTACTCATATTGGACCAATTGTGCCCGTACCGTGCTTGATAGGTCCAACTAACAATGGGGTGTTACAAACCGACACGAATATGATACCATTTAAAACGTGATATATATATATATAGTAGAACCCTTACATGCTACAAGATATCTAAACAAAATTATTGGCTAAAAACACACTAGAATTTAATGTTGTATTTAGATTACAAATTTATATAAAAATTTAGAAATTGAGAAAAAAAAAATGACCTTACATTTTATTTAAATTCGTGATCCAAATGTAATGTAAAAAAAAGAAAAGAAAAGAATAATGTGTTGGAAACGGGATGTGAAATGAGTCCTTAATAAAACAAACGAAAAAATGTTTAAAAATGAAACCGCAGCCAGGTTGCAAAATTTGGTTCTCGATTAATGTTTGCCTGCAGTCTCGTTTAAAAATATATTATTTTAATTTTTTATAAAAAAAATATATAAAAAATAAAAATAATAATGTAATAATTTATTATGACCTTTTAATTTTTTTAATTAAAATGTGTAGGCCTTGTTTGGTTTGATTTTGAGAGAGTAATTTTGGAGAAATTTTTTCAAAATTTTGTTTGATTTAGTGATTTTAGAAAAAAATTTCAAAATCACTTTCTCTCTTTTACACATCAATCAATCACTTTTTCTCTCTCTTCTCTCATTCTCAATTACTTTTTCTCTCACATACATCTACTCAACTACAATAAAAATCATTCCGAACTCTCATACTCCAAAACTATTTCTAAAATATACAACCAAACAAATTAAAAAAAATTTATACTCTCTCTCTCTCAAATTTTTTTTTAAAATTTATCTCCTGAAATCAAACCAAACACGTAAACCACACTTTAAATTAACTAGAAGACAGCAGATAAGGCGAAAACAATGAATTTGAACCGCTCTGTGTAAGGTTGTCTGGTTGTGCTGTGTCAAAGTTCATTTGTCGGTACTTAGATTTGTCTTCTTGTACTTGGTTTGGTTTGGTTTTGTTCTCTATTGCCCACCTCCAACTCATACACTCGTGTAGTGTGTGTGCTCTCACATGCACTGCACGTGTCAGAGTTCCATCAACATTCAGAAGTGTTTTGAGAAGATAGTTAAAAATTGACTTTTTATGAGAGATTATGTGACCCAAAATAGATTAAAAATTAATTTTTGACTTTTTTAACATGTTGTCAAAACAACCCTAAGGTTGATTTGGAATTTGGCTATTTTAGTTAATTTTTTGATTGATAAATTATATTGATAGTTTTTGCATTTATCTCTTGTATTATTTTAGTTCATATAATTTTAATTAATTCGATTTTGACATTTAATTTTAGACTTTGTATTAATTTAATTTAATTTAATTGATAATGTCGATTGTAATTTTTGAAAGAAAGGGATTGACTCACTGAGTTAAACAAGTTTATAATTTTGCCTATAAAATTATAATGCATGTTGTTTATGTGCACTTTTTTTTTTTTTATCAAAAAATACTAACTTACAGTTGTAATCAATTATATTAAATTGAGACAACATTATAAATTCAGAATTAAAATCGAGTCAATTAAAGTTACACGGATCAAAATGACATAATGGCCAAAATATAAGAATTATCTATATAATTTACCTTTAATTTCGTATTTTTAATGAAATTATTGTATCATGTCATAATTTGGTTTGCATTAAAAAATAATCAATCTTAACACACTAATTTTTGTCATTATATGTTTTGTATCGTTAATACGCATTATGTTTAAAAAAAAGTCATCATTAATATTGGAAAATGATATGTAACTCTATTTTTTAGATTTCTTTTTTAGACTCAATGATGTATAAGTGAGATGATTGGTTGATAATTATAGAAGATATAAGAGATATAACAAATGAGAGTGATTAGTTGATTGATCATTAAGTTTGAAAAATAAGTCCAATTTTAGATTGAATAACACTAGTCTTAATCTTTGTCTTCTCTAGTGCATTTTATTCTTGAGCTAACCTTCTTGCCAATTGGTCAAAAGTTGGATTAGTGCAGATTAGTTCAGTAGATCCACTATCACTCACAATTTTTTTTTTTTTTTTTTTTAATAACAAAATCTAAATTTCATTAAAAATATGAAATTAAAGGTACAAAAAATAGAATGCACTGAAAAAAATTCAAAAAATATAAACTACCCCTATGCTAACTATCACACTCATTGATGATCTAAATGTGTTTGAATATAAAACAATGTTTTTAAATGATGTCCTTGTAGGTAGGTTAAATAAAACAATGTTTTTGAATGATTTATCTATTCACATAATTCTAGAAGCTTTGATTTGAATTTTTGAATTTAATTTTTTGAAAATTGAATTTTTTGTTTTTCTTACTTTTTTGTTTTTAGTGAATTTTTAATATTTTAGTCAATTTCTTTTTTATTTTTTAAATGCACCTAATTTAGATGTATTTAAAAAATAAAATATTTGTAAAAATTCAATAAATGCACAATTTTTGGATTTTAGATTTTTTGTTTTTGCATTTTTGTTATTTAGTAAATTTTCTAAGGGCAAATTACACTAACGATCCGTATAGTTTGAAGCTTGTGTTATTTTGACCCCTAACTTTTTAATTGTGATACATTTGACCCTGAATTTTAAATATTATTTCAAATAAGGATAATTGAAGATACAATTGCTTAATTTCAAGGGTAAAAGTGTCAATTTGATAAAATGTAAATTAATTTGACAAAAATAAATGTCAAAAAAATATTTTTGAATTTTTAAAAATTATTTTTACATACTAAAGATAAAATTGTGCAAAATTTATATATCTTTTAGACATTTGTTTATTTTACCAAATTAATTTTTATCATGTGTTTGGATGATGATTACGTAATGGGTGGTTGTATTTATTTTTATTAAATTAGTTTCTGTTTTTCCAAACATCAAATATGGCGACAACTTTGATATCATTATTAAATGAATCTATTAAATCAAAAAAATCAAAATTAAAAACATTTCATATATTAAATATATAGATTACACATTAAAATTCTAACAACCACCCATTACATAATCATCATCCAAATACATAATAAAAATTAATTTGATAAAAAAATAAAAATAAATAAATGTTTAAAAGATTAATCAATTTTACATAATTTTATCTTTTGTGGGTAGAAATAATTTTTGAAAATTTAAGAATATTTTTTTGATATTTATTATTATCAAATTATTTTATATTTTATCAAATTGACGATTTTGCCCTTGAAATTAAGCAATAATATTTTCAATTGTCTTTATTTGGAACAAGATTCAAAATTCAAGGTCAAATGTGTCATAATTGAAAAGTCATGGATTAAAGTGACACGAGTCTTAAATTATAGGGACTATTAGTGTAATTTGTCCATTTTTTTTATAAAAAAAAAAAATTCGCAAATTATATATTTTTTTAATTGTATTTATATTAAGTGTATCTAAAAAGTAAAAAAAATTATTCAAAATATTAAAAAAATCACTAAAAAAAACAAATGAAAAATAAAAAATTATATTTTTAGAAAATTGAATTTAAGAAATTGGAACCAAACAAGGTGAATAATTCAAATCATTGAAGTAGGCCTAATGGTAAGTCTACTTAACAAAACTATAAGTTTAATCCTTTCCCAGATGGAAAATGATAGATATTCCTACTTAGATTAGGAATTTTTTCTTTACCAACTATATGAGTGTGGTCTCGGTTAGCTCCTAGATGATCTTCACATTCCAAAAAAACTCCTCAATCCTTTTCAGATTGAACATTCGTTGTTCCATAAACAAACTCATCTTCAAAAGTGAAAAATGAGAAAAAGTTTCGTGAAAGAATCGTTAATTTTAAACTTGTTCAAGAGGTTAGCCTCTCTATCAAGTTTAAGAAATCAAATTATAAGACTCTTATGAAATTGTAGGCGTGTTCGTTGATTGTTGCTTGGCCTAGCTTTTGGATTATCCTTGTATGTTAATTTACTTGTTAGATTTTTGTGTAGAAACTAAGCATGTGTTTCCCCTCCTCGAAGGATGTGTTGCCTTTAGGCATGTAAGGAATCTTACTGTAATATTTATTTTTTTAGTATAAAACTTATGACTTCTCTATAAAAAAGAAAAGAAAAAAGTGTGTGGTCTCACATGGGTGTGACATTCAAACCATGTAATTGGTACAAAAATTTGTAATTTAACCGGATATGTATCAAAATTGTGTTGGAGAGAAATTGGACCTTTATTTATTTTTACAAAAATAAATGCTAGTAATATATTGTCTCCCTATATTAATTATTGAAAAATAATTCATCCCTTTAATTTTGCTCCCTCCCTCAAATTTCACCCCAATGATGTGGAATTAGAGGAGGTTAAAGATGAGAGAAAAGGAATGTGGGATTGCTTCACATAAGTCTTAGACACCTCATTGGGAGTAGAATTGAGGGAGCAACAATTAGAGAGATATACTGGGACAGTTGATTATTACAACAAATTAAGATTTTAGAAATAAAAATTTATAAACAAAATTATTTTTTAGGAACAAGATATTTTAATTATCAAAAGTGTCATTATTGTATTTTTAACGAGAAATTAAAATTTAGTAATGAATTACTATTCTTTTGAAATGAAAATTTTCATCTCAAAACTTTAATTTTTTTGTCTGAAATCATTTTTGTATCTAAAAATACATTTATTAGCAATATTTTAAAATTGTTACTAAAGATGCTTTTTTAACTTTTCAAGACAAACTTTTCGTAATGACTCACATGTTAACCAAAAGTGGTCTCCTAATATTTTTTATAATAAAATGTTTACTTTTGAAAATGAAAATGCTTAGTCCTAAAACTTTTATGTGTCGTAGTGTTGTGAATGAGTTGAGTTTCAGGGCTTGTTGAATTCTACCATCCACTATGAAGTTATTCAACACACTAAGAATAATAACTACAGTAATTATCTTTGTCTACTTTTTATCAGGAATGAAACTGGATATGAAGCTGCCTGAGATCAATAACAACAACAACAACAACTACTACAGCTACCACCACTCAGCCACCACCGATGACAGCGAATGCACCGTGCGCGAGCAAGACCGGTTCATGCCAATCGCCAATGTCATCCGAATCATGCGCAAAATCCTACCTTCACATGCCAAAATATCGGACGATGCCAAGGAAACAATCCAAGAGTGCGTGTCAGAGTTCATCAGCTTCATCACAGGCGAGGCGAACGAGCGTTGCCAGAAAGAGCAGCGAAAGACCATCACTGCCGAGGATGTCCTCTGGGCAATGAGCAAATTGGGCTTCGATGACTACATTGAACCCCTCACTCTGTACCTCAACGGCTATCGTGAGTTTGAGGGTGATCGCGGGTCCTTAAGGGGCGAGCCCTTGACCATGGTTAAGAGGCCCGGTGAATTGGGTGGGTTGGCTTTTGCACCTGCGCCGTTTCACTTGGGTCATCACCATGGTTTCTTTGGATCAGCAGCAGCAATGGGTGGGTTTTTTAAGGATGCATCGAATGCAGGTTCGTCACAAGCTGCAATGGCTAGCGTTGAACACTATGTCCAGGCTCACAAGTGAATAAGAAATTGGTATGAGAATCCTCGATCTGAAGAGATCAAATGAAGAAAACTTTGGTTCTGTTAAGTGGTTAATTTTGGTGATGTTTGGGGTCTTTTTTTTTTTATGTTTATTTTATTTAAGGTTGGTTATTGTGTAAGCACAACTAAGGTGCCTTTTTCAAGCATGCAAAATATTGCGGCGTTTAATCAAGTACACCTTATTTCAAGTTACAAAGGCCTTGCAACCTTGGATGCTGATTTTGCACTTTATTTATTTATTTTTTTGGGTAGTAATTCTATGTACACCAAAAAAAGCAAAAAAAAAAAAAAAAAAAAAAAAGAAGGTAATTAAAAAATCGTAAGGTGCGTTTGATTTTTGTTTTGAGATAAATTTTTAAAAAAAAAATTCGGGAGAGAGTTTAGGATTTTTTTTTTGATTTATTTGGTTGTATATTTTGATAGTAGTTTTGGAATTTGAGAGTTTAAGATGATTTGATACTTTGTTGTAGTTGAGTAAATGAGTGTGAGAAAAAATGATTGAGAATGAGAGAGGAGAGAGAAAAAGTGATTAATTAATGTGTAAGAGAGAAAGTGATTTTGAAATTTTTTTTATAAAAAATTGAACCAAATAAAATTTTAAATTTTTTTTTTCAAAAATTATATCTTGAGATACAAATTAAATAAGTCCATAGTACATCATAAAATCATTTTAGAAATAAGATATTAAATAAAATAAGACGTGTGATAAAATGAAGTTAAATTAAAAAAATAAAATAAAATAAAATAAAATAAGGTGGTTGGGGATGTTTTAAATAAGTGTATTTTTTGACTTTTTATGAAATATGAATTGAGTATGGGTTGGATTTGAAGTGATGTAGTAGAGTATTAATGTGACTTAAATAAAATAATATGACTTAAATAAAATAATGACTTTTTAACTTTTTAAAATTATGGTCAAGTTTGGAAAGACTAAATAAGTACACTTTTTGACTTTTATTATATTATTTGTAGAAAAAGTAAAGAGGAAATATTAATTAATATGATCCAAAAAAGATAAAAAGATGAAATAAATACACTTATTTTGTTTAACCAAACTGACCAATGTACATATATTGCCAGCTCATTTAATATAAAATATGAAACCAGCTTTACTTACAAGACATGTGATAGAGTGAAGTAAATGAACTTGAATAGGGATGGAATATAAACAACCGTGCTGGGGACCCAGCACAACACAACCCCCCCCCCCCCCCCCCCCCGGCTGCGCCGGCGTGCCACTTGTCTTGCTGTCAGAGCAAGACTTCAAAAAAAAATTTTGGGTATGTTTGGTTTGTGTTTGAGAGATGTGTTTTAGAGATAAAAAGTACGAAAACATGTTTGGTTTGGTTTTTTGAAAAATTTGTTTTGGAAAATTGTTTTGAGAGAGAGTTTTGGAAAAAATGATTGATTTGATGTGTGTGTGAGAGAGATTTGTTTGGAAAACTTGTTTGGTTTGTGTGTTTTGGAAAAATTTTTTAGAAAAATTTGTTTGATAGAAAAAATTTCTAAAATTTGTTTGTAGAGAAAATTTCTGAAATTTTTTTCAGAAACACAAACCAAACCTACCCTTTTTTTTTTTGAGCTAATGGGGTCACCGGATTCCACTAGACTAGGGGTCTGGGGCAATTTCCGAATATAAAATATGAAACCATCTTTACTGACAAGACGTGTTATAGAGTGAAGTGAAGTTAAGGATGGACATCATTCAACAAATATGAAATCATCTTTACTGACAAGACGTCTGATAGAGTGAAGGGGGTTAATTTGATTGAGATTCATCCACAATAGATGTATTAAAATTGTGTGTTAAAATATGTTATATAACAAAAATATTAAAAGTGAAATTTAAAAATATGTGTTAAGAGTTTGTTAATTTAGTGAGTAAATAGTGAATGAATGGTGATACAATGGATGTGTTAGTGGTGTGTTAAGGTATGTGTTAAAAATATATATATATATATATATATGAGCCATGATAGAGACCCTCCCTACACACACGTGGCGGGTGGTGATTGGAGGAGCAGGAAAAAAAAAAAAGAAAGAAAGAAAGAAAATGTAACCAATGAGAGAGAGAAGGGGTTAAAGGGGGTCGGAAACATTTTTGTATATATATATATGTATATAATAAAATAAATAAATAAATAATTTAGTTTAATCAAAAATTTCAAGTCCAAAATTAAATTTCAAGTCCAAAAAAAATCCCAACAAGTTAAAAAAAAAAAAAAAAAAATATAAATTTGCCGTTGATTGGTCAACCGGCAGGACATCCGGCCGGTCAATTGGTAAAACAAAAAAAGTTCCCCTTCGCTAGCTAAAACGCTAGCTGCAGATAACTGATGGGTCGTTGAACACACCAAAAATAATCACTAAACTATATCAAATTCTATTAGAATAATGGCAAATCCAGGTATCGATCCACAGGGACTATTGTGAAATTAAACTAATTTAATTATTAAATTCCTAAATTAATTTTGATAAAAAGATTGAATGTTTATAACATAATTTAAAAACGAATAAATTAAATTAAGGAATTAAATTATCAATTATAAAATGAAATTGGGTTTACTGAATTTGGGAAAAATCTTAGGGTAGAGAATTCACCACTAACCACATAATTAGGGTTTCCAATTGAAATCAATTATGCTATGGTTTGAACGGATTAATGCTTCGCAACTACAAGCTCAAAGCATTTAACAAGAAGATCATCAAATTTAATGTACGAGCACGAACCATCTCAAGTAATACGAACCGTTCACTCTAAACTAAGGTAGTGATA